>SSNR01000048.1:3036402-3083627 GCA_006937965.1 Callopanchax toddi | reverse complement strand
GAGAAAAAGTGGAATATGTTGCTTTAAGACAGAAATGTGTTAGAGGTGCTGTGATTCAAGGACACGACACAGAAGTTCTGGGTTTTGTGGGTAATTTTACTCAAATTAATGACAGTGTTTGATGACTGCTCTGCAGCATTCAGGGGTTAAAGTTTGATCCTAGATGGAATCAGGATGCCATTTCTTTCTTATTTTGATCATTTCATGTATAAACAACCCTGTCTCTGCAAACCTTAAATAATAAGAGATAGGTAGCAGGAGATGGCTACAGGCAGGGAGGGGAGCTCTTACTCATACAGGAAGGAAATACAGGAAATGTCCCATCAGGAAAACAAGTAGCACAAATAATTGTGAACTCTCAGCTCATTTACTGTCTGGGTGGCCATGAAAGCAAAGCACTGATTGTGTGTGTGTGTGTGTGTGTGTGTGTGTGTGTGTGTGTGTGTGTTGCTGCTAAAGTTAGTCGTGTAAATTTTTTTGACTAGTTTCGCTTAATTCATTTTTCCGCTTGCAGCTAAATGACCCTTTTACATTATCTTTTGTTATTTTTGCCCTAATTCTGCACATTTTTATTTCTCATTTGTTGCATCAAACTGAATTACTGTTTGATTTATTTGCATCCATTAACTGAAACATGTCTCTTTTAGAAGAATAATTCCAACGGAACAAATTTCAGTACAATTTAAATGATGATCTAAAAGGTAATTTCAGCCAAATGACACAAAACACAACCCCAAAGTAATTATAGTCATACTAAAAACCATAATTAAAAACATTCCAGTTTAAATCTTTTACAGTTTGAAAATTGATAATAATTAGGTAGACATTAAAATTTGATAAATAGATCTGAGATAATCAACGCATGTCATTACCTCATTAAAAGCTAAGCCCCAAACGAACAGAATTATCGTTTTTTCTTCATTCCAAGAACATTTAGATTTACTGTTAGCACTAAAACGTTATTTAAACAACTTCTGAATCACATTTTGAGACTTTTTAGTTTATAAAATCTAATTTTATTCCACCATCTTTAGCCGACACTGCTTCAGGTCGTTGTGATTTACAGGTATTGATCTGATCATCTAGGTCTGGGCTTTGTATGATTCAATCTCATTGATTTTTCTTTTTCTTTTTTCTGTCGTAGATTTGCATCTGTGTTTGGAATTACAGTTCTGTTGCAGTTGGACCCAGACTTGCCTTTGGAGCAGAGGAGTTCATGATCAGTTCAGAAGCCCAGACCTTCTAGCAAAACCCAAATCATCAGCCCTCCAACACCATGCCTTCAGCTGGAATGACATGCTGTTTGTTTTCCATCAAACTTGTTTCTGTAAGCTATCATTTATGAGACAGCGTTTACTTTGTATTAAAGGCACACTTGGCAATTTTGGCTTGTTTTTAGCACCCCTAGTGTTCATTTTAAATCACTGTCGTAAAATGAACTATCCCTTCCCCCTCATTGTATCTGATGTCTGTGTCTTCATCTCGTCTGTCCTGAGCAGGTTCTGGGGTGTAAACATGGATTGCTGTAAAGCGTTACTGCTTCTCGCGAGATACGTGACTTTGTAAGATTCAGGGGCTCCGGACCGGCAATTCTGAGGCTGCTGTATTCAGGATACAAGCAGCAGATGGGGCTGAGTGACTTTTCATTAACCCTATAAAGGGTTGTATTACCACACACTGGCTCAAGAAAAAGATGTTAAAATATGGAAAAGTTACTTAGTGTGCCTTTAGGGTCCATGCACTTAGAAAACGAGTAAAACAGAACTCCAGATTAGAAAACTATAATTTACCGAGCAGCATTTCTGCTGTGCAATCAGGAAAGTGATCGCGTGCAGATAATGTGCTCTTAAATTTCCTTTTGTGCTCTGATGTCTGGGAGACGGTTGCGCGGAAGTGTCTGTCTGATCTGATTTCACCCACATTAGAGTGAAGGCTCCTGGGTATTCAGCTAAAGCAAACCGGCTTGTGTGCAGTGAAGCTCTGTCAGTATTGAGGCTGTGGAGGGAGGGACAGTGACTGCTGTGGCCTCTCTGGGTGGATAATCTATGGTTCCAGTCCAGTCCGACGGGTTCAGCTGGTGTCGACAGCAGTAACTTGTAACAGAAGCATTCCTGCACAACGGCAGCACTTTCACTAGTACTATTATTTACTATAAAACTGGGAAAGTATATCAAAAGTTGTTTTGAAAGCAGTTTTGTGTGTTATGGTAATATTTACTCGTTAATAATTTACTTGAAGTAATTTCTTTCATTTGGATCCATATTTTCTTTTTTCCCAGTGTATAAATCTGCAAATGTTTCAGCTTTTAAAAAATATTTTTGAATACATTTTAAATGAAAACTATGTTACAATGTTTACTCTTAAAAATCTGTTTATTATACAGAAAATACCCCAAAAGGCAGCTTTTTTTTCCTGCTTAAAATTGCAATAAACCACAAATGCGCACCATGAATTCATGAGGGAGAGATAATTCATGTGTGATGTGAATTTAAAATGTTTGTAAAGTGTTTTTTATTATCTGTCTAACTTCTTGAAGCAGCAGTGAAGTGGGGCAGGCGCCTGGGCTCAACCTCCTGTGCCTACTGAGCTGATAACAGTTAGATATTAAACAAGTACTGGCTCAGTTCAGCAGGAACCGGAGTTACGCCCTCTAGAGACAGCGACTGGCATGGATCGCCTGTCCAATTAAGATACCGCTCTGAGCAAAAATAATTTGCATGTGTAATTAGTATTTCTTGTGTAAAATAGTTGGCTTTTACCCAACTGAAGTTGTGTCTTTTTCTGTGTGGCTCTATAAGCCCATTAGACTTTTCCCACAAAGCCTCATCAAGGCCATTCTTCAACATCCAGCCAGAACAGAGCGCAATCATCCGTTAATCAGAGCACATAAATGTTCCCACACATCCTCTTTGAACCAAGCTTGATGGAGGAAATCTGCTTCTGTTGGTTTGGTACATTTGAAACATCACAGGAGCAGAGTTTTTCCAGCTCTATTCGCCACAATGTGCAGTTCAAAGACTTCAGGAAACCTCATCCAGGTGTCGTTTGGTTTCTTTCTGCTTTTCTTGCTGTCTAACGCAGACTTGCTGTTTCATTGATTTAGCTATTGTAAAAGAAAAAGCTTAGTCATAAAGCTGCAAACAGAACATGTTACCTTATGGCTGTAAAATTCAATGCATGAATAAAAACAAGTGATTTTAGATTGTGAGGTTTTTTTCAACATCTGTAAACCACCAAAGAGATTATTTGATTAAAACACAATCAGAGGAAGAACATTTTTAGATTGTTCAAAAATAATTTGAAATACAGCGCTTCCTTTTTGTCTATTTGTAATAAAATAAATCAGATTTGTCTATTGAAGTTTTTGCAGGTGGCATACTTCTGAATAAACTCCACCCTAAATACAACAAGACCATATTATTGGGAATGCTATCAATTAAATATCACATATTTTTGACCATTTTAACCTTACGTTGAGGGTTATGTTACATGGTTTAGAGTAAGAAACTGATCAGAAACTGTCCTGCTGAAACGCGTTGATTTAAGCTTTGTTTCTTTTAAAAGTCTTCCTGTCAATGGAGCTGGATGAAAAGCTCATTCTGTGTTTCAGATGTGCAAAAAAAAGCCTTCATTTAAAAGTGTGGCATGATGTGCAGAAGATAAATAACTGAAGAAAAAACTAACAAAAAGCTCAGAATATAAATATAGACTTTGATGTAATTGGAGGTCCTTTTAAAACCTCCTCTAAGTGTGGAGTTAGGATTTTTTATAAGATGTGGTACAAAAGAGATATAACAGAGAAGAACCACCACATTTAAATGATCTGTTCCCTTGGTTGTATTTTTTTTTCTTTCTCTCAGCCCTTCATGGACCGGTATGGAACACAAACTGGGAGCAGGAGTTCAGACCTTCTTGTTTGGTTTTCTGACAGATCAGGTGTTCCTTCTTGCACACGTTTCTAGCTTCGTTTCACATGCACATTCAATTTTTTTGACAGAAATACTTCCCATTAGCTGAACTGACAATATGTGACATGATGATCTGTGGATGTTAAAGAGCAGATTTATAGATTTAATGAGCCACTGTGAGTATTTGTGTGTTTGTCACTCCTTGCAAACACAACTCTTGATGCTGGAGATTTGTAGCTTCTCCAATAAATCCTCTTATCCCAACGGATGAAAGTGATGTAACAGATATGAGTTCATAAAGATCTGTGAATGTGTTCTTCGTGTTACAGGTCTGGAAGGAGATAAAAGAGCTTTTTTTGACACTCATCCTCAGTCTTTATTTTCCTCCGGCTAGATTCTCCAGCCATGAGTCATGTACCTGTTTTTGTTCGTCATCTGGCCTCTTGTGTCAGCACAGACGAGCTCCACATTAAAGTGAACAAACACATCTGCATCCACACAAACGTCCCTCTTACATAAGGCTTATTTTTTCCACTTTTTTTTTTTTTAAAACCTACTCCCACAAACTCTGCCACAAGCTGAAGCCTAAAAATCTATCTGATTTGCGCTGTCATCATGATTTTATAAATCTTGTAAAAAAAAAAAGAAAGAAAATCCACTACTGATGCAACATGATCCCGAAGGAGAAGCCTTTAGCGTGACAACAGATAATCTTCTCTGTGTCAGGAAAAAAAAAAACACAAGCAGCCGCTTTATTTATGTGCGTGCCTGTTAATTGGTGTTTGTGCATTGTTCCAAATCTATGTTCAATGTGACAATAAATCATTTGTAAGTGTGTGCGGTTTGTTTTTAACAATTTCAAGGCCAAGCCTCAGACTTTAATAACTGAATATGACTCACACACATTTGAATTCATGCATGCCGCTTTACTGGAGCAGTTTAAAACCCTGTTCACAGAGTTTATGATATGAATAAAGTAAAGGCATTACATAAATGTTATGCTGTTTGCAGACCTAAATCAGATCAGAATTGGTTTTGAAGGGTTGAAAGGTTTAAATGATTCAAAGTAAAATGTTTATTTATGTCTTGTGTTTTTGTCACAGGTTGCATTGCTGCAGCTGTGGCTGTGTTTTATTATAAACTCATGAATTATTACATCTTTTCATACATTGAAAATTTTGGTTTTTTACTAGTTTAACCATTGCATAGGACTAAATAGAAAAGAAACAATTCTCTCAAATGTGAAACATATCAGTTAAATCTATTCTGCAAAACGTCACCAACAATAAGATGATTGTTAGTCTCCAAGGTTCTCTATCATGCAACTGGTAGATCAGTTCAGCATGATATTACTTTATGCTAAATAATTATTGAATATTGCAATGACATTGGTTATAATTAACCTATAATTCCCTCACTTCTCAATTTGTGTGCTGTCATCATAAGATTATGACAACACTTTTTGTGTTTTTTTTCATTTCAGCCACTATCATCTACTGTGTGTAGACATCACACCTGGTGAGAGTTCATCAGATCAGCATGCTACTGGGAATATAACAGACTTTTTTTAAAATCCAACCAGTTCTCAGAGATATTGATATTTTGCTCAGTGATGTTGTGATGACATGCAGCTGGTACCATGTGCACACTTTCCACAGCTCCTGCATCATGCTGACCTCCTGCAGCATCCTGGCCATCATCATCATCCAGCCTGTCAGCCTCCTGACTCACAGCCTCTCCTTCGTCATCCTGAGTTCCTATAGGTCTGTTGTTCTCTGACAGGCACTCAGCATCACCCTTATCACTATAATCATCCCTGCTGGAGTCATTGGGAACATCCTATTGTAGAGACTTCCACATTCTATACTGCACATGTGGTCTACAAAGTATGACAAAATGAGAATTATTACATAGAATGCAACTAATCTGCTCAAGATTTCCATTTTTTTGATGAATACCCTTTAAAACATAGGAAAAGTACATTTACAATCAAATCAGTAACAAGACAAGACCAGTCAATGGCAGAATTTGAGTAATAATACACTTAGCAATGCATGACGTCCACTTCTGTGGACACATGGTTAATCATAATTTACTACATATTGGAAATATTAAGGTTTCTATAACATCACATTGTACATATACAGTTCTTCTGGTATAGAAGGAGTGACTTAATGAGGGGTCGATAACTGTTGCTGTACTCAGCCATCTTGGATTTAGAGAAAACATACCTGCAGTTAAAACAGCTGATTAGATGTTAAAGGTATGAAGTAGAGAGCACCCTGATATACAGTCCACCATAGAGAGGGAGAAAATGCCTTTTGAATAGCTGGTTGCTGCAGTGACCACTTTGCACCAGAGGGCTAGAGATGGTTGTGGATAAAAATCCCAGATCAGCAGTTTTTAAAATGCTCAGACCAGCCAACCACTTCACATTCAAAGGCATTTAATCCCTTTTTTCCTCCTCTTCTTCTCCACGTCTATCTAGATGCCTGAAAGCAACGAGTTACTGCCATGTGATTGGCTGATTGCCTGTTTGAGATAACAAGAAATTAAACAAGTATGCTTAATAAAGTGGCCAGTGAGTTTATGTCTTCATTGATAAGAAAAACATCAGTGATAATAACATGCATATAGGTGCACTTCAAAACACAGAAACTTCTCAAGTGTTTTTTTTTAAACAACAAAATTTAAAAAGACTTCAAGGCTGTTCTGTATGGTCAGAGTCTCAATGAACATCTGAAACACTTCATACCTTTGTTCTTTTCATTATTCTTTGGAAACGAGGCCGGATGTAGGCATGGGCAAGGGGGGGCATTGCCCCCCCAAATTCCATGACTGCCCCCCCCCCCAACGCGATTGCATGCAGAAATAACAAATTTCAAAAATATTTCAGTGAAAAATGGTTAGAGTGAGCGCTCTCTTCCATTTGTCCTCATTCAAAGTAGCTACTGATGAATGACACAGAAAGAAAGAAAAACAAAATTCAAAAAAGAACAAAAAAACAAAATACAAAAATACAAAAGAACAAAAAGAAAAGAACATAAAGAAACACACAAAAAGAAAAGAACACAAAACAAACAAAAAAAACCCAAAAAACTCAAACTAAAACTAAACGGATGAATGCAGCCTCAACAGGGCATCAGCCAGTGTCCTACTTGTGCCGGTCCCATGCCCGGGTAAATGCAGAGGGTAGGGATCAAATATGAAAATAAATATATGGATAGAGGAACTGATATGATGATGGTGTAGTTTTTGATGCATTTAAGGGATATGGGGGATGTGATGACCAAAACATTTTTAGCATGTCCAGACTCGCCCCCCCAATATTCTACCTGCCCCCCTTAGTGGGGCTGGCTAGGTCCGGCCCTGTTTGGAAATCAACAAGAAGGTGCATTGATGTGAAACACTTCGTTGGTTTTGGGGAATAAGAAGCCTAGTATATTAGTGTAGGAGGGTAAAATATAGATGTCTCATGAGTAATGTGCTCCATTATCAGGTGAGCTGGCGGTCCTGCCAGACATTTAATCAAGATCTGTGATTCATGGTTATCACCTTTAAGCAAAGCAACATATCGTTCTCAGCTGTATCTTCCTTTTATTGGTATTTTTGACATCAGTCCCTGCACAGCCAGCAAATCATATGCTGAAAATGCAACTAAGTACAGTGCTGTTAAAAAGTATTTCCCAGCCAGGTTGGTTTGGATTGCTTTTTTCATTAATAACAGTAATCATGTTTTGAAAACTGCATGTACTCTGGTTCTTTGTCTGATTCTGAAATTTGATTGCAGATCTGAAACATTCATGCGTGATCAAAAACAACAACACAAGAAATATGTGAACCAAAAATAATTCAAATAAACTCAATATTAGGTACAAATACTTTAATGCTGTGGTAAAGTGTGGTTTTAAAGCTCTTGTTTTTGACATTTGATCATTTGGATTGCAAAACCTGACAAAGTGCATGGCTTTGGCTTCAAAACAGGAAAATTTCCATGCAAAACACTTACAAGCACTATGAAATAAATCCCATCTGCACAATGAGAGGACACTTGTGATACTGGTGGTACAAATGTGCCAAACAAGGCTTTCTGAAATAAAACGCTCTCTTTCACTGAACCATTGATTTTTAATCTATTTTTACTTTCATCATTTTATCCAATTTGCAAATGCAGACAATAATTATTTTTTTAAAGCTGCACAATTAAAGATAAACACTGCAAATACAGATGAAAAGGCAAAGCAAAACACAGTAAGACCAAATTGTATGCACTGCAGTTTTGCTTCTAATAGATTAAACAGTCCACCAGTAAATGTGAAGTCACCCAGCAAAGGCAGAGAAAAACGGTGATTTGGACAAGACTCATGCAATGACAGAATCTGTTTGGTGTCTCGGATTCAAAAATATCTGCATATGAGATTTAAACAAATGACTTCATCTCTTCAGACTTGGCCGTAAAATTCACACTTCCACTCAAAACAACTGATTGAGGCCCTTATCTGTTTTCATACCCTGGAGGTTGGGACTGATTACTGCCCTGTACGGCTGCTCAGTCACTCAGTCTGTGTTTATAGCCATGCTGAGGTGGTGATGTCATTTATTTTAGTAACGTCTGCGATTACAGACTATTTTATGAAAAGAAGAGCTATTCTGTCACCACAGCCTGTCTGTGTTTGTTGCCTTTACTCAGTTTTTAATGACAGTCTTCTTGTGTTGCTGTGAAGGAGACATCAATTTTGAGTTAATTTTATGATGAATTCAGAAATATCCAAAAGTTTTAAAAATATTTTTTCTTTACGCCATTTAAGACATTATGAATGTTGTTTCTAATAAAGCAATTTCAGGTTTGTAAAATTTGGAAACATTTAGCTTTCTTATAAATAAACTGCATTTTTTTTCCATATTTTTCCTTTTAATGATTTTTGGTTTGATGACAGAACTTCCAAGTAAAATAATCCCAGTAAATTTGTTTTTAAAGTTGTCTATCATAGTTAAGTATTACCTCGACCTGCACTTAAAACATGCTAAAGAGCGCCCTCTAGTGGTCCCAATTAAAATGTATTTGCTTGTGTCCACAGAACAGCAGGACACTAGGGAAAAAACACTCATAATAAGAATTAAAAAAAAACATAATTAAGAAGTGAAACTTCAACACTAAAGGTGCAGATATTAAAAAGACCTTTTTAAAACAGCAAAAAGCACACTGTAAACATATCATATAGTTTTATTGAGTACATTTTAACAAGATTTTAAAAAGCCACAAAACAAACATGTTCTCACAAGCTGCTCACTTAAGCTTAAATTAACAATGTTAAACTAATGTTTAGTTGTGTAAACTTTGATTAATAAACTGTACAAACAAGGTTTTCTCATTTAGTGTTTCCTGCAGGCTTAAGGATAGAATAAATTGAACACTGAGGCTTCTTTTTCTTGCATATTAGAGAATTTAAACAGCTTTTGTTGTATTTGCCTCTTGGATACTTGCTTGCAATTTTACTCTGGAAAGAACCTACTAAAAATTAATAGACAAGAATAACTTTTCTTTCTGTATTGGACACTGGAAATATTAAAAAAAATAAGAAATCCATTATTAATCCTCTCAGGAGTTATTTATGGTTTTCTCTCAAACATAAAATAGTTCTTAAGGTCTACGCTGAGTTAAATCTGTTAATAGATGGGAGCAGAGGTTAATTTTGGTTTTGGAAATGTGGGCTGGTCCAACATTGTTGTTTGCTGAGTGCTTTTCCTGCAGTGTTTTGTCTTGTGTTGGGTGCAGGATGAATCAGAGGAAAGTGAGCAATGACTCAGTCATCCATGTAAAATGTAAAACGGCACATAAGCTTCTCTACAAAATTTGACACAGTTTGTTTTTCTCTCTCTTGTTTTCATGTGCAGACACATACCGTAAGTATAAATCCTATGATTGCTCATTTTGCATTTCAGGTTTCTTTTGAGCCTTAGGAAAAAAGCATGTCCAAGTTGAAGGTCTGTTGTTTTTATAAACCTCTGTTTACTGGCTTGAGAATGTGGATCACGTTTTTCTAAAAATGTTGCAGTCAAATTAAATCAGAATAGAAATAATAACAATAATGGGAAAACCTAATGATTTAAAATGTTAAAATAACAATAGATTTAAAAGAAATACATGCCCAAAAAGAAAATGTAGTGGATCAAAAATAATTATGAGAAAATGTAAAATCTAAAATTAAAAACTACTTGTAAAGAAAGTATTACAAATATTTGCATTAGACCATTTTAATGCATAGAATCAATATTATACTTTTTAAAGTTATACTTTAAACAGTAAAAACATTATTGGTAATGGAAATAAATTCGAAATTTGCTTCTATTAATATTGATGAATGTTGGCTGAAACAGAGTAGAGGATGTACTCTTTTATTTTGAAATTCTTGACCCGGAAGTCAGATTTCTACTTCCTGTTTCTTCTTCTCGTGTGTCTGGGAGAGTTTCAGTATGGCTCAGAGAGTTCAAAAACTTGTTGCTAAAGTACCATCCTTGGTAGGAGGTAAGTAGCAAGACGTGTTTTATTTTGTTCTTTTTTCAGTTATTATAAAGTGTTTTAGCGGAGAAAACACAAGACAAACGAAAGTTCAGTTCTTACAGGTGAGTTTACTGACCTTCAGGTGCAAAAACTTTCTGCTTGTATTTATTGTTAGAAGCTAAATGCATTCATTGCAGTGCTTTTATCATCATTAATATTATTACTTTTAGCCTTTTTAAATGTATTTATATAATACTTTGTTTATTGTCATTTTAGCTGCTGCCACATACTCCAAACCCAGACTAGCGACCTTCTGGTACTACGCCCGGGTCGAACTGGTACCACCGAGTCCTGCTGAGATTCCTAAAGCCATAGAGGCCGCCAAAGGTCTTGTCAAGAGCTTTCAGTCTGGACGCCTCGGACAGACCACAGTAAAAGTAAGTGTGTGAATCGCTGATTGATCTCACTATTTATCAACACAGCAAGCCTACAGTTTATGATTCAGGAATCTGTTAAAATAAAGCGAAAAGATAATGTTTAAGACTTACTTATTGATTCACATGTTTATTTTAATTAATCAAAAGGAAGCTCTTTAATAGACTTTGAGAGCTGAGCACAAAAGACTGACATTTTATCACTTAACAAGAAAAAAAGTCTTCATTTTGTTTTTAATTATAGAAAACTATAGAGATGTAAAAAACAGTTGAGACAGCTGTATCTAATCAAGATGTATATATTTATATTTGCATTTGTATTATTAGATTGAAAATTGGTTGCAGATAATTGAAAGGATCTACAGTTTTTAATCAGTTTACAATTACTGTTAATACAACATGATCAGGCTCTCTCTAGTTGTAGACACAGACTGCACACCCAGATTAACACCATAGAACTTTAATCCTATTCTGCATGTTTGTGCGTAAATCTATGTTAACACTAGTTTTGTGGGAATTATTTTGCCTTTTTATTGAAAATTAAACCATTTTAGAACTGTGACACCACTGCCACAGCTCATTTGCATTGTGTAAACTTATTACAAGTTTGCTTGATCACAGAAAAGCATATTGTGTTCTTGTACTCTGAGCTTAAAGCAGTTGTTTTTGTTTGTTTTGTTGTAGGATGCCTTAAGGAACGGACTTGTGACGACTGAGGTGCTGATGTGGTTTTTCATTGGAGAGTGCATTGGCAAAGGAGGCATAGTTGGATATAATGTCTAAAAAAATTAACATTTATTTTTCTTTTTGCACTTCCAATCAAAACATTGTCAACAACTTCCTCTCACTTTCATAATAAACAGATATATGTAAATACATATGGTGCTATTTTTGTTTCTCTCGGGTGTTAAGTTCAAGTGTGAACTGGGCTATAGTGTTTTTTCACACAAAAAACATAAAAATACAGCAAAAATGTAAGAAGGCATCTAACTGTAGAAACTATAAGGGGTCTTTGAAAAGTATCACTGAAAATGTATCAAAGGATAACCTAATGTGTTACAAATACCAATGAAATATGTTGTCAAATCGGTGGATATTTTACAGGTTTCACTGCTACGTAATGATGGACATCTCCTCTTGCTCTCTACTCTCCGACATTACATTTACAACATTTCCCAAGTATCTGAAGAAAGCATGCCTCACATCCTCTGGCTCTTCTTCCAGGTTGGAGTGAATAAGCTGCAGTCTGCTCAGATTTGGTGCTACAACAAAAAGAGTAAAGATGTTAGCCCAGAAAACAACTGATGTAATAGTTTTCGGAGGCTTACACACAGGTTACCTAAAGGCAGCCTCCCATCCTCCACTTCACATCCTGGTTTGTGGTGAGCTATAAGTAGACACTGATTGTCTTGCAAACCTTGAGAGGAAATCAGCATGGAGTACCAGGTCTCGATTTCTTTTAGGTGACTTGGAATATTGGGATTAAAAATGGTCACAACACCACTGCAGTCCTTCATGAAGGCAGGCCAGCATGATTCAAATCTGCATAAATAAAAAGTACACTACTGCAAAGTACATTTATTTTCATGTAACTGCATTTACACATCAGGCAACATTCATTCATTATTGCATCAAACAATAACCCTTTTTAAATTAGTTCACCTACTTGAAATCCCCTGAACAATCCCAAAGTTCAACCTCACATGTCTTGTCATCACTGCCCTCAAGTTGTGATTCAAATTCCAGAATCCTTCATGCAGAAGAAAGTTCAATTTGTCAGAGAAATCAAATTGTCAATTAATGAAATATATGTGGATAAATTGCAACATTATAAGAAAAGCTGTGCAGTTGGTAAAACTTGTACCTGACACCTTTAGTAGGTCGGTATTCTCCACCCACATTTTCTGTCGTGTCAGAGAGAAAATTTGCAAGAATGGTTTTTCCACTCTGAAAAACAGACGATAGCTTTGAATAAATATTTCTGATTTACCGTTCTCACTTGTTGCAAAAATAAACACTTCTGATGAACTTGTTTGTACCATTTTTCCATTGTACAATAACATGAAAATAGTAGAGGTGAGTATTTAAAACTGCATCCAAGTAACATAAAAAGTAATAAATAATAAGTCTGATTCAACTACAGCCAGTTATATTGCATTTTCAAAATAAAATTTAGGGATATAGTGGATTTTTTTGTTGTTATTGTTCTTTTTTACAAATTACAAGCCGTCTTAAAGTCCAGATTTGATGAGTATAACCATTGTGGGTTTTCCTAATAACTGTACTTTTCCCTCAAGTCTTGTTAGGGTAAGTGTCTGGGGAGAAAACATGAAAAAGACTGCATTTCTAGTCAGCATCTGGACGTTTAGATTACATGCGGCACAATATAAGATGGAGATTAATTTACTTACCTCAGTAGGTCCAACAAAAAGTATTTTTACTTTGAACATTTCCACTTAGGAGAATCCGAGCATTAGCTATCGAGCTAGCTTTAAAAGCGTTAGCGATACCAAAAGCTTTAGCACTAACACAAATTGCTATATATATTAGGAGAGAACCACATGCCTTGTATTTTAAGTTACAAGTATAAAAGTAGGCAATCTTAGCCTCGTTACGTTTATGTTATCCGACTGCGGTTTATGTACTATGGAGGTAAACTTCCTTGTCGTTTCTATGGTTCCCTCATGGCCATCGTTCATTGGCTGTTTGAAACCCAAATCAAACTTGGTCCCACCTCTTCTTTCCTCAAGGAGCTAATCAGCGACGAGAAAAACATGTCATTTCATGACGTTCTTCAAAGTCAGCCAATCACGCTCGACGTCTCAGGCGCCTCTCCAGTTGAAGTGTTATTCACAAGACACAAAGCGAAAGTGTGAGTAATAATAACATTGTCCATAACCTAATTTTAAAAATACAAATGTTGTAAAGAGCTTTGTTTAGTTACGGTAATCATAATGCAGTTGTCAGTGTTTTAGTTTATTCGTTAAATTAACTCGTAAAACAAAAAGCTGGATTAAACTCGTTGCTATGGAGGAGGCTTATTAGCTTGGTTGACAACTGGCTGTCTGGCTCAGATGAAATTGTTAAAACTTGGGTATTTTCTGAAATAAAACGAATTTTGACGATATTGAGTTTTCAGTCCACACTTCTCTGATTTATCAGTGACTTTTACTCTTTGGTTTTTACTTTATTGTTACGATTTTGTTAGTGTAAGGTATGTCTCCAGAGAGTGATCCCCAGAGTCCCCCTCTTCTTGGATTCAGCTCCACCAGGGAGGATCTCACTCTGAGGCGTGGTGACCTGGACAACAGCCATGAGCCACAAAGAGGAAACAGGTCACACAAAAGTCTTCAGACAAAGAAAGCACAAGTGATGAACAAAAAGATGACGACTTAAACCATTATCTCCCCTTCTGGTCTTTCATTTAGGTCTGAAGACTTCACCAAAGGAAATAACTCTTTTCTGAAATTACTGATTGACGCAGAAGCAGCTGCCAGCTCTGCAGCAATACAACTAGCGTCTTTTAAAGATGCACTAGAGGATGAATCTGCTGTATGTTATGTGCAATTTTTACATCCTTTAATTTGAGTTTATGCATGCAGCATTCATGTGAAAAGCTGTTTTTAATCAACATGTCTTCTGTCAATTTAGAGTTTAGGACAGTCTTCCAAAGACAAGCATCGAATAACACGGCAGAGAGGACTATTGCTGGAAAAATTGGATGATTTCAGACGAATAAATAAGTCTGTACGGCAGAAGCTGAAACTACTCCAAGATGTAGAGGTGAGTTTTCCAAATAATAAAAGTTAGCTTATTTTGGTTAGAAATTTTAATAAGTTTTAATGCACCTGCTTTAACAAACTGTATCCCTTTAATAGGCTAATCGAATTTATGCAAACAAACAGATGGACCTTTTGTTAAAGAAGATTGCACAAGCTGAAAGTGAAAATGAGGTGACTGTTTTATTATATCATATTGAATGAATCTCTTGTCTAACTTCTGCTGACTGCTCTTCTTTCTCTTTGTGAGCACTTAAAAAAAGACCTGAATGAGACAGAACAGAAGATTGAGGAGCTGATGAAAATGAGAAAAGAAGAGCAGGTGAGCCCAGCAGATGCTGAGAGAAATGTTTACAGAAACAATTTTATTTGACGGCACACTTTGGCTTCCTCAGGAGAATGTTAAAAGTGCAGTTCACATGACCAATTCTGCAGCAGCAACTCGTTCTCGTCTGCAAGGGCAGCTACGCAACAAGGAAGCCGAAAACAATCGCCTGACTGTCCAGTTACGGGTAAAAACCTATTGATCAACCTGATTCTCCAAAAGTAAGCTTCATTTAATGTGAATTTACATGTTTGAGTTATTGTTTTGTTTTCTTAGACCCTGGAGAGAACCCTAACAAAGCAAAAGATGGAGATCAATGAGCTGAAAGCGTCCATCGCATCTCAGACCAAAACAGCAGCACAGGACAAAGAATCGCTCAAGAAAGCAACACGAGCGCAGAAACTGAGAGCTGAGAGGTTTGAAGCTGCCATCCAGAAATGCTACGCACAGCTGAAGGAAAAGGTGTGAAGTTAAAATGGCTGGGAATTTTGATTGTAAAGACTTTTGTGTCACATTTCAGGTGTTTGTTTTTAATTTCAGGACGCTGAGCTAGCTAAAGCCCATTTACAAAGAGACTCCAAGAAACGGCAGAAAGAGCAGACGACAGACGAGAAAGAAAAACTTTTCACTCAGATAGACTTCCTGAAAAGGTCTGTTGTATATTTATCTACACACAATGCACACTGATCAGCATGCCGATAGGTCAGCTCAGAGTTCCTAGTGATTGGTTGTAATTGCTCTTCTCTATCAAAGTCAAGTTGCAGATTTGACTTTGAGGTTGCAGGGAAAAAAAGATGAGCGATCTGCAGCTAGTGACATGATGATGCAAAAGCTTGAAAAACTCATCGCTGACAATGGTGACCTCACTGTTCGTAACGCAGCACTAAAGGTATGAGATGTCACACGGCGTGCACACGAAGGCTGCAAAAGCCATGAAAACACTTATTTTAACATATATTTTAAGTAATTGGCCAATGTGTTAAAAGCTCTTAATTCTCAATCATATTTAGGACTAAACAGACCATTCTCTTGTTGATTTTTTTTAACCCAATAGCTGAAATGTTTATTTCTATGTGATTGCAGGCATCTGTGGCTCGGTTGGAGCACCAGCTCACTGATTGTGAGTCCGCACTCGTGGAAGAGAAAATTGAATCCCAAGAGAAAAAACATCAAGCTGAACGGTGCCAGTATCAGGTTTGTTTTATAAAATAATTTAGACAAAGATTAGCTCTGAATTGAAAAAAGACAGTATCAGTATCTGTGTGTCCAGATAGACAATCTATGGACTACAAATCATTTTTATTCATATTTTACTCAGATTGCATTTCAAGAGAAATTATAAATATATTCAACATTGTCATGAATGGAGGATATAAATGTTATCAACAAACTTCAAACTGGCAGTTTTTAATCACCAAGCAACACTTATCATTTATAGTTGTTACTTTTAAACAGTTGGAAAGCTTTGTTTTAAAATGGTTTTTATAAAGTAGATTCTGATTAAAGTGACTGAATCGTCATCATTTTAATCATTTATTTATTGACAAGTTTAAAACTAAATGTAGCTTTTTTTTATAAAGTGCTGAATGAATAAATAGTGTTTTTTTTAATTATAGGAAAGAGCTCTGCAGGTTTATTATCTTTTATTATTTCAGTAATCTGCTTTTTTTCCCCTCTAGATTGCAGAACTTCAAGCTGAGATCGATGGCCTCAGAATAAAATACACAAATCTTTTACGGGAAACAGAAAAGACACGAGAAGGGAAAGAGACAGAAGTTGAGAAGGTATTTTACCTACCTTAATTTTTGAATGTTTTTAACTAATTAGAGTAGTTTTTGTCTGCACATCCTTTGAGCTAGTTCATGTTCGGATGCATCTAGGCACTAAAACTGTTTCTGGAAACGTACTTAAATCACTTTATACTTCAACAACTGTTCCTTTGAGAGGTGTTGTTCTCATAATTTTAGTTACCAATAACAATCTGTTCCCATCATTCCACTCTTTGTGCCACCCTCCTCTGGAACCCAGGTGAGACAGGAGCTGCAGGGGCGTGCAGAGGAACTAAAGGCTTACCCTGAGTTACTGAGTGCAGCTAAGCAGAGTTTCCTCAAGTGCCAGGAGAGCCTGCAGGGCTTGGAGAGGAAGTGCTCAGAAAAGTCAGAATCTATTAAGCAGCTGCAGTTTAAGGTGTGCAACTTTAGCTGTCGTGGTCAAAGGATGGAAAATGAAAATGTCATTTTCCCCACATCTGACCACTAGATGGCAGTGCAGCCTCTGAGTCTGCTGGTTTGGGTTTTTTAATCTTTTGATGGTTGTGATTTACAAAAAAGAGCAAATTCCCTGATTGCAGTGTAGCATGCACCAGTTTGTATTTTGTGTGTTGTGTGAGCCCTTTTCAGTCACCCACATTGTTTTTTTGCCCGCTTCAGATGTTATATGAGGCTTTCCTTTATGCACTATTTACATGCACTGATTTGATTCTAAGTTTGACATTTTGTCAACACAGACGAAGAGTCAAAACAAACAGCTGAGATCATCAGTGGAGATGAAGGAGTCCATTCATGAAGCCAATTTACAGCTGCAAGAAAACATGAAGTTGCTTCAAAAGTATGACACTAGTTTTCAGACATTTGCCATTTTTGTCACACAGACTCTATTTAACTGGCTTGTTTTATGTGTGTTTGTAGGAAAATGGACACGCTGCAGCAGGAGAACCTGGAGCTCATACGGAAACTCGCTGCTCATGAAGAGGCTCTGAGTTACAGTAACCGGCAGCTGGATCAGCGCTCGTCAGAGTGTCTGACCCTGAGCCGGCAGCTGGAAGCAGCTTTATCAGACGTCAGAGAGCAGGTACATTTTAAGCTGTTCAATGACGGAGATCCAAATTTGAGTTGAATCTAATAATATTCTTATTGTCCGCCCAGGTCAGAAAAGTTCAGTTCGAGGCTGCTTCCAGAGAAGAGGCCTTGCAGATAAAAATCTTGGAGCTGGAAGCTGAAAAGAGCAGAAGGGACAATGAGCTGAAGCTTCTTTGCCAGAGCAAGAAAACTGTGAGTATCACTTTGATAAAAAAGTGAATACAGGAGTATGCTCGGGGGTGTAAATCGTTGTTTATTCTAGAAGCGATTGCTGAGACAGGTTATTGTTGAGTCGTCATCAGAAGAAAACAGCTGTTTGTCTGTTTCTTTATCTGCAGGCAGAGAAACGGTTTGAGGTTCGTCTGAAGGACCTGCAGCTCAGCCTGGAGCAATCAGAGAGTCACAAGCAAAGCATTCAGAATTATGTTGATTTCCTTAAAAAATCCTACAAGACAATGTTTGATGACGGGCTACAAATGTCAACTTTTGGATCGTCGTATTTTCTGAAATAATGATTTGCATTGGTAAAAAAAAAAAACATGTGCTTTAATATATTGGCAAAATTGATTAAAAGTGAGAGTAGAGGAAATATATTTGATTGTTTTCAGGGAAACAAAGCTGTCTTTACACTGGATTTCTGCACTGTTTTGCTTTCTCTGTGTAACAGGATGGTGGTAGTATCATTATTTGGGCTTGTTGTGTTGCACCTGCAACAGGGTAGATTATTAATACAGAGGAAGCTAGATATATCCCCAAAAACAGTCAGAGTACACTGATTGTACAAAAGAACAGCTTAAAAGAATGAAATGTTTGGTAAAGGAGTATTAATTTGAGCATCTCAGAGTCAAAGTTGTTTTTTTAAGAGGCATGAATTAAAAGTCTTCCAACCAAATGGGAAGTTTATTACCAGTTACCTGAACGCACAAAGGGCTCAACTTAAACTTGAAGCAAAGGTTCACTTACTTTTTCCACCCACATTCGACCTTTTCCACAACAAATAAAGTACAATATTTAGTCGGATGTATCTCACTGGAGCCTTTGTTTACATTTAGGTGCAGAAACTGAAAACCCTTTAAGCACTATTGTTTTGTATGCAAGTCATGTTTGCCTGTGAGTGAATGGGCCAACATGTTTATGGTGCTACGTTTAGTAAAATGTGTTAAAGCCTCATAAATTTGCTCGTCCAGAAACATGCATTTAAAAAAAATCTTAGTCTTTCTGCTGGTGCTACAAAGAAATGTGTGTTTTTGTAGTGGTTGTGTAGAAAAGGTGTGTATGTTATTTTTTCTCAGCTGGAATGAGATTAGTCTATTGTGACGCTCATGCCTTTAACATCAAATGTTGGTGATGTGTTTTTTTTTTTTTTTTTTTTGAAAGTGAAGCAGAGCTGCATCTCTGCTGATTATCTGGGTTTTAATAAAAATAGTTGCGTGTTTCTTGTGCTTTTGTCACTGTTTCTTGTTATCTTTATGATAATGCTTTCACCACAGACTGGTTCCTTAAAGTTTGAATAGTTTTTCTGGTGCACGGAGACAAAGTGCTATTGTGCTCAGTTCTGGAGAGCTAATGAACAAAAACAGGTTTTAATGGGTTATTTTCCTAAAACATTTCCTCATGTTTTATTGACTTTAAAATCACGATTTGAAATTTTGGAAAAGCGCTCGAGACATCAGGATTGCCCTACATAAAAGATGGAAAGTCATCTTCATAAAACTAAACTCTTTGTCTTTTGCCCACCATCTGCCACACAGCATTCAGTGGTTTACATTACAGCCATTCGCTCTGGTATTCACTGACATGTAGGTCCTCTCAGAAGTGTGTGAGCTACTTTAAACAGTGTGGCTTATTTCCTATTGAACTCTTTTACAACAACCCCCCTGAGGGTTTCCAGATTTACTGCAAACTGATTTTCCCCCTTTAAGAACTTGATAAAAACATGCTGTGTTTGTTCCATTTATAATCAGTGAAACACTGACACTGCAGTCATTTTCTTTAGATCGTTTTATTGTGAAATCAGCAGCTATTTGGCCAAATCACAAAGCAAAACATTACGGCATTTCAAGAAAAAGGAAACATTTGTTAGGAGAAGCATGTAACTTAAACCCATGAAAAATGAATCGCCACCATATTTATGTAGCTTCAATGGCATGCAGCACGTTTTGTCAACAGTGGCTTGTTTTGTGTCAAATAAAGTGAGTTTAACTGCAAAAATGAGAAGTTTCACAATAAAAGCTTCACAAAGAAGCAAACTACAAGGCTCCAATGTAATGAAGCAAAATCCTGGATCTTAGCTCTCCACGTCTGTGACTTTCTGCTGAAATCAGACTTTGATTCACAGTTTCAGTTAGTGAATGTCATTAAAAACGCTGTGAAAATGAGGCATCATTTTACCATTACTCGAGCACTTAAAATCACACCTGCAGGACTCGACCATCGTCACCTTCCTCCTGAGGATCTGTCCTTTCCTGCATCTGAAATGAACAGAAGGCGTGTGAGTCCTGTGAGACCGACAGCACCGTCCATCTGAGCAGGACCCACAATGCTTCAGCTGGAACTTCTTCAGGCTGCGGCAGCCAGCATAGGAAAGTTGAACTGGTTGGGTGACTTTTCCTGTATGGTTGCATTTAAGTGCTTTCTGTGAGATGGAAAATGCCAAAATTTAGATTTTTAATAGAAAATAGAAATTTTGCAGAAAAACAACTATGATGCTGTGCATGAGCGTACCTTTGATTTGATTTGTTTGCAGGGCTGAATCTCACAGATTTGAGTTTCTTTCACTAGTTTGCACTGAATGTTGTTGTTGGTCACTCTGGTAGAAAGTCCAGATCCACAGGATTTAGAGCAGGAGGACCAGGCTCTGGTCTGAGGTAAACACTGGACTCCTCTGGCGAGCTTTGGTTGACTTCTCAAAGCTTTACAGATTAAAACAAACAGAAATATGCACTCATGACTGCAACTTCCAACTTATATTAGAAAACAGACGTTTCATGCAAATGCATTAACTTTTCTCAAATTTTGCTTCTCTTAACAAGAAAAACAATATGCATTAGTCCTCACCAGGTGCAGACGTGAATTCTCGTCTCCATGCATCCTTCAGCTCATTCATGATGAGGTCATCCTTAGATGTTTTGTCTTTGTGCTTTCCTTTCATGGACCTCTCTGTCTTTGCATCATCAAGGCAGATGAACTGCTCACAGCATCGTCTCAGAACTTTGACCTTCTTTGGCTTTGCACAGCCCAGTTTGGACAATGAGAGTTCAGGAGGGCAAAGTGAGATGCATCCAACAAAACCATTCATACAAGTGCACTGGTGCTTGCAGTTTGGCTGGAAGGTTTCTCCGTTTTGGTATATCCTGCTGTTGAACTCACACGTTCTTCCATGTGATGTGGCTGTTAAAGAGACATGATGAAGTTTAGGTGTGGAGGAACAGAGTTTTAGAAAGGATATTAGTAAGGAGAGTGGATATACCTCGACAGACACCCTTATCAAAACCGGATCCTCCTCCAAAGTTGCACTCCAGTCCCTTCGCGGTGTCACATGGCTGCTTCTTGCTGCAGTCCTCAAAAAGCTGCTGTGCACAAACCTTACAGCATCCACAGCTATCAAGCACCAGACTCACTCCTGCTGCACATACTGGGACCTCAGTGGGACACTGGCAATCTATAGGACACGAGGCTGACACCTGAGATGAGACAATTTACAGTTTTCTAAATAATTTGACTACCTAAATATTAATCACGCATCTAATGAATGAAAAGCATTTAATTTTCTTACCAGTGTAACAGAGATAACCATGACAATAAAGATTTTCCACATCGTCAATAAAATCCTGAGCAAAAATCCTCACCAGCAGATATCTGTTCTCCTGCTTCATCGAGCGGATCTCCTTTTATTCAGCTGATGTATGGGCAGGCTGGAAAAGGTGTCCCAAAACTATGAGAGGAATGCATTTCTGCGCGTCCTGCCATGAGCTCTGCATAAGGTCCTCCTCCTCTTCCTCATCTGGGACTGTGCCAAGAACCAGCCTGCGGAGCTTCCATTCAGCCGGAGCGTTTCATTCAGTTTAACCATGGAATCTGAATAATTGCATCTTAGATTTCCTAATATCAACATAGTTATACTGACTCATTTGCCTATTTTATGCAATGCAGATTATATGGGGCATTTTTTTCTTCTCTTAACTCAAAAACCTATTGATTGCAATTGTTTGATTTACTTCTTTTTAATGTAAATTTCACAGCATTGCTCCATCATTTGTTGTGCTTTAAGATTTTGTATTTCTTTATTCTAAGAAACATTAGTGAAAATCCTCCTGCAGCAGAGACTCTTTATTTATTTTCCAAAGGTTGTAATATCAAATAATAAACCACAGCTTTCTGGAGGTCTAAACACTGCAGACAAATGTATTTATCCTTCAAAAATAAAAGTTTTTGTTGTTTTTTTCTCTGCAAACTTGAATTATTGAGCTTTATATGTGGTAACTGAGATAACCATATGGGAAAAAGAGGTTGGCTTTCATGCCTTCCTGCAGCTGGTTTCACAGTGTGTGGCAGTCTGATTCACTTTTTCCTTTTCCAGGCACCTCTCTCCTAAAAGATTACATTTCTTTTTCTGTTCTGCTGATCAATCGTGTTGTAACATAAGTGACAAAAGACTTGGATTTATTCCTGATGCATAAAATATTCCATCATGAGCTCAGACTCTCGTGGGATTTAGCACTGAGGCTCCACAAGTTCTGACATAAATATTGAAGGAAGGCTACATATTTCTATGAGCAACTAAATTTCAGATGAAGGTTTGTTTAGGCTGCTGCACGTCGCATGTGATGGGCGTTTGTATTAAATAACCACAGTGAAGTTAAAAAGTCAGAAATGAAATTCCAGTCAGCCACCTGTCAGGGTGTGGGTGGTTCAGAACTTGTATCGATGTTTGAATTTCTAATTTCAAAAAGAAGACAAGATCTTGATGGAATGTTTGAACCTGAGGAATCCTGTTCAGATTTAAGGAGAACATCCAATCCAATAAAAGAGAAAACGTTGCCTGGAGCAACGCTCCTCTGAAAATGAACTTCACAGATTTCAATGAAACTTTAATCTACATCAGCAACAAAGAAAATCTGCCTTTTCTTTTATTAGAGTCTGTGAGAACAGAGCGAACTGTCTCCGTCTCATCTGACTGAGGTTAGGAAAGTCATTTTGAGTCTGTGCCAGCCCAAGCACATAAAGGGCAAACAAGCGTGAACTTGGTGCAGCCAATTATGCCTGCAAATTGCTGACTGTCGTGGTTTGGAGGGGAAACTTTTCCCACCAAAAGATGTAATGTAAAAAATTTGCAGAACCACGTAACGTGAGAGGAATGCTGGACGTATAAGAGGCAGATAAGACATCTCAAATCCTTGATCCTTTTGCAAAGAGCTGCATGTGAAGATTTGCTGCAGGGATTTCAGGTAGGAGCCTCCCTACAGTGATTAAAATGTTTCAGGATGTGCTGAAGAACATTTAACACAAAAATCAGACTCTCCCATCATCAACACAAGATCTTAAGAGAGAAAAAAAAAACTTGAAACTTAAAGCTTTGGAGGAAAAAAGAGCAAAAGCGGAAGTGCATGACAACACTGGATGCTTGAAACAGTCAGGTGGGTGGGTAAGATGGTAAAAATAGCAAATGAAAGAAAATATGCAAAATTTTGGTTTCTAAAGTGGCCTCAGAAAATTACAAAACACAACTTCTTCTCATTAGTATTCTGTTAAACCACAGAAAGGCTCTGACAAGTTTGGCTTTTGCTGGTACGTGATGCATTGTGCCACAGGTCTGTGATTTAAAATCCATCTCTGGTGACTGTGCATCATTTTCACCCTGCTGCTCTGTGAAATTGGTCATAAATATTGTGAAATATCATGAAGGCTCCCTGGGAGAACAGGTGTTATCAGTTCTCTCCTGTATTTTTTATTTTGAAAACAATCCACATCCAGTTTGACCTTTTAAACACCTGACATTTAAAGGGTATTGTCCTGCAACACATTCCCTACTAAAATTACTGGGAAATAATATAAGCTATTATATCCCTTCATTTTCAAATCACTGTTTTATAAATAAAGTCTCAAGGAGGCGACAGAAGGCCATCAGTCTGTTTTCAGCTTGGAATGACTGATGGGAAAATCAACCGTGAGATCTCTCTCGTCTAAAATGTTGTCTTTGAGAAACCTGTTGCAGAAGGAAGATAGTGTAGTTTTAATGCATCAACTCCATCTATCTATCAAACGTTCCTCGTACATCAGGCCTCGGCATCTTTGATTCTCAGTAATTCTCATCCTAATTAAAAATAAAAACTATTTTATTTGTTGTTCTATGTCATAATATTTTCTTACAACTCTGTCTTGATCATTTTAATCACCTTTAAATTCGCATTGAGTGATTTTCTCAGAGTCTAAGAGAAATTTTCATTACAGTACATGTTTATCAGAGAATGTTGTAACTAAATTTAAATTTCCATGAATATTTTCTTCTGTCCCACAGAAGGTGATAAGACAGAAATTTGACTTATTCACAAATTATCTTGTTGATGTGTCCATTGCAATCCTTACACATGTGTGTCCTTATTATTACACATAAAATAACGGCGAGGGAGAAACAGTGTAGATGAGAAGATTTAAAAAAAAACTAACGTCGGACAGCAGATATTTGTACTGTTTAATTTTCTGGGGATTTGACCCATTTTAAACAGTAAACAGTGGTAAGAGGTCCAACAGCGCCTCCTGGTGGAGCTACAGGGAACAGCGCATCACCTGTGGCTGAAACGTAAAGCGAAACTTCTCAGTGAGCAGCGAAGAAAGTCGGTATTTTTGTATTTGAATGCGGTTAATTAAATATAATACTTTTTCGTATTAGACGTTTTATTAAAATATACGAGTAAACATCAGATATTACTGTGAAAGAGCGACTCTGCCGTGGCTACTTCTCTCTTCTGTTGTTGACGTAGTTTAACGTCGACACAATCAGGAAGTTCGGGGAGATTTTTTTCTAAGTAATATATATTTTTCCGTGATAGCGCGTGGACAGTAAATATATCGTCTTTTAACCACTAATCATGAGATGTCACCGCCCTTAACGCTAACAGATGGTTTATCTGTGTAGTTGATTTAACTGGTGTTCGTTTAAAACTGATTTAAGTCGCCATTCTTCACCCGGAACACCTGGATTTGAGACATGGATGCTCCTCAGCTCACTGAAGATGAAATGGCAGAGATAAAAAAAGACGTGAGTATGATTTAGACAGCAGCTGGACTCCAGTTTAAAGGATTTAGATAAAGAGGTGGGGGTGGGGGGGACATTTTTAATAGTAACGCGTTTCTTTGCGCCATCTTTGGAGTCTGAGGCCTGTTGAATGGGGACATATGTCACCACACCCTCAGTGAACCCACATAAACACTGAGTCCTACAATAACACAGCAGGATAGAGGTTTAATTCACATTTTTATCAAACTAAATGGACTGTATTGTTAATGCTTGACCTCTATCATGGTTTGAATTGTTTTACCCCCTCATGCAAAGTGTTGCCCACCTGCTTTTTGGCTTTAAAAACAAACTTTTCCCCCTTTGGATCTCCAGGTCCTGATCAGACTGCGGCACTACCTCTGCGATAAGATCAGAGCAGATCGCCACCTGGACTACCTGCGTTCTCGGAGGATCCTAACGCGAGACGATGCTGAGGAAATCAGCTGCAGGACCACACAGACCAAGAGGACGGCGACGCTGCTGGACATCCTGGCGGAGAACCCACGCGGTCTGGACGCCCTGATCGACTCCATCCGAGAGATGCGCTCGCAAAACTTCATCATCGCCAAGATCACAGATGAAGTGCAAAAGGCCAAAAATGAGAAGATCGAGTCTCTCAGAGGTCAGTGGGCGATGTTACAAAGTGGAGATGAAATCTGTGACTTCTTTCTTCTGCTTATGGTAATGTCTCCTGTTCTGTTCTTCAGCCGCAGGGGCATCGAGTTCCTCATGTGACAGCACCTTCAACTCCCCGAGCACAACCAGCGACCTCCCCACCACATTTTATAACAACTCCACCCTCCTCTTCCACCCAGATGGAGAGCAAAGCTCCTCCACCTCTGACGTGCCATCCTTACTCAATTTGCCCTCCATACAGAAGTGCGGAGACGTCCCGTCAGTCGCCAGTGCCAGCATTGGAATTGCTTCCTCCACGACCCCCTCCAGCCTCCCGAAGCCAGGAGACCCAGGAGCCCCCCCACTTCCGGATGAGGTGGTACTGGAATTGCCTTCCAACATAGATGCGGCGACACCGGGGTGCACGAGCAGCGGAGGAGACCCAAACTTCCAGCCGCTCCGATCCCGCTCCCTCACTCCAACGCCACACAGGAGCATCTTTTGATTCTTTACAGCAGCTCTTATCCATTTAATGGAACACATTGACAGACTACTCAGTAAACACTCTCCTGTTGTTGCTCCTGCCTTTTGATTTGGCAGTGTGTGATAAAACTCGCAAGATGACATATACTACATATCACTATACCAGTCGGCATTCTGATGAGAAATGGGTGTAATTTTTCACTTATAAGGATTTTTCGGCCTTGCTGAAGCGTGTTTCTGTGTGAAAGTTGTAAATAATTACCACCTTATTCATTGTGAATAGCTTCCTGAAGGGCCTCTGTTCACTTTGAGTGTTGTGCTTATTTACAAGCGTAATTATCACCGTTGGCAGCATGACAAAGCTAAACTGATGGGATTAGCCATAAACTCATCAGCCGTAATCTTCATTTCTCCAAACAAAGGCTGTTTAAGAAGCTGTCAACATCAAGTAAGACGGTAATTATATCAAACTTTTATACAACAACATGTCAAAATGGCCAAAAATATAACTTTGTTTGATTTTTGATACAGTTACCTGTTTGTTATTTAGGGCTAAAATAGTACTTTGGTTTTTAAAATACTTTTTTTACTTAAAAAAAAAAAAAAATCTGTCGGTGTAAGCAGACATACAGAGGCTATGTCTGAATAAAACAAAATGTACAAACTATATTAGACATTATTTTAACCATATATTGTCAGAATATGAAAAGTATTGTGTGAACATGTTCTTGATTAGCTGTATTTAACAGAGCGCTATGAGTTTGGAAAATCTGATTCATCTCAGCCCTTTTCTGCGTTTGACTTCTCTTAAGGTGTGAATTCTTCATAAACTGTGAGACTGTTGGGTGCTAACAGCTACGGTGTAGTTGTGACATTCGTTTTTACACTGGAAAGTGTTAGTACTGAACCAGAGACTCCAAACTGTTGTTTTTAAAGTTGCATTACAGTAAGTGAACAAGACGTTGCCTCACATTTTTTTCACTACAAGTCTTGAATCACAGAACTTTATGTGAAATATAAACCATACTCTGCTTTTTACTTCTGGTCACTCACTGGTTTTCTACAAAGTAAAGGTTTTACAAACTCTGTGTGAATTTCTTCTTTTTTTTCAGTGACTGATTTGAAACACAAAGCATAAACAGCTTTAGGAAATGCAACAGAACAGAAAACACAAAAACATTTAGTGAGCATCTAAATTTTGTTGTATAATAATTTGTTGTGATTTTACGGAGTTAATTTTTCACAAATGTTTTCTCCAATGTATTTCTTAAATTTAGAGGGGTTTTTTCTAGGTTTTGTGAAATAGTTTTTAGTTATGTTGAGAAGTGTTTCTCAACGTTGGGGTCGTGACCCCGTCTGTTGGTCATGAAACGCCTTGTGGGGTTTTTTGAGATGATCTTAAGAAATTAAAATAATTACTGTCAGCATGATTTTTATAAAAACTTACAATTGTCAAAAAATGATTCCATGTAAATAGACTGTCAGCAGAAAACCCATTCATGTAAATATGATATTTTCAGTTTATCCTAATTCAAATGTTGCATTTAAAGAAATACTATGCTGTTTTTGCTTTTTTAGCACCCCCTGGTGTTCGTTCTAAATTACTCTCAAAAAACATAGCATCATTTAAAGCTGATAGGAAGATTATTTTTCTATGAATCAAAGTTTTCTAAATGTTTTAAATGATATTTCAGGTCTAAACTATGATCTATGGGTTGAGTTCCATAAATGTTAGTCTTCTGAAGACCCTCCAGTCCTTCCTCCTATAGACCCCTTTGCATTCTTTCTGGCCGCCGACCTTTTTTAGCCAATAAAATTCAAATTTCTGCATTGTCGGCATTCTCTCAACATGCACGCGCATCGAGCAAACCTGTATCAGTAGGGGGCGCTCTCGTACAGGACTCCGTGTGTTTCTCTGTTTGCCATCTCAGCCGTTCACTGAGGACTCGCAGCTCATTTCTACTAAAAACCTACCCATTCCCCAGCTAAAGATGGATTAATTTTTATTTTTAAACCTTTCACCTCACAGAATGGCAAGGCTTGCCAAGGATACGCGTTTATTTTGGTCAGAAAGTTCATCCAGGGCCGAGTCATGTTCAATTTTAGAGTACCACAGCAGCTCGCTGCTAACAAAGCTAAGTATCAGAAGCAGCAGTGACAGAGAGGGCTCATTCAGGTACAATGTTGGAATAAGATTTGTGAACTGTGAGTGATTAAACCCTACACTTTGAGCTGTACAGTTTATGCCCGCAACGTAATGCGCCGTGTGCTTGCACGTGACCGGACGCGTGTGTCGAGGTGTTTTGAGGAGGAGCCGTTGGACGTTAGATTCAAAAACTGCTCTCTTGATGAAATAATCCACAATGCAGCTTTAAGCTCAGAAACACCTAAATCTAACTGTGTCTCCTCAGCCTTCATTGCTTGGAGCGGTCATCGCTCATTCAAAGAAATCAGCTGTGTTCAAGCAGGGAGAGATCGAAAACATCCAGGAATCATGAGCTAAAAATCCTTCGGAGCTAGCATATTAGCTAGCCACATTTACGACATGTGACTTGTGAGACTTCAGGGCACTGGACCGGAGACTCAGAAGTTGCAAACGTCAGGTGGTATCCTGGAGGGTTGAGTGACTTTTCATTAACTCTGTAAAGGGTCATATTAGCATACTGGCTCAAGAAAATGATTTTAAAATATTAAAAAGTTACATAGTGTGCCTTTAATAAGGGTTAAAACCTGTATGAAAATCTAATTTTATTGTAATTTTGACCCTAAGACTTTTTAATGTTGTTTATGTCATATTTTCTCATAATGTATTTTTTTAAATTTAGCTATTGAACTATTTAATTCCTTTTTTCAGGGACACAAGTGGCTCC
The DNA here is from genome assembly GCA_006937965.1 of Callopanchax toddi. Classification (NCBI taxonomy): domain Eukaryota; kingdom Metazoa; phylum Chordata; class Actinopteri; order Cyprinodontiformes; family Nothobranchiidae; genus Callopanchax; species Callopanchax toddi. The sequence goes on along the minus strand of SSNR01000048.1, from coordinate 3,054,577 downwards.
TGCTGTTTTTTGTGGGTCAAAGGCTGAAAATTTTGTAAACCACTGTAATTTGTTTCTCCTCTAAAATGACCCATTTACATTTCCTTTACAACAAACAAAGTGGCATACTTCATAAACACAGTATTTATTGATACTTTATTGAAGGATCTTACAGTGTTATGGTTGAGAAAAAGCAGAAGCTTTCACACTGTTTACAGTCAGCATCTGAGTGTGTAAATTGTGTAACCATAAGCTTACTTTTTGTTTTGGAAAAACTGGAAAAGCCTACAATGACACAGAGGAATGACAGTCACAGTGGTGAAGACTGTCGGACGGTGCCACCTGCTCCTCAGAACCCACGCAGACGGCCTGGGGGGTGGATGATCGCTCTGTAGGTCCCTGGTGCTCTTCAGGAATTAACAGGTAACTCACTTATTATAAAATGATTCCGTGTGTGTGTGTGTGTGTGTGTGTGTACTGGTGTGATTTAAAATGTAGTTAACAGTTTGTAGAAGAAGAATAAATGAACACAAGCTAAAATAAATAAATACACGTTTGTGAATTTCCTTCATGTTTTCTGTCACAATTCTTGGTAAATTTAACATTACAACATTTAGGTATTTTATAAAATATTCTACTGAAATCTGTGCATTTCTTTTCTCATTTGTTCTCCTTTTTGTAGCCAGTTTTGCTACAATAAGTCATGAAGGAAGTATTACTAAAACATTTATTACTTTTAGAGTAATAAAATATATTTTAAAATATTTTTTCTGCTATATAAAATCAAATCTAAACCTGCAGGGAGAGAATGACCATGGTGAACACATGCAGGAGAACCCGTTTGATTAACATCAAAATGTCTGGAATTTCTGAACGCATTCCCTTTGTCATACAGATTTCTGATTCACAATGAGCATTCCTGTCTCTTCTGAAAAATGAAAATTGTTTTGTCTGTTTTGCTTTTGAGTTTAATGGAGGAATCTGAGCCGCTGCTGGCTGTGCGGTCGGAGGGCAGGAGGCTGAACGGTCATTGCAGATGGAGCACTCGAGCTCTAGATACAAAGGCTGTTGAGAATTTCAGACGGAAGCTGAAGTACTTCTTCATGAACCCCTGTGAGAAGTACAAAGCCAGGGGTCGGAAACCATGGAAACTGATGCTACAGATATTAAAAATTATACTCATCACCGCGCAGGTGTTGTGAAGTATCCTTTAATTTCACATGAATGTGTTTTGCTTTTTGTCTCATCCTCTCATTTCTTAATCAGTTAGTCACTTTTGGACTGAGCAACGAAATGATGGCCACGTTCAAGGAGGATAATCTGATGACATTCAGACATCTGTTCCTCAAGGGATACAAGGATCACCAGCAGGAAAGCTATGCACTTTACACCAAAACAGATGTGTATGAGCACATCTACTACACCATCAACAGGGTACTGCACAATCAGAGGAAGCTTCAGGTGTTTTATTTTATTTTAGATGTGTTAAAACATGGCCTCCTCTTCTTTTCCAGTACATGAATCTCCAAAATGTGACTTTAGGTAACCTTGCGTATGAGATGGACGACGGCGATTACACACCTTTGTCCATCTGCCAGAGGTTTTACAAAAACATCACCATCAGTCCAGGAAGAGATACCTTTGACATTGATCCACATGTTGATAAAGGTATAAAAGCACAAACTCAGAGCTGTTAAATCTTTAAGTAGACAAATAGATGCAAAAGCAGAATGGAAAATAATCACAATGTGGATTTCCATGTGACAGAAAAGAGGAAACAGTATATTTAGGGTGGTTCATGATGAATTACTGTACTCCCCCTTCTTGTCACTGTAATCTAATAACATAACTTGTGTTTCACTCCTCCTTCCTCCTCTCAGACTGTATTTCCATACACCCCATACAGTCGCTGGACAGCAGTAGTTTGGCAACAAAAGTCAACTTCTCTTTAGATTTCCAAAGGTAAGCCCCACACACAATCACACAAAAAGACGGTTTTCAAACCAGTTGATTGTCTGCTAATTTATGTCTCTGTGTGAAGGTTATTATCAGTAAACATCAGCTTTACACTTAAAACCATCAATCTGCAGACCGTGAGGCACCACGAGCTTCCCGACTGTTACGGCTTTCGTGTCATGGTCAGTGACAGTTATCAGTACACTGCCACACCCTCAGCTGGGCTCCAACAACAACACATCAGTAAAACACGTTGAGACTTTTGCACCCTTGAATTTAGACACTAATATTGACAATATGCATTGTGAGGAGGTTCTTTACAAAACATTATGCAAACTTGTCAGTCATTTTCTGACAGATTGGTTGAAAAACTCAGTGTTTTGTGGCTACTGATAGGTTGAAATGCAGAAATATAAATATGCATTTACAGATTAATCCAAAAAGCACCTAAATATATATTTGTTTGGTAATAAAATTGATGAATCTAACAAATTCATTTTCTTTTCTTTTTTTTTTTATTTGCACAGATAATATTTGATAATCATGCACACAGTGGAAAGATAAGCCTTAATGTTAACAATGATGTTAAAATCTATGAATGCAGAGACTGGAACGTGGCAGGAAGCTGTAAGTTTTTTTTTTCTTTTTTAATGCAGAAAACAGTTTTTATAACTGACCCGTTAACAATCAAATAAAAATAAAGTCATCAGAGGTCACAGTTGTCTTGTTGTGCTTTATTTATTATCTGTAGTATGGGTCAAGACAAAACCAGCAGCATCTAAACTAACCTGAAATCTGTGGTTCTGGTTTCCAGCTTCGAAGACAGACTATCTCCTCTTGACCTTTGATTTTGTGGTCATCCTTGCCTGCTTCGCTTCTTTCATCCTCTGCACTCGATCTGTCGTCCGCGGCATTCAACTTCAATTTGTAAGTCGAAGCACGAGTGTTGAGTTTATTACCTGGAAGAAACTAAAACGACCGATAAACTGAAAGTGTTCTTTAATAATCTTTTGTTTTTGTTCATCTGCTGTTGCTTTTCTCTGTGTTTAATCATCAGTGTTTCTGTTCATCTCTTTTGGATCATTTGTGAGTCTCAGTCATATAGTGAATGGGGAACTTTTGCATTAATTTTTTTTGTTTCTGTTTGAAATGTTCCTTACTTCTCACATTTTGCATCAATGATTTGTTCTTTTGTGAACATTTTCAACCATTTTTATCACCTTGTGTGTTGTTTAATCATTATTTTATGTCTATTTATCATTTTAAATGTATTGTTTTTCAGGTCATTTTGCATTTTTTTGTGATTAATTTTAATAGTTACCAGTGTTCTGCACTACTTTAAACATTCTAATTATTATTTGTTTGGGGTTTTTTTTATGTTGTTTGGTTTAAAACATACTAATCATATTTCTGTTCAGATGATAACAAAAAAGTCTAAACTTTTCAGAAAGTTTAAGAGCATAAGTTTATATAAAAACATGTATACCATCTTGTGTAAATTGTGCAGACTCTGAATCATTTAATTTTGCTGAGGTGTTTAACATTGTGTCTATTTCTCATCTACAGGAGTTCAACATTTTCTTCCATGCCTACTTCAATAAGTTTGTGCCGTGGTCAGACCGCATGGAGTTTGTGAACGGCTGGTATATATTTATCATCATCAGCGACATATTAACCATCACAGGGTCAGTCCTGAAAATAGGAATACAAACAAAGGTTTGTTTTAGTTTAAATGTCACCTATTGTTCTGTAGGAATGCATCTTTATCTTTTAAGACAGGCATGTCTAAAATGTGGCCCTCAGAGTGGTTTTGTGAGGCAGATACACCTTTTATGTTTGGATATTTACTAATGTGAGGTGTTGAATCACAAAAAAATGCCAATAAACAAAAAAAAATGTAAATGTAAAAAGGTTAAAAGTCCAATCTAAAGTATTTATCTGATTTTAATGAGATTTTTTTCTTTTCATAAGAGTCAAAAATTGACTAAAGACTGTCTCATGTCCTGTTCTTCCATCCATCCATCCATTTTCTGTAGCCGCTTGGTCCTCCACAGAGGGTCGCGGGGGGAGCTGGTGCCTATCTCCAGCGGTCAAGGGGCGAGAGGCGGGGGACACCCTGGACGGGTCGCCAGTCCATCGCAGGGCCACATGTCCTGTTCTTGTTGCTGACAATGACCTCAAATTTATTTTCAAATCAAAGAAACTGCAAATTTTTATAGATCCTTTCTTATAAAACAAAACTAATACTTTATTCTGTTCATTAAAATTATACATATATATAATTCATTTTTGAGCAGTGCAAAAATAATCATAATTAAAAACTTTTTTTTTTCATTATTTCACATTTAAATTTGTAATTTTTGTGGCCCACTACTTGCAAAATCACAATTTTGGGGCCCCTGCCTTTAAAAGTTTGTACACCCCTGTTTTAAGGGCCTCCTGTTTAAATAAATGACCTAAAAAATAATGAATTTAGGCTTGAAAAACTGTGACTGAAGATGTGATTCTTTTTGTAGTTCCTGACCAACTATGACATTTGTAGTATTTTGCTGGGAACAGCCACTATGCTCGTTTGGATTGGTGTCATCCGTTACCTTGGTTTCTTCAAGAAATATAATGTAAGAACCCCGAAATGTCCTTGTTTTGAAAAAATTCATCATCTAGAACAGCTGTGTCTCCAGTTAAACTCAATCTGTGTTTTCAGATCTTAATTTTGACTCTGAGGGCAGCATTTCCAAACGTGATTCGTTTTTGCTGCTGCGCTGCCATGATCTACCTTGGATACTGTTTCTGTGGCTGGATCGTACTCGGACCTTACCATGACAAGGTTTTAAAAATTATAATCAAACATTTTTAAGTGTTCACGTGGTTTGTTCTCTGTGCTCTCCTCTTGAATTAAATTGACAAATATAATTATAAAATTATATTTTAATTTCTTTTTTCCAGTTTCGAACTCTTGACAAAGTGACAGAATGTCTCTTCTCACTCATCAACGGGGACGACATGTTTGGTACCTTCCTGAGGATGAAAGACAAGAGCTACATGGTGTGGCTTTTCAGTCGACTCTACCTCTACACCTTCATCTCTCTCTTCATCTACATGGTGCTCAGCCTGTTCATCGCTCTCATCACAGACACCTATGAAACCATCAAGGTCAGCCTTGTTACCTTTGCAGATTTTTTGTAAATATGTAATTTTTTTTAATGTCTTAACTTTTAATTTTAGGTTAATTGGTGCCTCTAATTATCTCTAGGTTAGTTTGTGAATGTTTGTGTGTCTTGTTTAGATAGATGGATGGATGGATGGATATACATTTTTTTATGATTTTTTTTCCAGCAAAACCAAAAGGACACAGAACCAGAGTCTCTGCTCCAGTCTTTCATAGCAGAGTGCAGAGATCAACCCGATTCTGGAAGATTCCAGACTGATGAAGAGCCTTTGACCTGCTGTGGATCTCTATGGGAGTGTTTTAAAAGAAATTAAAGGATGTAGCGTCTATTAAATACATGCAAAAGTAGCATCATGACACTGCTGTTAAGTAAGTCTCAGTGAAACTCTTGGTTAAATGCAGGAACATCTCATTGGCAAAGAAAAAAGTTATTTAACTTAAAACATATTTACCTCTCAGAAAACCACAAAAGTTAATTGATTTTCAGCTGGTGACTTTTCTTAGTCGTTATTTTAGATCACTTAACTAGATTTTCCACTGGATGCACAATAATATTAAAGTTTTTTTTTATTTTTTTCATTCTGTGTTCAATTGAGTACTATACCTTGAAAATGTGTGATGTTTATATTTTTTGCTCTTTATTTTCATTGTGTTTTGAATTGTGTAGGTCACATTTTGGGTACATGTTGTGAATTTTTAACAGCTTTTTTGCCCATTTCCTTTCATCCTCAACAACAATTAGACTTCCTCTCCTTTCAGTCTAGTGCATATTTATCAGTTCTACCTCTGCTAAAGTGATCAGAAATGAATAACATGTATTTTCACTGACTATTACAGGGACAAATATTCCAGATGTGTAAAAGTTTAAGCAAATTGTGAATTAATTATTATTGTTTTATACTATGTGTAAATAAACACATTATGTGTGTTTGTCTTGAATGTTGTTGAACTAAAATTACCACTTGTTGCCACTGGGGGGCGCACCACCACTACAAAACACCTGACAGCTTTTCTCATCTGCATAATCGCTCACTGGACACGTTCACGTCCAATGTACGTCGGATATGCTGGTTGCTTGACGACGTTTCATCCAATGACAAACCAGTTTGGTTGGACAGCAAAAGAAAAGGCTTCAAAAAACAGCAGGCAGAGCGAGTCTGAGTGAACCTGTCGGCTGTTATCATGTCAGCTCGGCTGAGATAAAGTGCCGTTTTTGTGTTGTTGCTGCCACGGTGACAGCCGAATTTTGGACTTGAGTTTCAGGTGTGTTTGATGACCGAGTGATTTATTGATTACATCCTCGCCACCGATTGGGAATTAGTTTACCTATTTCAAGCCATACCAGTGAGTATGTTTATCGTGTAACTTAGCATAGCCGTCTGTCAGCTGGTTAGCAAACTTATTTCATAAAAGTAAAGGTAGTGGTTCGGTTATAAGTTATTTATGGTTTTTTTCGTGAACTATGTAAACTATACGAACCAAAAATGTGACTTGCTCAAAGGTACGTCACCTCGCGCACAGGTTGAAATCATTAGCATAAAAGCTCTAAAGCATAATATGAATATAGCATAGCTAAAATATGAACATTACGCACATTCAGTCAAATTTAAAGAGCCATTTAACCATTTCTGCTACACAGATGAACTCTGAATCGCCTCTTCAGTGTTACTTAAGATAAAAGTTGTCTGGTTTACTTGATAAGAACACTGGAGGCACGCTTTGACATGGATAGTGTCTCCCACTTACCTTTTATCAGATATTTTTTAGTGCATTCCTGAACATGCTTGCAAAAATGTCCATTTGTTCACAAACACTATCCCTGAGCACAAACGGCTCAAACTGTGACGTAATGGGAGTGCCTCTTGTATCTGGTTCAGCCTGTTTGATAAGAGTAGGCGACTATAATAATAGAGTCCTGAAGGCACAAAAGTTTTACAAATAAATGTCATTCGTTAGTCGTTTTTCACTCAATATTAGATTGCAAATCCTCTCTTAAGGATGAGATCATCTTACCCTGCAATTTAAATGCCAGTGGATGACGGAAGGGTGCACTTAAACCTCAGGCACACATCTGACTGTTAATCCTGTGTGGTTGAAGCATCAGCTCAGATTATTGATGGTCTATCTCATGGTTTGATGCTATATTGCAGAGCCTGATTCCAGTGGGATCCTCTGATCCACCTCCTGACTGCTAATCCACCTCCGTGCTGATAACTCATGACCTCACGTCCTTGTGCCCTGATGTTCCGGTGATATGGGAGAGAAGTGGACGACTGAGACTTTTATGGGTAATTTTCTCTCCTGGGTTGTACTGGTGCATTTCCAGAATAGAAACATCCATCAGCTAGGCATTTCTTTTCTGGGATCAGTTTGAGGTGACCCACATTTTTGTTCTCATTTTAAGAAGCGACCTAATTCAGGTCTCTTGAGTCGGTAGGAAGAAAAAGAACAGTAGATGCAGTGTTCCAAAAGTTGCTGTAATTTCTCTTGTTTGTTCTGTTCTCAGAAAACGATGAGATCTCAAGCATATCACATGTGACGATGTCTCCCTCAAGGCAGAACAACCTTGTGTCGGCGTACTCTTTACCCTTGTCCAAAGCATCTTACAGTATAATAAGCGCCTTCTGTACTGAGGATAATGTTCCTCAATGTATTTCATACATCAATCAGGTATGAAAAGGACCCAGTTCAGATTTTTGTTTATATTGAAACAACATGCGATCACTGACATTTTTGTGATTGTGTTGTTTTGCGATATAAACCATTTTCTGCTGAGATAGTTTTGTACCACATGGGCACAATAAATTAAATCCTCCTTTCTTTCACAGGAGCTTACCTCGTTCGGTCTCTCCACTTCTATTGAGGCCAGCTCACCAGGGGGAGCTCACCTGAATGCGGTGCCAGCTCTGAATGCCATCTATGAACTGCTTCAGATTCACAGACGAAACATGTGCACTTTAGAGGAGATGGAGAAAGAAGAGTTGAAGAAATCAAGCACTTTGGACCACATTCAGATGACTAATTCCAGACTTAAGGCAAGTATGCATGGTGAATCTTCATTCTTCAATGTTATTACAAGATTTTGTTTTTCATTTGTCTTTGAATTCAGCTGCTAAAAGCATACACGATGAGGACTAATATACATTATAAGGATGGGTTTTAGGTTGGTGGCTAGTTGCAACACAAGGTTTCTTAACTTTAACTTATTGCCTTGTTTTTTACTTGTCCTCTAGGACCAGTTAGAGCTGTCCAAAAGGGAGAAGTCGGGTCTGCACGAAACCGAGAGGCAGCTGCAACTCAAAATTAAGACTCTACAGAGTTGCTTAAAAACTGAAAAAGATGAGGTGAAATATTTCCCCCCAAATTCCATTCTAAACAGCAATTATGTTTATGAATTTGAGAGCGCATGAGCCTGACAGACTCGCATGCTTGAATCACGGACAGGTTCAGAAGCTCCAAAGTATCATTGCCAGCCGTTCTTCCCAGTACAGCCACGATGCCAAGAGAAAAGAAAGAGAAGCTGCAAAGATGAAGGAACGCCTCAGTCAGCTACTGGTTGACAGAAAGGATAGGAAACTGGGTAAATCTGCTCACCTTCAACAAAACTTCATGTACTCATTGATCTTTGCTTCTTCGTTTATTTTTATTTTAAACAACAAACTCTTACTCCACATATTTTCCAAAAAGCTATGGATGTTCTGAATAGCTTGGGGCGTTCGGATGGAAAAAGGAGCCAGTGGAAGACTGCAAAAACAACAGCCAAGTATTATGAAAGACAAATTGTCTCTATAATTTGTAGTGCATGTTGTGTTTAATGCATGGGTTTGTATACATCTGTCTGCAGCCATGAAGGTGATATGTACAAATTCTTACTCTCTGACTACGAGGAAAGTCAGAAGTCCTTGGTTCTGGAGAACGCTGAGCTTAAAAAAGTGCTCCAGCAGATGAAGAAGGAGATGATGCATATCCTGAGTCCATGCCTGCCCTCCGCCAGAGGAGCCACTGCTGATGAAGAGCAGGTGATTTGTGTTGCACAAACACGCATAAAGAAACATGATAGATGGATTTGCAAAACTGAAGGATGGAAAGGGAATTGATTCATTTGCATGAATGATGTTCACAGGACAAATCATAATCTTACTATGCCTAAATCAAATCTTGCCTAATATATACCAATATTAATCTTCATAATATTCATTTGTATTTGATATTTTCCTACAGTCTGGCTCAGATGGAGATGAGAAGATCGGGGACTCCAGCAGGGAAACTCTGGACCAGTCATGTGAGCATGCCAGGGAGCAGCTCACCAACAGCATCCGTCAGCAATGGAGGAAACTGAAGAACCACATGGAGAAGTTGGATACCCAAGGTCTGTACACAGATCCTGCTAAATACATCTATTTCTACACCTGATTTAGAACGTTTTTAGGTCAAATATAATGCAAAATGAGTTTACCATGTCTGGCATGTGATCCTTGTATAAATGTGACTTATTAACAGTAGTTTGTCTGGCTTAGCCTCTCAAGTGCAGAATCAGATGGAGTCTAACAGAGAGATGATACCCTTAGAAACTCATGAGGATGAAATGGAGAGGATGAAGCATGAAGTCCAGCAGTGCAGAGAGTTCATTCATGCACAACAGCAACTTCTCCAGGTCAGTATCTGCTGGTTTTTAAAATGAAATATCAGCAAACTGAAAAATTACCTGGCTACTCGTGTTAGGCTAATCTCAGTGAGTGCAAATAATAAGGTGAATACGCAGTTCGGGTCAATGAACCTTGTCCGTTAGGCATGATTGAAAATTATAAGCATGAATAAATCATTTATGTTTGTATTTGGCGTTTCAGCAACAGCTCAGCACCTCGTTTGATGATGAGATGGCAGCTCTTCTTAATGATGGCTACACGCTGGAGGAGAAGGAGCGCCTCAAGGAGGAGTGGAGGCTGTTTGAGGAGCAGAAGAGAAACTTTGCCAAGGAGAGACAGAACTTCACAGAGGCTGCTATTCGCCTCGGCCGAGAGGTATTTTACGTTTCTGTTTGAGCACCATAGGTTATGCCATATAGTGAGTGTTTTAATTACATTACATTTCATTCAGTGCAGTTTTTTTTTTTTTTTTGTATTCCACAGAAACGGGCCTTTGAGGAAGATCGTGCTGCTTGGTTTAAGAATCAGTTCTTAAATATGACTCCCTTCAGAGATCACAGGAGACGTTCCTCATCAGATGGTCAAAGTGCCTTATCAGTTAGTAAGTCGATGTAAAGAATAAAACTGTAGAAAGTTTTTAAATTGTACAATAAGAAATGTTTCAATTTGCACAGCATGTAAATTCCTGATGAATCAGCAGACGACTATCCTAGATGATTTTTAATTATTTGATGTCCTTCATGGCAGAAAGTGAACCAGAGATCAGGATGTCTTCAGTCAAATCTCAGAAGGCAAAGTCATCAACCTACACTACATTTTCCACTCCTAAATCTTCACAAAGCACGGCTGTACCATCCACTGCTGAACTTTACCGAACACTCCGACTGATGCCAGACAGCAGGTATTGTATATAAATTTATATTTTGTCATTTTACAGGGAACTTCTCAAACTAGTGGAAATAAATAGCAATTCTAGCTTGTAAGTCTGAGCATCACAAAAAATATTTTCCATAGTCGTGTATTATTAATAATAGGTTTTTGCATAGTCAAAAAGTACTCGTTAATCCAATTTTTCTTTTCATTTTTCAGTTCTCCCAAACATTCACATCGATTCCGACAAGAGTCCAGCACGACTGGAGCTGAAGATACTCGGATCATAACAAAAAGCAGAGGTCTTCACTCTAACGACTTGAGTAATTTTACGTTTGGTGAAGATAATGACCTCGCTTAAATGGAGACCTGGTGCCTTTACTCTCTTTTACTGGATTTTATTTTTGTTTTTAAATCCTGCTATAGACTTAAGCACAGATCCAGGAGCAAATGTGAACATTTCTTTCCCACCAACCATTCACCAAAGTATATCAATAAAGAAAGCACTTTATATAGTCCGTCATCTTTTCCTCACACACTGACAAATTGGATTGTAAGCCATGTGAAATGAAAATATTGCATCAAGCAATCTTTTTAGAACTTATTTTGTTGTTCTGTTATTGAAATTTTTATTATAGAATTTAATTAAAGCCTGATTCATGACCTCTTTCCTCCATGCCTGATGGTTTAATAAAGTTTTCAATGAAGTTGTATTTTCTTGTTGGATTTGGCGCCCTCTAGTGTCTTTAACTGGTCACTGCGGTCCAGTGTGACCACACGGAATCCGGATGTTCTCATCTCTGCTTTTGTTTCAGTAGCCTACAAGCGACCGTCTGCTCCGTTTTTACTTTACACGAAACACTGTAGCAATGTCCAGTTCCTCCAACCTGGTTGCCATGAAAAAAGTGGTACAACAACTCCGTTTTGAGGCGAGCATAAACAGAGTGAAGGTGAGGGGTTTTGTTTTTTTCGAAGGCAAACGACGTGTAGTAGTTCAATCCGTTATCTGCTAACAGCGCTAGCTGGTGCCAGGAGCTACCAGCGTGGTAGTCAACAGGCGTTCCAGGGCGTTGTGTGGGAACAGGGCGGTAATACTTTAGTAATCTTCCATTGAGAATGATCATTTAACCTAAAAAAAAAAGTAGGCGGATAATGTTGACACGTCAGGCTTGTAGCTAGCATGTTAAGTTGCTAGCAGTATAAATAGTTCCGAGCTGTGAACTTGTCCGAAAACCAAAACATTGTGTTTACTTGATTAGTCCAATTCAGTGGTTCTCAAAACTGAAAGTGAATTTAAATCCTTGCTAATGTAAATATATGACCCATAATTGGTACAGTTGAGTAAACATGGTATAATAGTTGTATGTGGTTGTGTTGTCATTATGTACTTGTTAAAGTAGTTTATTAGCAGTGTTTGTATAATTTTGCCAGTGATTGTTAGGGTGACGAGTCTCTGTTATTTTGTGGATCAGAAACCAAAATTTTCCCAATTGTTTGGGAACCACTGGTCTAATTGATACCTCAATGATCTATTTGGTATTATTAATCTAGAAGATCACTCTTACAGGATGTTTTAACAGTTACTTTTATAGCACATTACAAATCAGTGCGATTCTATTCCTTATGGTTTCTATAATTGAAGTTTTCTAGAAGTCAGACTGAAGCAGCAGGTTTTCATCTCCAGAGAGAGATGAGCATCAGTAGTGCACTGGTTTCAGCACACTGCCTTTTAATGAAGGGTTCAGTGAATAATTTCATAAAATCTCCATCCAAAATATTTTATTATCATAAAGCAGGAGGCACTTAAATGCTTCGCCGTTTAAAAAAATTGAATATTAACTGAAACATTTATTGTGTTACCAGGTTTCCCAGGCGGCTGTAGACCTACAACAGTTCTGCATGCAGAACGCCTTTCAGGACCCTCTGCTCACTGGTGTGTCCTCCAGCACCAACCCCTTCAGGCCACAGAAGGTCTGCTCCTTCTTGTGAAACTAAAGTATTTATTGGTAAGTGATGTGACTCTGAACATGTTTGCATTCACATATATATATATTTTTTTTAAAGTAATTTGAAATGTATTTTTCTACTGTAAACCCAGTGACAAAAATGACAATTTACAAGCAGTGAAATAACTTTATTGTGAAACAACTGCAGGTGGCAATTTGAATATTGCAGTGTTGATAATGGAGGTGTGTAACACAATATCTAATCTGTACACTTGTTCCTCTTTTTGTTCTGCAGGCCTTTGTTTAGATGCTACAGGAAGATGTTGACCTCAGTACCGCTCCTCATGCCAAGCCATCACACTGCCACAGGATCTCTCACATATAGAACACAATGGAGATATGTCAGGAAAAGGATTATTATTAGTCACAGTAGAGGAAGCAAGATCTTTTTTAATGGCACAGAGTGATTTTTCAATTATTGTGCCTTTTTATCATTCAATTTTAGTCATTATTGCTCTTGACATTTTTGTATTTAATAAAAACATTCTTAACTCTGCTTTTTACCCATGTTTTTTCAATTGTTTTAATAGTTTGAGACTCGTACAAACAACAGTTTGCAGAAACAATGACAAAATATAGTGAATTCCACACACTTATGCTAAATTATACATTAAAATTAATAATAATTAAATAATTAATTAAATAATAATAATTATTATTAAAAGTTGAGACTTTAAGAAAAATACATATGTCTAGGAAGTGGATGATCAATTAAAAACTGTCCTTACAGTCTAATAATAATGGTTGAGAAGGTATACTGAAAAATACATCAGTAGTTCAGTTAAACATTAGTTCTGTATATTCCTAAAGTCAAAAGTTTTCTTCAGCTATATAATTATTGACACTTAAATGTGGGAATTTGCATCTGTGAATGTAATATTTGCCAGGAAAAATGATAACATTACCAAGAAACTACAGTACAGTTGTTATTAAAATGAGTACAGCCAAATTCTTTTTCATAGTACAGTGAAAACTGGGAATGCTGTCTTATCGTTTCTCGTTTTAAATGTATGCATTCACTGCCAGAAGAGTTAAGCAAGTCTATTAGTTTTGTATCTTTGAAAAATTATTTTTTTCTGAGTAAAGTCAATTTCAGCATCATCAATCATCACTGGACTGCTAGACTGCCTAATTATAAGAACACCAGACAGGACATGAAATTGCAAATAATATCTTTTTGATCGCTTTTATGTACAATTCAAGATCAATGAAATCGTATCTGCATCCATAGTTTTATTTATCAGATTTTTTTTCTCTTTATTAAATTATCATTTTAATAATAGTAAAAGGCTTAATAGTTTTTTGCAATCAAACATTTTTTGTATCAATAGGAACATTGCAGGCTGTCAGGAATTAGACAAGCATAGACAGTAAACCAGTTAGAATGAGGAATAAAGAAAATTAACAGGTAATGAGAGATAACCTGGTTAACTGACAGAAGTAGAGAACAAGGTACAAATATTTAGTTTGCAAAGGCTTCGTATTACAGGAAGGGGAAGTTATGTACAGTTCAAACTCCTGAATAAAGGGATTTTTTATTTGGATGTGGAATTTGGTCAGAAATACAACTAAATAAAATTTAAGAAATTGCAGTTCTTTTTATTGTGGTTAGTGCAGCCAAATACAACACGTTTATAATACAGTGGCTTTTTATAACAGTTTAATGGTCGGTTGTTACGCCTTACTAGCGTCACTAGTACAGAGCGTCATCCCGCTAAATTTGACTCTCGCGAGATTGCGAATTAGCGGCTGTCAGATCCATGTTGTGAGCAGCGCTTCCAGGAGCTCCCGACACTGAACCCAGGTCTGCCTCCGCGTCCCGCTCCTTCAGCGGTTTAAGCAGAGCTCGCAACTTGTAACTGCAACACGACCAGCCAAATGAATCCGCTTTCAGTGTGTGAAGAATGAATCATGGGACAGCGTTACTGTGGAAACGACGGTAACCTCTTTTGTTAACCTAGCATGTGAAATACAGCTAGTAAACAGAAGCTATAGTCAATGAAGCGGCGGTTGGTGGGTAATGTGTTGAGTTAAGATAACCATTTTTCGCTGCCTGATATTTATTCTCGCCGGTTGTTCTGTGATTGTATGGCGCTAGCTAACCATAGCTGATGCAACAATGGGAGTTTTTGCCTAACGGTTGTCATTACACAGTTGGTTCAATGAAACTCATTAGACGAGTGGTTCGTTAAATCTGATTCAGTGGAAACGGGCATAACACGCGAACATGATGCTCCAGGACGGTTCAACCCAGCTCCTCTGCCTCACAGCCAGCAGCGGGGTTCCTCTTTTCACAAGAGGGGCCTCCAGACAGCTGCCCTTCTCTGTCATCGGCTCCTTGAACGGGGTTCACATGTTCGGGGGAGGTCAGGGAGTGGTGCTGTCCCGCTGCGACACAGAAGGTGGGGGGAAGGTGATGTGGAGAGTTTTCCAGGACAGTGTGATGCTCATCGCTGTGAGTGGAGGTGGACGGAGTGAGGCACGCAGCAGAGAGGAGGAGACCCGATTACAACGCCTCCTGGAAAATGTATGGAACTGCATGGTGCTGGTGTTGGGGCAGGATGAGCTGACTAATGTCAGGAATGTTGAAAGGCTGAAGAGGGATTTACGATCCTGCTTCAGCCTAATTGATCAGCTGCTTGAAGAGAAACAACAAGGTTACCTTGGAAACCTTACACACTGTGCTGATTCACTGCTGCCCCCAAACGCCACTGTTCTACAGGAGGCTGTGGATGGATTTGCACAGGCTGCTGACAGTGAGTTTGGTTGCCTCATGGTTCATGGGCGAATAGCTACAGCGACTGAGAAGTGGTGGCGCTTGGCGCCACAGGAAATTGTCCTGCTTTCTGCTCTGATTCGTACCTTATCTGCATCTGGATCTGCCTCTTGTGATTACCCTGTTTTCCTTCCTCAAGGCAGCCCCACTGTTGCCCACCGCTTGCTCCGTTTCCAGCTACTCCCTGGAGCAGATATGTGTGTTTTGTGTGGTCCCACCCCATCCCTGCACCAAGCTGAGACTGAGCTGGTGGGTCGCTTCTGGTCGCCCCTGGTAGAAACCCTGAGAAACTGCCTGGCTATTGGAGACCGCTGCTTACCGGGATCTGTATCCCTGAGACCTGATGTGCTGGGACTTCTTCTCATCAACCGTGAAACCCGTCGCTCAGTCACTTGTTTGCAAACTTTAACATATCATCCACATGGTGACCCTTTACTCCCCAAAGCCCACTGCTGGGAGCTACTGACACTCTTCTATATCTTCAGCATTTCACGCTACTTCACCCAGGAAGAGACCTTATGTGTATCTCCAGAGGAGAGGGCTCAGAGAGGAAACACAGAAGACTTCCTCCTTGGATTCTCCCATCAGCCTCAGCAGTGTTATCTAGTTACAGAGGAATGCAAATACTATGGACTTCAGACACCTCAGCACCAGCTCTTTCTGCTTATAAAGCCATCAGTGCCCACCTTTGCACTGCGTACTGTTGCTACACAGACACTGTCTGATATAGTTTCAGCCACAGGGTTTTAATAGGAATCAGATGTTTTTAAAAGTATTTGAACTTAGATTAAAGATGCATTGTTTTCATGCATTTTGAACTTATATGTTAAGTGCATACAAAAAACCCATAACTATTTGTTAACAGGAATCCAAGAAAACAAAGTGTCAGCTTTTATCAGCAACTCAATGGTTAATGTTTACTTTTTGTCAAAGATTTATTAAAGATGTTATATTTGGTCATTAGTATGTAACACTGAAAACGGAAACAAATGTGAATTTACCAAAAGTCTTTTGTTTGATTCTGTTCACGCAACAGTGTTCTGATCGCTGTTGTACATTTGTGTCTTATAATAGCATCTGAGCTGCTTCTGTTGTACGAATAAAAACTGATCAGACTCAGATTTTACTGCCACTAACTTGCATTTGCAAACAATGTAAAGACTAATTTGTTAAATTGGGATCAAACAATAAAAAAAACATGCTGTTTCTTCTTTTGACATATTGAATCTTATGTTTGTTCTGAATATATAGTTGGTTTGCTACATTGTTCTGCAGAAACATGCATGTTCCCCTTGAAAACATTTGTTAAATTATAAAACAAATAGTACCATGAAGACATCACAGAATGACTGAGCAAGTGAAATCCCACACTAAGCAAGAACGAGGGGACAGTTTATTTAAAGCATCAGCAAGTGATGCAACAAGGTGGAAACATTATACCTTCAACTGGATTACTGAAAAGGCTGACTTATGTCCTACATTTTTAAAAAGTTATATACACTTATGCTGTTCTTATTGTGTATAACATTTATTGTGGCCTTTTTGTGCAGATATAAATACTATATAGTAGACAAATTGGAATGTTGCACACAAAACATTTGCATTATGTAAACTAACTAAACTGCTTTGCGTGGAATATGGAACAAACTCAGAGGCTTTACCCATCAATGAATGAATGGTTTGTAAAAACGATGACCCTGTTTTTCTAATAACTATTCTATAACTTATAACTATAGGAAATGTTTAAGAACCCAACAGTTCTTTGTAGTTAAGAGTAGAATTGTAATGGGCTTGGTTTAGTTTAATCAGATGGATCTCAAGTAGGAACAAGTTTCAGTTCATGCAGAAGGAATGAAGCAGAACGATTACTCATCAATCTCCTCCCAAAAAACGTCACGAATCGACAGAAACTAAAGAAGTGAAATAATGCACTGACTTCCGAGAAATCGAGGAATCTTTCCTGAGCGACTTGGTAACTGGAGGACCCGACTGACAGCTCTGTGGTTGGTGGGGGGAGAGCAGGGGAGGGTTAAGGGGCGGGGTACTCTCACTGGCCCCAGTTTTGTGTGCACCCCCCAAAATCTTTAGTCTCGTTAAAGAGCGTGCACGTTGCTACTACGCGCCTTTTTTTTTTTTTATGTTAGTTAGTTAATTCAACCGCCGGTTTGTGTAAGTCCGTGTCGGTTTGGAGAGTTCAAAGGTCCGATCTCCGGGTGGATTTAGGAGCGCGGCGGTGCCAGTCACAACTTTATCAGTGTTTATCCGCGCGGGTCGCTCTGCTCTCACTTCAAACTTTTTGAAAAGTAGTTCGTAAAAATGCCAACCATGCGTTTACAGCTGCTGTCACCCAGGAACCTCCAGCTGTTAGGCCCGGGGCGAAGCGCTCTGTTGGCCGGTGGTACCTCCAGGCTCCGATCACTCACTTCTCCTCCTCTGTCCTCTTCTCCTTCTTCTTCCTCCTCCTCCTCTTCTCCTTCCACCAGAGCTTTATCGAGTCTGAGCACCACCCGACGCGGGCTTCCCAAAGAGAAAATGACCGAGAACGGGATGATGTCCCGGGCCAAGGTTCTGACCATCGACACCATGAACCCGACCGTGAAGAAGGTGGAGTACGCGGTGCGGGGGCCCATCGTTCAGAGAGCCGTGGAGCTGGAGAGGGAGCTGAGTGAGGTCAGTGTCTGATGTGTTAGGAGTTACCTCACATATAAACGGCTTTGTTCTGCTTCTTTTTTTAAATCAAAGATGGAATACATATGTTCCTAAGCTGAGCTGC
>SSNR01000048.1:2958386-3036392 GCA_006937965.1 Callopanchax toddi | reverse complement strand
ACACGGATGTTTGTATATTAATATGTGAACCATAATAAAGGGTTCCGATTAGTCGGATAAATTGGCATCACGGCTCTCAGTGTAGTCAATAGAGGCAGAGGACAAATGGACCCAGGTGGACACACGTTCTGACATATTTGCGCATGTGCAAATAAAAGCGCGCTAATTGTTTTGCACCAGCTCTGTGCTGAAGAGCTGTTTGTTCCTGAGCAGATTTTGACCTCAGTTGGTTTCAGATCAAATCTGACGTCATGACGTCTCAAACGTCAATTATTCAAAGCAGCTTCAAACGTATGCGTCAAAGGAGCCACGCAGCGACGCACGGAACTTCCGGTTTCCATGGTGACACGTTCAGAACCCTTTTCTGACTTCTTCGTCTCTTCGACGCCGAGAGGACTTCTGACTTGAAGCAACGATTGTTCAGCGCTTTAACCGGATTCATTGCTTTCTCTCACAGTTTGTTTTTATATTTGTGATTTCAGGACAAACAGAAGAACCTGCCGACTGACGGATTGACCTCCCAGATCAGAAGAGTAAGTTAGAAAACATTTTGAAAACATCGACCGTCTCTCTGGAAGCTAGTTCTGGTTTTATTCTGTTTGTCTGAGTGATTTTATTATTATTATTATTATTATTATTATTATTATTATTATTATTATTAACATTAGTAGTAGTAGTAGTAGTAGTAGTAGTATATTGACTTTAGCTCTGCAGCACTTTGTAGCAGCTGTGTTGTTTGTAAAATACTTTACAAATAATCAGAGATTCTCTGTTTTGAGACTTTAATCGACCTCAGGTTTGACTGTTTTTTGATTTATTAAATCAAAAAGTTCTGAATAAAAAGCCTTGAGCTACAGCAGGTCACATGGTCCAAACAGCAGAGAGAAAAAACGATTTTTATTCAGAGTTGAAGAGAGTTGTAGTCAGACTAGGTGTAAATGTGGTTCGTATCTGTAACATGATGAACTATCTCTGGTTTTNGTGTAAGTCCGTGTCGGTTTGGAGAGTTCAAAGGTCCGATCTCCGGGTGGATTTAGGAGCGCGGCGGTGCCAGTCACAACTTTATCAGTGTTTATCCGCGCGGGTCGCTCTGCTCTCACTTCAAACTTTTTGAAAAGTAGTTCGTAAAAATGCCAACCATGCGTTTACAGCTGCTGTCACCCAGGAACCTCCAGCTGTTAGGCCCGGGGCGAAGCGCTCTGTTGGCCGGTGGTACCTCCAGGCTCCGATCACTCACTTCTCCTCCTCTGTCCTCTTCTCCTTCTTCTTCCTCCTCCTCCTCTTCTCCTTCCACCAGAGCTTTATCGAGTCTGAGCACCACCCGACGCGGGCTTCCCAAAGAGAAAATGACCGAGAACGGGATGATGTCCCGGGCCAAGGTTCTGACCATCGACACCATGAACCCGACCGTGAAGAAGGTGGAGTACGCGGTGCGGGGGCCCATCGTTCAGAGAGCCGTGGAGCTGGAGAGGGAGCTGAGTGAGGTCAGTGTCTGATGTGTTAGGAGTTACCTCACATATAAACGGCTTTGTTCTGCTTCTTTTTTTAAATCAAAGATGGAATACATATGTTCCTAAGCTGAGCTGCTGTAGGTTTATTTTTTATTATATAAAGCAGTGATTCTCAACTGGTGGGTCGAGACCCAAATGTAGGTCGTGGACCTGTTTTCAGTGGGTCGCAGCTACGTGGGCTAAAAAAAGTGAATGCATTATATTAATATAATATATTAAATGAGTGGGTTTTTATAGATTTGGAGCCTTTTTTTAAATGACTTTTTAGTAATTAGATTTTATTTCATGTTTGTGCCTGAAAACAGTTGATGTTGTTTAAAAAAGGCTGAATTTATTGAAGAGTTTGAGTTAAATGCAGCTGATTGAAGGTAAAGAGGAATATTTCCCTCCAGCGCCACCACTTGATGGTCTTTGTGGTTCATCATTAATCATGTTTAGGGTTTTCTGTGCTGGTGGACTGTGATTTTCTACTCTGCTATCTCATATATAAACAACACCATCATAAATTCAAGATTTATTTCGAACATGTATGTCATACAAAGAAAAGAAAACATAAATAAATAGTAATAATAAAAATAATAATAATAGTAATTCATAAGGTGCATGAAAAATGAAAGTGTTCGAACAGGAAGTAGGTTGAAGCAAAAGCTTATCTGGTCCTACTCCTTTTTGCACAGTTCAACAAGTCCACATAACCCGAGTCCTCCTGTGCAGTTACACTAGCACAGACTCATTTAGCAACTAGGAACAAGGATTTACACCTGAATACATAGACTCTTATATACACTGAGATGTGTATTTAAATTCAAGAAGTTAAAAGTTTTTTTTAGTTTGGGTCATGGTTTGCTTTAGGGGGGTCGTTGGTCCCAAAACCAGACCGGTTGTAAACTACTGATCTAAAGGTTGTGGCATAAAGTAGACAAACAGCTTGTTTTTGACTTGGCTTCTTATCAAAGTCCACATGTTAGTCATTAATGTTAAACCTGACCAATCAGGATGAGGAGAACAGTGATCTAGATCCACTCACTTCATCCCACCCCTTTGTTTCATTATCTATCAACTGATGTGCGTTTAATTTAATGCTTCTCCTAAATATGTTATTATATTAAATAATCATAAGTTCAATATTTAAATAATATTTTTCTTTTCATATCATTTGTCATAACAGAATTCTCCCATGTTCAACCTCTTCCTTCCCGTGTGTTTTTGGTGATGTGGCAGCTGTTACGTTTACCGAGTGCAGTCTGCTGTAAAAACTGTTCTCCTCTGAGTGCTTCGCTCAGGGAAGACTGAGGATGAGGACTGGTTCTGCATTGTGGACTGTAATAGTAACCTTTAAACCGCCTTGTCCTGTTTACTCTGACCGAAGCTTATCCCGAGCCGATCCCCATCATTGTTGACGTGATTTATTTGAGTTGTCTTCATCAGTTTCATGAGGTGTTATTGACGTTTCAGACAGCATTACAGCTTGGAGTCAGCGAATTAAAACAAGCCGGTGGAGATTTTGGCTCATTTTCAGTACAGCTCCCATAATTCTTTACAGCTGAGGGTAAACTATTCGTTCTTATCCGGGGAAACGAAAGGGCAGCAGATTTTCTTTCGCAATCAGCTCCAGAGTACATGTAATTACTTTCAGCATTCTGAGCTTACTCTGTGCTTCTCCGAAACACTGAACTACACATTTAAAACAAAACAACCCTGGTTCTAACTTTCAGTAACACAAATCCCTTTCACTTGATCAAACTTTGTTCTGTAGTCGGTGTTCGGTTACTTTGGGAAACAGGTCATTATGGGATTCTCACATTTGTCTGGAACACACACAGCTGAAGGTAGTGTTTCTTCTTTTGTTATCTACACTTTTTTTTTTAAAAGAAAGAGACAGCACACATTTAACCTTGTTCATTTTTCAACACTAGTGTGTGTTGTTTGCACAAACTTTTAACCAGTTTACTGATGGAGGCTTTGTGTGCAGTTTGTTACATTGCTGTCTTTGTTTTGTCTTAATGAGACATAAATTGTTCATGAATGAGGACATTCTGATGGAGTAACCATGGTAACAGACACAAAGCTATTTCATTTTTCAGTCTCTGATTACACATTTTATCAGAATAAAAGGCAGCACAAACACATTGATGCTGTTTTCTTCTGTTATAATGGTTTGTGCTTCATTAAACTTACTGTTTGTACTGTTTGTACCGTCTGTACTTGGAAAGTTTACGTGATGTTTTTATTCTGCCACGGAGGACATTGAACATCTGGACATTTAAACTCAGGCATGAAGGGCTTGGCTCATTTCCAAAAGGTCTCTGTAAGGAATGGGAGGCCTCCTTCACTAAGGGGAGTTTTTCATCTTTTCTGGTTTCATTGGCTCAGCCTGAGAGACGCCTCTTACGTGTGACCAATGACAGAGTCAGTGTCCCCAGTTTCATCAAATCTGAGCTGGACAGGTCAAATCTGCCAAACAGGCTGCTGTGATTGCTGCAGGGCGCCACAGAGTCAGTGAGGTTCCTCTGGTGACTTCTCTGCAGTGTCATATCTGACGTGAGCAGCTTGTATTTGTGCTGTGTCAGGGGTCCCAGCTGCTCTGGAGATTATCTTTCAGAATTATTGTCACTGGCCTAGAGGAGAGTAATTAAACACTTTTATTTTGGTAATATTCTTAACCCATCTTCTAAGTTTGGCATGCAGCGTTCTGCTTCTTCGCGTTGGGCAACTTGATCTATTTTGGTTTGCCGCAGAGTGGTTAAAGGCCTGTTTGTAGTGGTGTGAAAAAGTGTTTGCTCCCTTCCTGATTCCCTGTATTTTTCTAGGTTTCAAACACATTTAAATGCTAGACAAAGATAAAACAAGCAACACAAACAGCTGTTTCTAAATGAAAGTGTTGTAATCCAAACCTTCACAGCTCTGTGTAAATAAAAAAAGGTACAACATGAGTTAATTGTGGTGTATCACATATTTGGAAAGCTGAGTTTAGTTTGCCATACCCAGGCCTGATTACTGTCACACTTGTTCACAATCAAGAAATCACTTAAATAGGACCTGCATGACAAAGTGGAGGAACAAATGAGAAACAAAGTAATTGAGATCTCTCTGTCTGGAAGAGGTTATAAAGCCATTTCTAAAGCTGTGGGACTCCAGTCAACCACAGCACTACCTACAAGTGGCAGAAACATGGAACAGTCGAGAACTTGAAGTGGCTGGCCAACCAAAACTACCCCAAGAGTAATGCAGAAATGGTCTGCATGACGAGTTCCAAGACAAAAATCACTTCAGAGCAAAAGGAACATAAATGCTCGCCTCAGTTTTAACAGAAAGCATCTGGATGATACCCAAGACTTTGTGGACTGACGAGAGAAAGTGGAACTTTTTGGGGTGTGTCCCCCGTTACATCTGGTGTTAAAGTAACAGCAATTCAGAAAAGGAACATCATACCAACAGTAAAACATGGTGGTGGTAGTCTGATAGTCTGGGCCTGTTTTGCTGCTTCAGGACCTGAAAGACTTGCTGTGGTAAAGAACCATGAATTCTGCTGTTTACCAGAAAATCCTGAAGGAGAACTGTTCCTGACCTCAAGCTGAAGCTCACTTTGGTTCTGCAGCAGGACAGTGATCCAAAACACACCAGGAAGTCCACTTCTGAATGGCTTAAGAAGAAGACAAAGTCCTGACCTGAATCTGATTGAGATGCTGTGGCATGACCTTAAAAAAGCTTCATGCTGAAAACCCTTCAATATGGCTGAATTACAACAAGTCTGCAAAGATGGGTGAAGCCAAACTTTCTCCACAGCCTGTATATGACTCATTGCCAGTATCACAAACACTTAATTTGAATTGTTGCTAAGGGTGGCCTAACCAGTTATTAGGTTCGGGAGCAATCAGCTGTTCACACAAGGCTGTGCAGGCCTGGATTTGATTCCTCTAAATTTAGAACATCTTTACTTAGAAACTGCTTTTTGTGTTCACTTGTGTTATTTGTGTCTAATATTTAAATTTGTTTGATGATTTGAAACCTTTAAGTGTGACAAACATACAAAAACATAGGATACCAAGAGGGGGGGCACGTTTGTCAGAAGGTTACCAGCAAGATAAGGTGGTTTGCTCAGGTTGTGACTTCGTCTCTAAATTCACACAGTCTGAACTAAATACAAACAGACCAAACATGCTTTTTTCTGTCTTTAACCTTCATATCAATGCTAGTTTTTATTCTAGAACTCATGATCCTGATACAAGCAGGGTATTATAGAGGATTCCCTGAGATATCGTCTGGATTTGTTCTTTAGTTGCAGAAAAGCTGCAGATCCAGTGCAAACAGTGGGACTATAAGTCACTTCTACATCTGATTCTGAGTGTTTATTTCATATTTGTTTTTAAGGTACAGCAACTTAGTTTGTGTTTTGTCAAATTTTCTGTTTGACAGGGAATGAAGAAACCCTTTGCAGAGGTCATCAAGGCCAACATCGGTGACGCCCACGCTATGGGTCAGCAGCCAATCACTTTCTTCAGACAGGTCAGCTTTCAAACCCTCCCCCCAATTTTTAATCTAAATATAGCAACTTTAGTGTTTTTACTTTATGTGAAACCAATTAAATCTAATTGGTTCCAGTTAGTTTTACTGCGATATGTAATCCCTGCTCTGTCTCATCCTTATACCCGGTCAACGTGCTTTCTAGGTGCTGGCGCTCTGCTCCTACCCTGAGCTGCTGAGTGACAGCACATTCCCAGAAGATACTAAAAGTAGAGCATGCCGCATTCTTAACTCTTGCGGCGGGAACAGTATGGGTGTGTATTAGCTTCATTTCACCCTGACTGCTGGTGATCGCAGTTAGGTTTTCTGTTTGTTTTGTTAAAAGCTGCACTGCAGCATCATCTCCATTTGGATTTCCCCTCAGGTTCCTACAGCCCCAGCCAAGGCATAGAGTCTGTGCGTCAGGATGTGGCTCGTTACATCGAACGGCGGGACGGCGGTGTGCCCTGTGATCCGGATAACATTTACCTCACAACAGGGGCTAGCGACGGCATCGTGGTACAGAAACAACTCTTATTACAGCTTGCTTGTAGTCTGAATGTAATTATTTAGTCAGCAGAAAAGTTAAAAACAGGTAGCTGATTTATTTTCAATAAAATCACAACATCTACAGTTACGTGAACTACTTCTACTTTCTTTTATGTTGCGTTTTTAGCAAATAGCTTATGGAAAATGAATTCTAGAGCCTAAATTACATTCTTTACATCTGCAAAATTGGACAAATTATGTATTTCCACAGGATTACTGAAAACAATGTGTGTTTTGCTAAGTTATCTATTTGTTGACACAATAATGGTTAATCTCTTGAGTTTAACTTGCTTTTTGTTTGTTAAATGGGCAAGTTTTACTACTGGGCTTTGTTAAACGAAGCTTAAACATAAATAAAGGGAGTGGGTGTTTGAAAGAAGCCTGAAAGGCCAGAAAAACTGTTGCCCAAGATCTCTTAAAACTTAGAATGAGAGTCCAGTTCCCTGAAAGCTGAAGTTAATAAAGTTAGGTGCGGCTTGAGACCTTTGCATGGTGCGATTGCTCATAAAAAAGTGAATGCGCTAAAGTTTCATCCTGTTTTGCAGTGACAGAGCTTCCAAAATAAGCAAATTTGCTTAAACTGATTATATGACATCATCACCTTATCAATTTAAAATAAGATCATGCGTCTATGTACAGAAGATCACCAGGTTGAACTGACTTGTTATTTATCTTCACATTCAGACGATGCTGAAGCTGTTGGTGTGCGGCGAAGGTGCAATGCGTACTGGCGTCATGATCTCGATACCTCAGTATCCCCTGTATTCAGCTGCGCTGGCTGAACTCGGTGCTGTGCAAATCAATTATTACCTGAATGAGGAGAAGTGCTGGAGTCTGGACATCGGCGAGCTGCAGCGTGCCTTGGATGAGGCCAGGCTCTACTGCAACCCCCGAGCCCTGTGCATCATCAACCCTGGAAACCCCACAGGTCAGTTGTTAGTACATTCTGTGTATATCTGTGAGGTATGTTGTTCTGATCTAAATTTGCATTTTCTGTAATATCTTTATGAAAATCAAATTATTTTCTGGACTTTGGGGGAGAAAATGTGAAGATAAAGTAGATCCTTTTTGTTGTTATTGTAGAAACACCACTAGATGGCAGCAGATCAACGTTACTGTCTCTGTAACAGGCTTTCTTCTTGTGTTCCCAGGTCAAGTTCAGAGCAGAGAATGCATTGAAGATGTGATCCGATTTGCTGCTAGAGAGCGTCTCTTCCTCATGGCTGATGAGGTACGGTCTCAGCCTCTTTCTAAACATCTTCCTGCTCTAAGTCTCCTTCCTCGTCTGATATCTGACCTTCTGTCTCACACTCACAGGTGTACCAGGACAATGTGTATGCTGAGGGTTGCCAGTTCCACTCTTTTAAGAAGGTTCTGTTCGAGATGGGACCAGAGTACTCTGAAACTGTCGAACTAGCATCATTCCACTCCACCTCCAAGTGCTACATGGGAGAGTGAGTTCTCTCATTTTCATGCTGAGGGATAATTAGTCTATATAGAAGTGAGCATATAGCTTTTAAATGTGTTTGTTTCCTATCAGGTGTGGCTTTCGTGGAGGCTACATGGAGATTATAAACATGGACAGTGACGTGAAGGCCCAGTTGTCCAAGCTGTTATCAGTTCGTCTGTGTCCTCCGGTTCCAGGACAGGCATTGATGGACCTGGTGGTCAACCCCCCACAGCCTGGGGAGCCTTCATATGAGGGCTTTATCAAGGTAAACAGGGAACACACCAATCTACAAAACATAATATTTAGAAAAGTCATGAAACGTGGAGTTATTCTTAGCATTTTGCTACATTATTATTCATATATCAACATTATTATGCCTTCCTAGTTAAATGATTCAATCAGTACAATATCCCTGATTAACAAAAGGCAGCTGGACTCTCGTTTTTTGAAGACATTTTTTATGTCTCATCCAAAAGGTTTCTTCATTTTGATTCCCAACAGGGGGTTTCAGACTCATTACAATCACAGTAAATCACCTGAGTGACCCGTCCATCCTGTTAGGCCTTTAGAAGATCTCTTTTGAGATGTTTACAAGGTGTATAAGAAAATATCGGTACACTGAAATATTGCGATATATCATGTCACGGGACTGTGTCGATATCATAAAGTTCTGTATCCATTTTTTTCATGAACAGTTTACCAGTGGTGGTTCATGTTTTTGTGTAGCATTTAATACTTTGACCACTTGGTGGCAGGAGCTACTGACTCCTCTCGCTTCAAAGGAACAACTAACTAATATCCAACTAACCAACAACTGAGTGTTTTTATTATTTTTTTGTTGTGACATTTTCTGGTTCAATGAGCTGATTTCAAGTATACGACAGCTTTCAGTGCTTATTATGCTGTGACACTTTTCCTACAACTAAATTAAGGAAATCTAAATGTATCGTCTTGCTTATATCGCAATACATTGTATCGTAGCTCCTGTATACATCTCGTAACGCCAGATTCTTGCCAATTCACACCCCTAATGTTTACCAACTCGTGAAGTGTTTCGTCATGTTTCAAGATGTGAAACCAGTCATAGTGGGCGTTGGATTGGTGACACCTGGAGTCAGGTGGTTTCACAACCATTCAGAGCTTTAACCACTTGTTGGTCAACATTTTACAATTTAAATTCATTTGACTCCCAACGGAAGCTTTGATTGTGATTCTTAATGACAATTTAAAGGTCTGAAACTCACTTTGTTGTGAGGGTTTCTACCAAACCGGACCCGGCGTTTGCCCAACATCAACTCAAACATAAAGAAAATGTAAATACATTAGCAACAAGTCTTTGCTGAGTTATAATAAAAACAAAAAAAACAACTTCTATCAGGAGCTGATGATGCACATACACCCAATTTCATTTTTGTGAAAGCCTTGATTAAAAATTCTGACCTAATAAAACATTTACTCTGTACTAAGTTATAACCCCATAATAAAAACCCTTAGCCTTAACGTTAATAAGGATAATAATAATAATATTGTTTGTCTTGTTTCTGTTTGTTTTACTATCATTAGTTGGGTTGTGAGTGACGGTCAATGCGCCACAGAAAGCTGCCATTTTTAACTACATTTAATTCCATTTATGACTCATTTTATAAACACTGACGAGTCTTTTAATATCACTACCTGGCATTTATAAATTCTGCTCAAAACTGCATGTAGCAGCTGTTTGCAGCACAGGTCATAATTACCCATCAGAAATAAACAGTGTAAACAAATGCAGACTGTTATTTAAAATGACATTTAGAAACTGTACTGGTGGTGTAAAGACACCAGCTTTCAGAGACAAGACAAACATTGCAATCTGTGATGACTAGATGTGTTTTAATTAATGTTCAACTCTCTGAGCTTCACTAGCCTGATAATTAGAGCACAATGCAAATAAACGAACCTAGTATTGCAAACATATGATTGGTGTTTTCTGATTTTAGAGACGTCCCTTTTAAACTGACCTAATTTTTCTTTTCTCTCCCGATTCCAGGAACGAACAGCCACGTTAAGCACCTTAGCAGAGAAGGCCAAACTGACGGAGCAGGTTCTGAATACGGTGCAAGGCATCAGCTGCAACCCTGTGCAGGGTGCCATGTACTCCTTTCCCCGCATAACCATCCCTGAAAAGGCTATCAAAGAGGCCATGGTCAGTCCTAAACCTTCTCCTTTAAACGTTCCAATCACTCAAGTTTCAATTCATCATTATCTCAAGGTGATTACATTGATTAGAAACTGGAAAAAGGAGGAAGAGAGAGAGTAGGGGTATCTTTACCCAACACGCTCCAGTTATTTTTTTTTTGGTCTTTATTCCCTTAGCTATTAACTAATACTTAGTCATAATTAGAGCTGCTGTTAAATAAGAGGGAAGTCCAGCGCTGAGTGATAATAAATAAATAAACTTGCTCATGATGTTGTACAGCCTCCACGCTGTTTGCTAAATAGAACAAATGATTTCCAATAGCTCCCAGTAGCAGCTCTGTCTTACAGTCGACTGCTCTGTAGGAATTCCAGGGCAGGTTGGGGAGTAGAGGAGATGCTGAAGAACTGATTAGCCTCACAGAGGAGAAGGTCACAGAGTCAACTGACCTTCTGACTTCTGATCAATCCCACCGACTCTGCCCACTATAATAATCCCTCTGTTGTTTTACCTCATTCCCTTAAAACACTAGCCAGAGCTTGGTTATGTCAGCGACATCATCAGCAGTTTTCACGCAGAACTACTGTGAAATTAAAGAACTTTTTCAAGTGTTTGAAATAAACTTTTTTTTTTTTTAAGTACCAGAATTTGGAGAACTGTGGTGCAAAAAAAAAATAGTGCTTCCATGAAATGAGAGTAAAAACTATTAACACAGTGAGAGAGAACCTGAAGGGGGGTTTGGGAAGTGTTTATAACAGAATAATCTTTTGTGATTCTATTTTTATGTGATAAGTACAGCAGTGGATTTTGGTTTCAAAGCATGAATAATTGAGCATTTGGAGCTTTAATTTTGAGTCGGTTCTTTGTAAACTGATTTCCTTTTTGAAGAAAATCATTTGTACCAAGTTCAGGTCAAACCAAA
The DNA here is from genome assembly GCA_006937965.1 of Callopanchax toddi. Lineage (NCBI taxonomy): Eukaryota > Metazoa > Chordata > Actinopteri > Cyprinodontiformes > Nothobranchiidae > Callopanchax > Callopanchax toddi. Next base: position 3,025,281 of record SSNR01000048.1, on the reverse strand, counting down.
AGTAGAGTTTTGATTTATGATAAGCACAAAGGAAGACAATGTAGCTCAAATCATGGTAACAGATTAACTCATTTCAAAAATGTCTAATTTTCTCATCAAATAACCACAATCTTATAGAAAATTAAGTTTTTTTCATAGGATTGTTGATTTTCTCTTTAGGAAATGGGACAGCAGCCGGACATGTTTTACTGCATGAAGATGCTGGAGGAGACAGGAATCTGCCTCGTTCCTGGAAGCGGTTTTGGGCAGAAGGAGGGAACATACCACTTCAGGTACAGAACATTTATATAGGTTCTAACTAATAAGATTACTGGATAATCTGTTTATTATTACAATTAGTTAAAGAGAGTTCTCTGTGTTACTTGTTTTATTGCTTCGTTGTTCATTTTATTAAATTACCTAGCGAAGTATTTCTGACATGCAGGGAGTTCTGTTCTGGTTTTGCTCTAGAAGATTTACAGTATATCTGAGTAAAATGACGTATCTAGTGTCCTGTGATCATTCTTTAAATGCTAAGAACTTTTTTTTTTTAAACATTTTTTTGCTTAAAAAAACACAGGATGGCCATTCATAAAATAAAAACAATAATATTGGCACAGAGTTCCTTGTAGCTGCAGCATTAGAGGTAATGATTATTAGATTATTGATTTATTTTTTATATGCTGGAATTGGATTTTACGTGAATATAAAAGAACACATCAGCTGTAAAATGTTATAAAAACATCATAGCTGTATCCTGCACCATAAGATAATTATTTGTTGCTGTTGTTGATGTGTAACTATTTCCACAGCCAAAAAAATGCAATGACAAATTTTTGGGGTGTTTTTTATTTTTTTTATTCATTTGAAGCTAGAAGAGTTATAATAATTATAATAATGCAAAGTATTTATATTAATATTAAGGTAATGTAAATGTTTAACTTTATATTCAAACATCCTCACATTTTATAGATTTTTTTTTGTAAATTTTCAGTTAAGTTCAGTGCTTTAATAAGACACAGGGTCCAAGTTGTTGATTTGCCAGAGTAAAAAAAAAAAAAAAAAGCTTGTTTCCATCTGTTAGAGAAACAAAATTAACTCCAAACTTTTTACCTGTTGCAGTTTCTTTAGGATGAAACAATCAGTCACTCTTGTTATTTTCTACTTTTCCTCTCCTTCTTCCCTTCCCCTACCCAGAATGACCATCTTGCCACCGACAGACAAGCTGAAGATCCTGCTGAACAAAGTCCAGGAGTTCCACCTGAAGTTCACCGAGCAGTACTCTTAGATTAACTGGGAGTAGGGATCTTGCCAACCACAACAAAAAGTAAAAGCCAGTCAGAATACGTCTGTCTCCAATAAGTGCCTTTTCTGCGGTGGCTCAGGTAGCCTCCGTAGCGATGCACTTCGGCCTTCATAGCGGTCACATTTGGACATTTGTGGACTTTACTCACAGGGCATTGTTGTGCGTCAGACCACAGAAACAAAAGTAGAAATGAAATAAGTCAGACCTGTTTTAGTGGCTTTGTGTGTTGTATGTGCTGTTTCATTCTTAGAGGTTGTATATACTTTACGTGAAATTGTCAGAAAGCCTAAATGCATTGATTTAAAGTTACCAAAAGGAGGTAAAACAACAGAAAAAAGCTGCTGCTGCTTAAAAAACTAGAACGTGATTAACTAACACCCTTCATTCCTGCAGACCATACTTGATAGAGGGAATATAATGGAAAACTCCCATTGCATGCTGTTTAGGTAGGACATTATTTTCCAGAGTTAAAATAAATGTAATGACTTTTTTTTTTATATACTTAGGGGAGGGCTTATTTGTCTTTAATTTATAAACATTTATGATGATATCTGTCATTACTATTGATATTATTTGTATTTATATTGTTTACTGACGGTGTTTATGTCCCAAAACACCTTTAAAAAGTACAAATTCAATGTAATTTTGCTTTAAAAAATGTACTAAATAAGCTGGCCCTTTTTTAGCCTCAGTTTTTTATTTTTTAAATGAAATGCAGTTCGATATGTTCTTCCCCACCACTGTTTTTATTGTATATACTAAGTGAGCTGAAAGAGAATAATTCACTCTTCACCAGTGTATTAAATAGCGCCATTGTAAAATGCTTTGAATGAACACATTTGCCTTTTTTTAGTTAACTTTTTCACTTGAAGTAAAGAAACTCGGCCCTGTTGGATTACATGCGGGGATTTGCTGCTTCATCCTAAAACGAGCTTGTTAGGTCAAAACCTGGAGTGTAAATATAGCAAACTCTTGATTAAAATTGCTGTATGAATGAGATTTGTGAAGCATTTCAATGACTATGATTTTTCACATCATTACAAAACATGTGAGTGGTTTATTAGAAAAAAGAAAGAAAGGCAGTAGGATCATTATTCTTTCAGCCTTACCGTTGGTCACCGAGGTCTCACATCGGCTGCAGGTAATTTTCATTTATGGTTATTCTTTTCCTTTTGAGCCACAGTTGTTCAGAATTCACAAATTATTCAAGTCCGTTTCCAATCTTGATTTTCAAAAGTGGGAACTTTTAGGTGATCTGTAATTTTCTTTCGGCTGAAAATGAATAAAAGTGACCAACAATGGCTTGACAGTGTGTGAGAAATGTTCATTTTCGTTTTACCAAAAAGGACAATGTTCAAAATTAATTTTATTCATACTTTTTGATTGGTGGCAAAGCTGGTATTTGTCGAATGGTTTATATGAGCAGGTCCAGGAAGGCCTCATGACATCTCACTTATCTTTAGGTCCATTCATATACAGGTTCCATTCCTAAATATGAATACCGTTCTGTGTTTTCGGCCATTTTAAAGTGTATTTCTGTCTAAAAGGTATTCATATTTACTCAGTTTCCTGTATAGCTTCCTGGATGGCCTCTGTTTGGAGAAATAGCTTTTACAAATTTCAGGACCGCTAGTCTGATGAAGACAAACTAAAAATAGCTCTAATCTCTAAAACTTGGACAGTGGTTCATGCAATTTTATTTTAAAAGTCTTAACTTCACCATCAAATTTGCATTACATGGTTATTTACATGAAATACCAGCAGCAAAATGTAACTCACCCAGTGGCTCCAGAGGTCGAGTCCAGCAGGATTTCTTTAATACTTCTGACAAAATAACCATGCTATGTAAAACTGACAACAATGTGCAGGTTTATAAAACAAGACTGCATGAAAAAGCTGTGAAATTGAGGAGATTGGAGCCGTTTTAGGATGGCAGCATTGAACTTTCAAAACAGATATAATCTAAATTTGACAGTGGTTTGTGCAATCATCTTTTAAAACCTTCACACCTCCATTTGTTGTGCGTTACACAATTATTTTGGCAGAAGTGGTAAGAAATCTGACCCCTTGATGCACCAGAGGAGCCATTTTCTGCTCATGTTTATTGCAAATTACCATGTGATGCAAAATTAAGGGTGGTGTGAAGTTTTATAAAATGATGCTGCATGAAATCACTATGATATTTGAGAGGTTGGAGCTGTTTTAAGACTGCAGCAAAACACTTTAACCTTGGCTGTTCAGACTACAGCCATTAGCTCACAGGTAGTAAAGAATGTAAAAGCTATTTCTCTGAAAAGAGGCTGTTCAGGAAACAGTGAGATGGTATTTTAAATAACTTTAACACAGAAACACTCTTCGAATATCTTTAATTATCTAGAGTTTAGATTATTGTCTTGTTTGAAAGGTTTTTTTTACACAATTAACATTTTTATCTAGAATTTTAATGTAGACCTCATCCTAGAGTAGTCCAACACGTTAAGGTCAAACAACAAAATCTGCACAAGCCCAGGGTCCATGCTGCAGATAAAAGGAACCTTATTTCACCCTGAGAGCAGTTTTTCAATAAGTATAATGCATGTATAATATTCTGTTGGAATATGAGATCAATCCTAGTGGATCACAGGATAGGTCTGAATAATCTGTGTACTGTTTTAACTTGGTTATTATTCTAAAATAAGATTTTGTGATTGAATTTTTCTCAAGTATTCCCAGTATTTCACTGGAATGTTCACATTGCTACAGAATTTATGCATTTAAACTTTTTATTTTTATTTTTTTGCCAAAGCTCAGGGTTAAAAAAAAAAGTCTCCTTCAAACACAACGACCTAGAGGTCGATACAGAAGACCTGAAGTGTTCCAGAATACAAGTGGAAACATGCAAAATGCTTGTTAGCAATTATAAGAAGTGGTTAGAGCTGCGATGGCTGATTACCGGAAAGGGGGATTATTTGGAACATAAAAAGAAATAAGAGAAAAACCATAAATCAACAAATGTTTCATTAGCATTTCTGTACAAAAATTTTGAAAGGGCGTGAATAATTTTGCACATCCGGTAATCATGAAGCAACATTAGCATTCTGTTTCAAGGTCTGGCCCTCGCTGATTTAGGAGAAAAAGATCTCAAGATTCAGTCGTTACATTTGCAAATGGAGCCGTGGAGGGGAAAAAAACAACAACAACAAATAAACAGGCTTTGTGTAATTCATGGAGCTCATGGCTGAGTAATGATTAGTCATTTGTTGTGAGCTAACTCTTGCCAGCTGTCCCTTGATCCATTGCTTATATGAAAATATTGAGTAGTGGAGCTTTAAAACGAGAAAAATTTGAACGAGTGGGATGCCTTAATCCAACCGATCACTTCATTATTTCAATCTTAATAAATCCTGATTGTGAAGCTGTAAAAAGGGCAGGAACTTGTCACTGTATGATTAAACAGATAATTGGACAAGTGATGTTGAAAATTTCCATATTGTGGGGTGAAGAATGAGGTCAAGGTGGGAAGATGTGAGCTGTCAGGGAAACTATCACCTCTAATAACTGCTCAAAAGGCTGCATGTGTAGAAAAAAACACAACTGCTTTTATTGTCTGCACAGTTGATCTGTTTAATGGCTAGTGTGCAGTTTGAGATGGAGCAGGATGATGGATGTGACTGCAGGTTGTGTGTGTGTGTGTGTGTGTGTGAGGCAGACAGAGACTGAAAGATGATGCAGAGTGAGTTAAAAGTGAGGCCTGTAGTTTGAAGGGGTTTCTCTTCCTCTCTACTTCACTGTGGCTGTCAGCTTTAATTATCTTTGACAAAGGGGCCTTCTGAATCCTAATTATCCTGAGTTTTGTCTTTCCTGGAGCCCTTCACGATTCGCTCTCGCTGCCTGACGCATTCGCTCGTTCCAGTCCTCTTCGCCCGAAATTAATTGGCTGCGTTTGCAGTTTTCCTCTCGTCTCCTGACATCTTTTGGGAATCAAAGGTCATCATTAGTTGGGGTGAGGATGTCAGGCGACGGCGGGACAGTTGTGCATCAGGCATCAGTGCTGTCATGTGGCTGTCCTGGAGGTGACACCGACCAGTCTTCATCCAGTGGGCCCAGTCTGGAGTGAGGAGATCCCTGTGACTGACTGCTACAGCTCGCTGAGGATCGGAGATGTTTGTGAACTGACAGTCGTGTGTCGTGTTTGCGTTTGTGTGTGTGTGTGTGTGAGGACAGTGAAGGCCCAAAGAGTCATTTTGTCTCACTGGAGATCCAAAATCCCAGATGACAGGATGGTTCTCCACCTTTTAGCACAAAAAGCTGCAATTTTAAATTGATCCTCGTCTCGTCTCATCTTCTTCCGCTTATCCGGGTCCGGGTCGCGGGGGCAGCATCCCAATTAAATTGATCCTAAGAGGGGTTTCTTTTTTTTTTAGTTTTGAGATTTTCTACCACAGAATTACATTTTTTTGTAAAGTTACCTGGTGTTCTTTAAAATTATTATTTGTTCCAAATATACTCTACAAAAAAAGTCATGAAACATTTACTGTCCTGTTGATTTTCTGCCATGCCGCCTGTGTAAAGTGTAACCTCTGCAGCTGGAAAACAGTTATGGATCACTTTATTTAGAATGCTGATGACATAATGAAATTCATGTGAAGGAGTCATGAAACACTTCATCCTTTAAAGGTTTATTAGACACTTTCAAAGTAAAAGTCAGGCAGCCTTTTGCACTTCTGAATACGGTGTCAACACAGTGGTAGTTTTCATCACTTCCTCCACACACTGACAGGTGACTAAATACTTAAATACCTCACATAGATGACTCATTTTGTCATTTGTTTGAACAAATTTCAGTGTGGATCCGGACTCAAACAGATACGTCAGAGAAAATCTTTCATTTTCCCAAATGTTTTATCCATCTAGTTTTGTTCTGCACTGCATCATCATGTAAGATGTGTTGAAAGTGGAAATCAAAAGCTTCAATCAAAAGCTGCATTGTTTTCTTTCAAATATAAAACTGAGCTCACACTCAGTTGTTGCAAACCACAGTGAATAGGGTTCGTTTTAATTGTAGATCTGAAGAAAGAAAATAGTTATTTATCCCTGTCCTTTACGTGTTTAGTTGCAGTTAAATGTGAGCTTGATTCTTTGTTGTTGAGGAAACTTTTTTCCTACCATGTGAGATCCTATCAGTTTTTTTTGTGCAAAATACAAAGATAAACTTTAAAAATGTATTTTTAATCAACATGCATCAGGATATAGTTATAATTTAGCACAAATACTAAAAACAAGGGAATGCTGTATTGTGGTTAGCATGTCATACCTACACAGATAAATGAATTATTTTTTTAAATCTAAAAGATGATGAGTCTTAGTTTTTACGACACAACAAGCTGAATACATGATTAATTAATGAGCAAAATATTCCTTAAAAACACTTTTTTTTACAATCAGTTAAAAAATCTCAACTAACTAATTTGTTTTCTCAACATAACAAGATCGAAATATTTTAACTGTATTGAGATAACAGAACAGTCAACTAGGGATTTCATGAAAATTACATCTAAATTAATTATAACAGCTACAGCTGTTCTTGGCTTTCATTTGGTAAAATATCTGTTTGGAACGATCCAATTTGCAGCTCAGCTGGTTGAGAAAACTGAATATCTGATTAAAGTCAGAAGACATAAGACATATTTTGGTTTGCACAAAAACCTTGGTGGTAAAAAGAATTACTTAGAATTTTTAAAAAAACGAGAAAAGTTTGGAAAAAATTTTTTTGCCCCTTTTGTTGCCTGTCTTTTTTTTTTCCACTTAAACCTTTACCTTCATCAAGAAAAAAAGCAATAAAAAAACATTACATATTGTATTTTTTATTATTATTTTGAGCAGAAAGGTAAAAATAATGTATAATAATAATATTAATCTAATAATAATGTATAGTAATAAAGTTTAACTTTTTATTGAAACATATCTGTATTTTTTACAATTTTTTTAGTTTAGTGGTTTTTTCCCCACTTAAATTCAGTGCATACTTTAGTAATTTGTAATAACTAAACTGTGCTCTATCAAGTGGTTGACCTGCCAATTAAAGGGTTAAAATATAGTTTATGAGCTGTTTTTAAATCAAATTAAATCTATTTGTCATCATTTTATGGTCAGCTTTCACGAGTTTTATAAAACATCATAATAAACCTTGTTCTTCTTCTCTTTTAAACCTATGTACAAAAAAAAAAGAGTCTTCCACTTTCACATGACACACTTGAGTCATTAAATAGAGAAACAAGGACAGATTTGTTAAAAAAAAGAAAGAAAGAAAGAAAAAGGAGCCTGAAAAGAGAAAACGGTGAGAGGGGTGGGGTGATGATACAGAGATTGGGTGATAAATCTTGTTCTGATCAGGTTTCTTTGGTGCCCTCACACCTCAGTCTCTTTCTTGGGGTAATTAATCAATCCCAGACTGGAGCCATTGATCGGCCTCTCGTGGCCCTCGGTATGTTTACACTCCTCGATTGTGTTTGCCACTAAGCCCCTCGTTGCCGCTCAATCTCATCGGCAGAAAATGTGACAGTCCGCCCTCTGATGCCATCAGCAAAACAGAGCATCGATTGACATCTCGATGAAAATCAATCTACTTAGATATATTTTTTTGGTTGCACGGGGGATTTGGTTTTGTCATAATCCTTTGTTGTAATCTCATATTCCTGGGTTGAGTACATGAAGTTTTATTGTGAGCAGTCAGGACACTTCTGGAGTCAGATATGAACTTTTGTCTTTCACCAAAACGAGTTACAGGTAAAAAGTACGTACTTGAAGTATAAAGTACTCATACATTTTATGATTATTTGTATCAATCATCTTTGTGGTGAAAATGCATTGATTTAGAGCCCATTTTAATGAGTTCTCAATTACATCATCAGCTCAATTCAAAGCAGAATAAAACTAAAATACATGATCAAACAATGAAAAATCAAGTTAACTTTGCCGTAACTTTAGAAGTATTCCCGTTTTTTTCTTTGTGACTTTCCATACTATTCCTCAGCTTTTCACAGGCTGCAGCGGGTGATTCAACATCTTACCCAAAGACCAGAGCGATGACGTGTTTGGCTTTGAGCTCCTGCTGGAGGACAGGAGGACGCCGCTGAGAAGCAGGGTAACATGATTTCTGAATTAGTAACATGAGGCTGTGATTCAGTCACTGATGCTAAGTCACTAGAAATTTTGACTTTCTGAGTTTTTTCCACTTTTAAATCTTAGAAATTACAAGCCTCTTTTATTCAAGGAGGTTGTTCAGTTATATTTAAACTAAACTTGATTGAGATGTTTGTTCTTAGAGTGTTTTTCTGAAGAGCACTGGCATTAAAACATAAAGAGCATAAAACAGCATGTTGATGGTTACATGATCTTGATTTTTTTTTTTTTTTTGGTCTCTTCTGACTCTGTGTGCTTTAAAAAACAAAAAACTTTACTCAACCTTTCATGCATTGTTCACAAAAATATATTTAAAAAGATCAGGTTGCATAAGTACAAACATTTTAGTCAATTATAACAAGAGAATAACACAGATTATTATATAATTTGACATATCAGATTCAGATTGAGTTCTGACAGTCACCTGCAAATTATAACTAAACAAGTCGTCGTCCAGATTAAATAAAATGTTATTGAGTGAACATTGTCGAAGGAGATGGAGCTGGACTTTCAGGCAGTGTGGAAAAAGAGCCAATCAAGTTCAACCCTGCAGGTATCTTAGTATTCACCCCCATCCCCGCAGTAGTTGGGACAATCACGCTGACAATTTGTGTTCTCATTTGGAGCAGAGGCTGTTTTTTTTCCTTAAGCGAGGTTATTTGGTGTCAATCAGGAAATAAGTCTGTTCTTCTATCAGGCTGTGCAGGAGAGCATTCAGGACATCAGCGCGGTGCGACAACAGATCAAATCTAAGCTGCTGAACTTGGTACGATCTGTCATGGAAGTGATGGCAAGGATTGAAAACATCTCTCTCAAATACATTTATGAGCAGTCTGCACTCACTCAGGCACACAAAGATTTATTGGACTCGTATTCTCAGCATGTCGAGCCTTCTGGTAGACGGCGCAGATCCCAAAATCAAAACTTAGAACTTGATTTGTGAAAATAATATTTCCAAAAGGCTGAAGGAGTTGTCTTCTTATAAACACAAAGCATTGTGCAAAAGTTTTAAACAACCTAAACTCTGAGTCCGACCTCCTGTGGGCCTAATTGAGCTGTGATTTCTGAAGGCCTTTCAAAGTTTTTCTTCTTAGTGTTTGCTCCTTTTCTGTCCAGTTATTGTTCCTGACCATGACAGCATGTTATGTGTGCTTAGGAATTTAGGAATGTGGGTAAATTATACATTGATATAATTCTGGCTCTTCCCTTGAGTTGGGAGCCGAAATGATTCATATAAGTGTCTTAGTTCATATTTTTTGAAGAACAGCTGTGTGGAAATAGTTTGAACAATTAATATCTTAGCTGTTGCAGAAATCTGTTTGAATGACCTCAGTTTAAAGAAACAGGGATTAGTTCTGACTAGCTAGTCCCAGACCAAAGCAAATGACCACCGCTTAATAGAACTGTAATCTCAGAAAATTAATAGTGGTTTATGATGACAATATTTTATAAATCTTTACTGCCACACACTGTTATTTGTGTGAACTTTTATCAAATTAATGACAGGATCTGCAGAAGTCCCTGTAATTTTCTCTGTCTGCCAGAATATCATGTGATGTGAAATAGACGTCAGTGTTGAGGCTTAACTTGACTGAACTGCAATAACATTTTTAAGATTGAAGTTGTAAAATGACAGTAAGACACTTTATAAACTCTACTTCTCCAAACTGAGGTTGTTCAAAAAGCTATATCAACAACAGGCTAGATATTAATTGCTCATGACATTAATTGTCCAGAAACTGGTGATACAAAATAATAAACTGCTAAAAGGTTTTCCATCATCTTCATAATTTTCTCACCAAAATGTGCCAAAAGCTTCTGTATGTATTCTGTATTCATTCACCACCTGCAGGTGAGAGCTGTAGATCTATTTTAGAACATTATTCTGTGCTTTTAAAATACTACTAATCTGAATCGATTCTTTCCTACGTCTACACAAGGACGAGCACAGATTTACGCTGAGAACACTCCCCCTCCCACACTGGTAATGGAACATGAAAAGACGCGGCAACACAAGGACATGCTCTGAAACGAGAGAGAGAGAAAGAAAAACACCCCCCAAAAAACCTAGATTTTACTGTAGCTGTTAACCAGCCAGCTGGAATTAAATAATGAAATCAAAAAACACAATCACACCTTGATTTTTGCCTGAATGTCCCACCCGGGACATAATTCTACATCTTAAATACACGGCAGGAGCAGCTTTGAGTGGGTGGTGTGGTAAAACATGTAGCTACACCCCCCCTGCTGCGCTCCACGGTTGAGTCCAGCCTTTTCTCTCTTTTTTTTTCTCCCACCAGCTTCTCAGTGGATAAGAGAAATAAACAGCCAGATTCAGAGATTAGAACGCGAAAGTCTCAGACGATCAACATTCAGGTGTCAGCGGTCGCTTGTGTTTGCTAACGGGAGCTCCATTCACTTTCCCTCCCATTCACCGCTTCAAGCACGCTTGACAAACCTGTCTCCGCTTTGATTGTCATAACCACAACTGCTTAGCCAATTGGCTACATTAAAGTCATCCATATTTCATGCAGTATCCCACTTAGCTGACAGAGATTTTTTTTTTTTTCCTCTTGAATTGAAATCACGCCTCATATTTCATTAGATTCTCAGAGAGCCTCCGCTTTGTGGTCAGATGGGCCGAATGTTTTATTCATGTCCTCTGAACATCTGCTTGTCTGGGTGTCAAAAAATCATCAGACTCCCAGTGGACTCCCGCCTGACTGGTTGTAAATGAACTCCGAAGCTGAGACTCAAAACAACCTGTCAGAGCGCTCCACCACCAGAGGAAACTCTGAGCACAGTGAGCCGTGTAACGAAGATCCTGCGCTGGACATGGGGAGCTGAAAACGAAGCGTGGACACATCCTCTTCACTTAAATACAATATTTAGACTCTGATTCAGATTGTGCGAACGTGTAAAAGGCTTCAAGCAGGAGCTGATTTCTTTTCCCACAGCTTTTTGGTGAATTTTTTGACACTGTTGTTCATGCTGGCTCCTGGTCGACAAGTCTCCCTGAGTCACTGGAGGTTTGTGCCAACTGGAGGGAAAGAGCCTGACCGCTAACAAGTGCTCACTGACTCATAGCCGCCACAGTATGTCCCACTGTGTTTGGGCATGTGTGAGAGAGCTCAAGAGTTTTATATACTATTCGGTTATATACTTTTTTTTGTATTTATCACGCATCCCACAGAAAATGTGTCCTTTTAGAAATGTCTTTTAGCTCACATGTGCTGCCCTTCAAACCTACTGTCAAGTGTAAAAAAAAGACTCAAAGATAATAAAATAGAGCTACATAAATCACAGAAACAATGAGTTTGTCTTTTCTTTCAATAAATGACATTAAACATCCTCTTTGATTGTTTTTTGAATTTGTAAAAGACACAAATCTTGTGTTATCTGGTTGCTCCAAATGTAAATAATTCATGAATTGATGATCAAAACTCAGGTTGTATAAAAATCTTGACTTTTTTTTTTGTTTGTTTCAGCAATGACTTTCGCTGTGATTTCAGAGAATGGTGTGAAAACACTAAATGAGGCCCTTAAACCTCTGAGTTTCTGTAAAACAGTGACTGAACACCAACAACTTAGGTGTTTTTAGGCCAGATTTACTAAATCACGTCCGATAAAACAATCCCAGAACTCCATAGCATAACAGGACATTTGTTTCAGAACTCTCACCCCTCCCATCCCGTCGGGTATAATCCTTATGTCGCGCTTCCCCCAGACATGGGACCGCACATTGCCACAGTAACAATAGAATGCAAAACACCAGTTGTTGAAATGCTATGCTAATATTCCCCCAGGTTTTTCCTCTTTCTACATCCAAACTTTATTTTTTCTGCTACCTGAAAAGGTGTTTTTCTTTTGGGGACTCTGGTATTTTTTCCTAAAATTGAAGCGCTAACAGTCGGCTGTTTCTATCCTTCTCTCACTTCCGGGATGTTCTGCTGCAAAATGCACCAGCAGCATTAATGGAGGATCCAAGCAGTGCGGAAGTCAGGCACTTTGGCGAGACAGACAGCCAGATTGTCCAGTTGTGAAACGTATGATTGGCTGAGGTTTTTAGAGAACTGCGAGGGAACCACCTACCGGTAATTAATTTCTTTCGTTTATTTTAATCGCCACAATATATTTATAGCTATAAGTTAGAACGTTGTTAAGAGGCATGAAAAAAATATTTTAAGCTAATTTGTTTTGCAAATTACCTATAGCACCTTTAAGGGAGGTGAGAGGAACCCAAGTGTCAGACCATTGGAAACCATCAGAGTGGTCTGTGTGCTAGAAAACCTGCAAGGGTACCTGACCACACCACTAGGCAGAGGTGTCGTCTTGTAATGGTCCAGGACACATTTATTCTGGATGAGAAACTAGTGGGCCTCAGTGCTGTTCACTGATGAAAGTCAATTCAAGCTGAGCAGAAATGATGGTCACCAACAACTGAAGATGTTAGGAAGTTTACCATTGTTGGTGTTACAGCATGGGCAGGTGTGTCTAGTAAATACAGAACTGCCCTACACTTTGTGAATGACACTGTAAAATACCCATGCTACCTGGATGACATCATTAATCCAGTCATTGCATGAACAACAAAGGCCTAATTTCCTCTTCATGGACCACAATACTCCAGTTCACCCAGGTCACATCATTAGGGAACAGCAGCTGGAGACCGGAGTACCTCAGATGGAGTGACCTGTACTTTCTCCAGACCTGATCCTAGAAAACCTATGGGATCAGCTGAGTCACCATGTAGAGGCTCGTAACCCTGTACCCCAGAACCTGAATGACCTGAGGGCTGACCTTCAAGAAGAGTAAATGATAAATGGCCTGTATAGAGCGTTCCTAGAGTCCTTCACTCCCCAAAGCGCTTTACAACACATCAGTTATTCACCCATTCACACACACTAACACAAAGTGGGATGGCATGCCTCAGCGTCGACTTGTGAACAGCACGAGGTGTCGTCAAGCTGTAAAAGATGCTGAAGGACACGAGAAGTTGTTGAGACATTGAGATTTTTGTGTTTGGTTATAACCAACACTGTTAAGCTTTTGTTTCAATAAATTGTTTAAAATAAGGAAATCACCACAGCATGCTTCTACCTAAATGCCCTATATATATATATATATATATATATATATATATATGTATATATATATATATATATATATATATATATATATATATATATATATAAACAAACGCACATACACACACAATCTCAACAAGGTAAGGATACACATATATGAATGTGTATATTTCTATTTGAGTACTACATATTGTACACCGCTGAACTCCCATCAACTTTAACATATAACCTGGAATAGAATTTTCAAAAACCCTGACACAAAGCAAAAGTCTAATTTTATAAGAAATAATAAAAAGAAGAAATACATGACATTTCAAACAAGCCCCCACACAGGACAAACAGCAAAACACATTTTCAGAAAACAGTTTTTATTCATATTTTATAAATATTGTGGCTTGTATAACGTGTTTTCCCTAAATGTCATCTTGTTGTTTGTTTTTGGAAAAGTTGTGCTTCTCTTTTTGACATGCTGGTTTGAGTTCTTCGCTGAATTTTGAGTAGCGTGTTTGCAACACACCTTTTTCACAAACACCTCTGCAGGAAAGTGAAACCGAAAATTCCAAAACGAAGCTGATTATAGAACTTGTAATCCGCCTTCTTCTATAGTTATTTGGCACTTTCTCAAATAATGTTGTAACTTTCAACAACAAAAAACTAATCGTTGCCGCAATTAAAGTCTGATTTCACACAAATAAGAATTTCTGCGATGTGCCATTGATTTCCTCTGCATTCCTGAGCACATCATCCACCCTCTTCTCCAAGAATCAGCTCTTCATCTTTCACATCTCCCCAGTTTTCCATCATTTATCCCATTTTTAACATGAATATTACAAATAAATACATTTACTAACATCTGGATCCCAGCTTGTATTTAATTAAGTTATTTCACCCCATTTTCTTTGTAAATTGCCCAACATTCATTTCATCAGTATATCTGTGGAGTCATCGTTCAACGCCAGCTGCTACTGACTCCTCTCTTCCGTTCAGTGGCTCTATAGATTTTCTCCAAATGATAAATTGGACACGGGGAGCCACTGAGATGTGACCTTTTGTCTTAGATGGACCTAATTACGTTCAAGTTGTTTGGATAAGCCCTAATAACATATTGTAGGATGTGTTGTTGAAACAATCAATGGGAAAGATGTAATTTAGGATAAAAACTTTAAATACAAATATATTTGTAAAAAGGAAAAAAAAGTCTCCCAAAAACTTCCCCAGTGTTTGTATGTTGTTCTGTCTTTTGATTGAAGAAACGCACAGACTCTTTCCCATCCATCACCTCCACCCCTCCCCTCGCTCCTCAAATCCAGAAGCGGATCGTTTCTAGCCCATTCTCTCCTCTGGCTCCGGTTTAGGCTGAAACTTACAGAAAGCTGCACGTCGGACTTTAGGTCTTCTACTAACAGAAAGTCTCTCGTTTCCCAACAAAAAAAAAAGGTGGAAATGAACCAGCTGGAGCGATTCTGCAAGGGGTAAAAAGTTGTGGATGCTTACTTTTGCGCGTAAACATTTAATGGACTTTTTAATCTCCGAAGGTTGCAGAGCGATACGAGAGCGGGTCCAATTCTTTCTTCTGCAAATCTATCGCCCACAAGCAGGCTGGAAGACCATCCAATCGGGAGAACGCCGCGAGCCCGCAGAGCGCAGATGATCGCAACTGGTGTCTGTGGCGTCGCGCTGGTGCTGGTGTTGGTGGTTCTGATTCCGGTCATGGTGAACTCCGCCGGAACTCCTGCCCGCTATGAGATGCTCGGATCCTGTCAAATGGTGTGTGATTCCCACGGGACCGCGACCGCGGCCACGGCGAAGGCGACCAACCCGAACAAAGAGAACCGGCTGGTGCAGTCGCTGCCAACCTTCATCCAAGGTCCGCAGGGAGAGCCGGGGCGCGTCGGGAGGATGGGACCCAGGGGTCCGGTGGGCGAGCCCGGGCCCCCCGGACCGGCTGGTCCGCCGGGAGAGAGAGGGCCACCCGGTCTACCGGGTCCACCCGGGTTACCGGGGGCGAGTGGGCCAAACGATGCCATCAGCGCAGCCACGTACAACACCGTTCCAAAAATAGCGTTTTACGCAGGGCTGAAGAAGCAGCACGAGGGCTATGAAGTTTTAAAATTTGACGACGTTGTCACTAATCTCGGTAACCACTACGATCCATCAAGCGGGAAATTCACCTGCTCGATCCCCGGGATTTACTTCTTTGTTTACCACGTGCTGATGCGAGGCGGGGACGGAACCAGCATGTGGGCCGACCTCTGCAAGAACAACCAGGTAGCACGATTCACTACAACACACACAAACAGTGCTTTAACTTGGGCTTTTATGCACCATTTAGTCCACGTTTTGTGCGCTTTTACGCACGAGATGTCTCCAAGCAACACCAAAACACACAAAAAGTTAACAGGAATCTAGAATTGTGTTTCTAATGCAGTTAAAACTAATTGTTTATGCACGTCTTTGATTTCAGCTCTAACCAGCAGGTATATGCGCGTGTGACATTTGTCTTTCAGGTGCGCGCCAGCGCCATCGCCCAGGACGCAGACCAAAACTACGACTACGCCAGCAACAGTGTGGTTCTCCATCTGGAGCCCGGGGACGAGATTTACATCAAGCTGGACGGTGGGAAGGCGCACGGAGGCAACAACAACAAGTACAGCACCTTCTCCGGCTTCATGCTGTACGCAGACTGAACCCAGGAGCAGCAGATCAGCTGGAGGGGGAGGAGGAGGAGGGGGAGAGCCGCTCTGCACATAGCTTGCTTCACTGCTCCTGCTCAGTTCAATGTCAGCTGGAATATTAAAGACAGATCTCTGAGTTTCTGTTGAAAATAATCAAATGATATGAAGTCATGCAAAGAACTGTCCTTTGCAGCAGTGAAAGGCTGACAGGGTAATCACAAGAAGAGTTTTCATTTGTAGCTACAACCAACCTGTCAGACTGATTTAGTGTGCACTCTGGATGAACTGTTGGCTTTACTCGTTTAGTTTGCTGATATGTCAAACCAACTGTAGCTGCTGTATCATACGAGTGAGTGTAAATTGAAATATCAATGTGTTGACATTTAGCACTCAATTATAGATGCTTAAATATTCACACAACTCATGTCAAGGTGTTTCTTGTCCATATATGTGCTTTATTTTTTCAAAACAAATATGTCCTAGTTGCTGCATTTTCAGGTTAAAATGTTACAAGTTGTGATGATGCATGTTGATTAAAAAAAACGACATTTTAAAACTGTACAACATCTAATATAATGAGACATTGTGATGTTCAAACTGAAGCACCGTCGCAGCACGAGTCATTTTTCTCGTGGGCATCAACATGACATCTGGTTCGGGCAGCAGGGTAGCCTGGTGGTTAGTCACCATCACAAAACTGGACAGACACCGTCCTAACGTTCACCAATCTGCTTCTTGAATTTTAAAGCTTCTCCCGATGACATGTCAAACTAAAATCCTCTGGCTCACTTTGCGGCGCACACCGAGAAGATTAATCAAAGTTATACAGTTGTTTGCGGCGCGCACATTCAGCTGTGGCGATCGCACCATTGATCATGTGCTGAAGTCACCCTGTGAGGCCACCTGTTCCCAGATGAGAGCAGGACGCGTCCTTCATCTGTGCCAGACCGCCAGCCTCCCATAGACACACAGAGACACCCAGCGAGGGGCAACAGGACAACTCATCTAGCACGACGTGTCAAGATCCGAGCGGCATACTGATTACCAACGCGCTCATTACTTCCCTGCCAGATAACGTGTTTGCAGAGATGTCGCAAATAGAGAGAAAGTGATGATGTTTAAATTAAAACAAAAACTGTAGCACCATATGTGTGAGAAGAAGAGTGAAAGTGTTTCTCTTTTTCCTCACCCTCTCGGCCTCATGCGGACAGGCTAAAGTTAACTTATGTGGTGAAAGACGAGGCCAAAAGTGCTAAAGTAAGGCACAGCGATCCTGCAAGGCTTCTACTAAAGTGACTAATGTTTAATCAGAAATATAAAACTAAGTTCTAATTAAAACGTTTCATCCGGATTCAACAGCTGCCTATAATTATTTTCCAATGAAGGAGATAAAAGATACTTTGCTGGAAATTTTAAAAACATTCAAATGACATTTATTCATTGTGAGCTCAATGATTTAAGATGCAAATATCACAATAATTAAGGAGTCTGTTGTTGCAAAGATCTCTCAAAATGTTCATCGTGGGGTGTTGAGTATAAAATAAAATTAAAGCTCCATCAAACTGTCTTCTGTGTGTTTTCTTTTGATTTATTTAAAAGTCAGCCAGCGTTTAGGATTGTCGATGAGGATTTTGTCCACCTGATGTTGCGAGATGCCCCTCGTCAGCATCTTCGGCACGATGTTCTTCAGGATGTGAGAGTAGCCGTGACCTCCGAACTTGGTCAGCCGATGTTTGGTATGGATGTCGTGCGCCACCAGTAACTTGTCCTCATAGCCTTCCTTCGCCAGAAACGCAAGACTGGACACACAAAGAAGAAAAATGACAATTCTTTGTTATGTACAGAAAAATACCCACCATAACTACTGAAAATGCCTCGTAAAGCAGAAAACCACTTGCTGGCATGCACCTCTTTTGAAGGAGGAGGGTTTAAAGTTTTGACAAATTATAGTTTAAAAATGTATAAAATTCTGATCAACTTTAAAATTATGACTCTGGAAGCCCTTAGCAATGATGTGTTAACGGACTGAGGAAAACGTCTGATGTTTTTATTGCTGCTTTGCACTGAAGCTTTCAGAAACTTTTGGATTGGCTGATGACAGATTAGGCCAATCCTCCTGGATGGACCAATTCAGGTGTCCATCTGATATCTTTGGTGCATTTCTACAACTATAGCAACAGTATTATATTGAAATATTAAAATGTTAAGACATAAAAATATATATCAAATAATGCATAAAGATCCGAACTCAAAACATGGTTTTACTAAATCCACTGATTCTGGATTTGAGGGCTGATACTAATTTCTGATTCTCGTACAGCTCTGGCCTGCTGATAGCAATTTTGTCCATTTTTGATTTATCACAAAGAATCATAATTAACATAATAGATTTTAAAAAATGAGATTACCTTAAAAATCAGATTCTGGAAGTAAAAACTACTAGAAAGATTACCTGTTATTGATAGCGCAAATTAGCACTTGGCAAAGGTGTGCTCACGGACCAAATAGGAAAAAAATCTGATTTTTGACAGTCAGCTCAACCAATCACAGATTAGGCCGATCATGCTGAATATTGGCGAATTCCGATCCCTCGCCCAATCTGGTCCGATAGTTTTAACGTCACACTCACGCCTTGACTCTCTGGCTGTCACTGGGCATGTCCACTTCCAGGTTGAACGGATAGTTCAGCATCTCCGTTCCAAACAGATCGTATTCTAGATAACTCCCCAGATTAGCAAACTCAAGCAGCTCGCCTTCATCGAATATCGTCCTGCAAGGAAAAAACAGAAACCTAACTGATCCAGCTGCATTACAAAAAACTAATTTTCACATTTGAATTTTTCTCTTTACACATATTGGATGAAAGCACCACCAACACATTTGTTAGTTTATTAAATGAAAACTTCTGAGCAATCTCAAACAAAAATCTGACAGTTAAAATGACATCAGCACAGACACACAGCTCTGAGTCATATAAAAGTAATGAACTCATGTTTACTATAAATAAACAGCATGATTGTAGCGGTTTGTGTGACTAAAGATGGTTGTGTTAAAGTTTACTATGATGATATTATTTATGACCTTCATGTTATTCACTACATTTCACACTTGTGTGACAGTGAAAGGACTGTTTTGGTCATTATTCACACCTCATCCGAGCGCAGAAAAAGGATATTTTTACACTTTTTTGGAAGAATAAAACATATCAGGGAGTGAAGGTAAGAACATGAGGTTGTGCAGCAGATATAAAAGGGCTCTCTAATTTAGAGTCTGTTTCTGATGGATTTCTCACCTGTCCAGGTGAGACATGACAGTTTTGCTTATGTCACCACCGGCCTCCTGGAGAATCCGAACCACCTCAGCTGGAGCGGCAGGATTCCTGCCAGGATGGATGATAACCGGACAGCCCAGCTGAGCCTGAGCGTGGGCCGTGGCCCTTAACACCTTTGTCTCGCTCTCCGTTATGGGCCAGCCAGTGCCGATCTCGCCAATCACACCGCAGCGGATGTCCGTGCCATCGGCGCCGTGGAGCACCTCGCTGACGATGATGTCAGTGAGCTGACAGAGATGAGCAGTTAAAGATGAAAAACATCACTTTTTAGACAAGCAATTGACAGGTTACTGACATTTTCTGATTTCTCTCCCCCCTTTTATAAACAAACGTATAAACTGAGTGCCAGGTCTGAATAATAATAGGAGTGCGTGCACATTGTCAGTGTGTCAATAGAAAAAGACTGAACAGAGTAGCCAGGGATCCATTCAAATCAATCCAAAGTTGCAGAGAAAATCCTTGCACATTAACAAAAACTGTGTGATAGATCAAAATGTCAGCACAATAATAAGCAGCACTTTTTTTGTATCTTATGACTAAGCCATAAAGTTACTGCAGAAAACTGTACACTAAAGATTAAATGACATAAAACTTTTACAATCCATGAGCTGAACACTTAACCACAGACCTTTTCCACACTCATTTTCTTAGTAGCCTCAGTGTGAGTGGCGTCTATGTAGAACCCTGCCCCAGCAATGATGTGGACCCCAGTGTCTTTGGCCAGCTGTTGGAGGGCAGGCAGGTCCCGGTCAATCCCAGTAGTGGTGTTCTCTACGATCGTCCCCCCACCAGCCTTTTTGTAGGCCAGCAGCTCGTCCCGCAAGGCGCTGACCTCCTGCTGCAGGAACAGGTTCTCACGACAGCTGTAGGGGTTTTGCCTGAGCCAGTGCATGTGCTGCACATGGAAGGGGTTCTCGGCCACTGTCTCGTCACCGGGTGGAGGGGAGACATAGCTGCACTCGAAGCTCATGGTCAGGTGCTCGTGGGTCATGGTGCGGCCCAGCTGGTCTGGATCTACCAGACCCAGGACAGTCTGCACCTTTCCACTTAAAGCTGACATGATGCTCCAGGAGAGGATTCTGAGAAGACAAAAGGGTTGATTCAGTTACAAATGAGAAAAAAGTCAGAGCAGGTGGACCTTTTGTTTTCCTAAGCAGCAAATCAGGAGTGTGAATGTGTGTGTACTCATTGACAAGCATATTTTAGTGTTTGAACTAGAAAGACCTTTGGACTGCTGAAGTGCAAGTCTTATTAAATGTTTACCACATCATTCGAACACTTAATTTCACATGTAATTTTGCAGACTACATGCTCTGTTTTGCTTCATGCAGCTGAAAAACTCTCTACAGCCTAAATACCGGTAGCAAACTTTTAAGGTAAACATAAATGAAAACGTGCTAAAATCGCACTAAAACAACACGCAGTGAAGCCATAGTTGTAACACAAGTTAGAGGAGGTTTAAAGTTGAGCTAAACTGGTTTTTAAATGTTAAAACGACACGAAAACAGCTTTCTGACCTTGTTTTGCGTCCAGTTATAACAAGCCAGCTTCCACAGAGCTCGAACACACGGATTAGGTCTGCGCGAGACGACGCGGACCAATCATCGCGAGAGATTACGAGAGTTGAGTTGTGCAGCCTTTCCTGCAAACCTCAAGTATAGCAATGTGTGTCTTTTTTTTTTAATAAAGTTTTTGATGGTTTTGGCAAAATATGCGCGGAAATAGTAAAACTTTATACTTTTTTCTTTTCTTTTCTTTTTGTACTTTTGCTAATTATATCTTAAAATGGTGAAATAATAATAAATTACCCAAATGAACCATTTAAAACCAGTTTTTTTGACTTTGGCTATCTCCATTAATGCTATATACAAGCTAGATACCAATGGGGAATAGGCTTTATGCACAGAGTACTTAGTAGAACTTCCGGTTTAAAATTACCTCGCGGGACCATTTCCGGTTCCATTTGAAACGTGAAGATTTCCAGAGTTAGAGTGCATTTCCAGCTAAAGATATTGTTTATAATCAAAACGAGTAATAGTATAGTATACTACAGAATGATATATATATTATAGCACTAAGAAATGAAGCCATCATATAAGTATCAGCGGACGGGAAGCCTTGACAGCTGAACACTGCTGTGCTCCGTTGTGTACCGCATCAGCTGAATAGAATTCATCAGTCCGTTTCCACACATTTCCACTGAATAAATAACTACAAAAAGGAAGGATTGTGAACTTAAGAAGAGAAAACGTGATCATTTCTAACCACACCGTGTCTGCAGTCCACACTTTGCAGCACAGTAGTCAAAGAGCCGAGTGGAGGAGGCTAATGGAGGAGGCGCGGCGCCGTTCGTGTGTTATTTCACTGGAACAACTATTCTTTTGGTGAATGAAGACTTGGTGTTTGATAACGTACAGCTAGACCAGAGAAAGTTGAAAGTTGGGAAGCAGTTGGAGCCCACGATCACGGCTATATAGATCTGTCTCACTGTTTTTTGATGATGGAAGCTACGAGCTAACGCTGTTAGCTTACCTTCAATTTCATGAATAAAGCTGGTTATATACAGCTTAAAGTCCTTCACCCGCTTGCTCGCAGACGTCTCTGTGTGTTTTTCAAAAATTCGGTGGACATCGTTTACCGTGATGCGCGGCAGGTCTTGAAGAAAACGGGTAAAAAAATCCATTTTGTCCAGTTTGTGTGGGAACATCGTTGAACCGGAAGGGAGCGGCAGCCTCTATCGCAACCAGGAAGTGACCGTGCATAAACCCCATTAATACTTTTAAATAAATCCATCACTTTTTGATAACTTAATGCTTACTGTTAACAAAATAATTAGTGTAAAATATATATGCAACACATGCAGACAGCTGATTCCTTTTAAGAGATGTATTTTTTGCAACAAGAATTCCAGCACACGTACTGCATTAGTGTAAATTAATTTATCTTATTAATCAATCTTCAGGGCATAAATGCTGAGTGTATCTTGTGTTTATGATCTGAAACTGTTTACCCAAAGTTTAGAAAGCAAATGTGTCTTTGTAAAGAGTTTTTGTAATGGGGAATCATTTTTGGAATAGTCCAAACAACAGTCACACCATAACAAACTAGCTTTGTTTTGCTCTGATTAAATGATCTAAAACATATTTAGTAGCTAATAATTTAAAGAAATAGTTACAGACTGAATGCAGACCTGAAAGATGTCTTGTTTGCAATTGGAACCAAACATTTAATCACAATCTGTTCATTAGATTTGTTCAAAGAACCACAATGAAAGTGTGGACATATGACGATGATGCATGCTTCAGGAAACAGACTGCGACTTTTTCTGTTTGCTCTTCTCTCAGCAGATGGTCTCCACAGCAGCATTTGGTCCTCTGTTTCAGGGAACTGCCCTGTGCACAGTCACCACCATCACTGCAAATGGCTGAGCAAAGCCACAGGCGGTGGAGCCGATACGCCATCAGTTTGTCAGCAAGATGACCACACTATGGATCTGAGTGATAAACACAAGGGAGCTAGGTTGTTTTTCATACTTGGAATAGATCCGTGTCCCTTTTCTTCACTGTCTAACATCATCAGGCCCTTTCATATTTGCCAGGCCTTAATAAAACAGAAAAAAGAGGCTGTAAATAAGACAGAAACCAAATACAAGAGGTGTATTCACAAAATGTAGTATTGAGATGATATTCAATAAATTACAGGGCTTAAACAAACCTGCAAGACAAACAAACATAAAACCATGAAGGTAGATACTTAATCCAAAACTAAGGGAAGGAATAAAAAGAGACTGAGACATGAATCCTGTTTAAACCTACAGTTTCATCAAGCGCTGTTAGTCATAAAACAGTATCATTCCACTCCAGGGTTTCTCATTACTGACAAGAGAAAATGTCATCTGCCACTCATCTGTATATCTGACATGTTTCAGACAGGCTGAGCCACAGGACGACTCTCAGAAGAGGGGGTGACTAAAAACATCTCACTCATGAGGACCAGCCAGTGGGGAAACAGCTCACGCCTTAACAAGCGTTTTAATTTAATGTAGAGTTGGGTTTATAACATTGATTTACTGTCAGGCGACTTGTTGAGTTCTGATGTAATATCAGTGAACAGAAAAGAGACACTGCCTACTAAAATGACAATATAAATGCTTTAACAAACTCTTTTTTTTCTGATGTTTTGATACATTTTTCTTACATGGTTCACTCTCTTATTCACTGTCTGCCCAAGAACTAAACAGGATGGAGAGGGAGAACTAAACTGGTTGTTATCTGCTGCCCCCTGCTGGCTGAGAGGATAAACACAACTTCTAATTTAGGACTTGGATGCTTTGTGTTGATTTAATGTAACATTCAGTTGTCTTTTCTTGTGATTGTCTTTATCTCAGCTCGAATACCTTTTAGGGACCTTATTTAACTTTTGAAAAAAGCTGAGGAAATTAAAATAAGACAAGAAATTTTAAAATAAGTTTTCAAGGGAAAATGTGAAACTTTACTTTACTTTAAATATTGCTTAAAAAGTATGTTTGTTTCCCAAAATAACCATGGATAATGGATGATGACGAGAGCTATGAGATGCGATCTATTCTAAATTGACCAGGAGTGAGGGCATACTGTTTGTCTTTTGAGTTGTGATAATGTAAAGATCTGACCTAATTTGACCCTTAACCTCTGACAGCTCCTGCTCTCCGCAAATATAAACATGTTAAAGGGAAGGACAGTGAACAAAACCTCACTCTTAAGCATTTTATTGCACGATTTGGGTGTCCAAACCTTTTAATACAAGGATCAGAATCACCAAGTTAAAAGTCCTTACAAACCACCAAAATTTGATTAAAATACATTTAAATAATGCAATAATGCTTGTGAATTTTCTTTATTTGTACTAAAAAATGCATTATGAATACATTTTAATTAACAGGACAAATTTGTTTTCTTTGGAAATGGATCAGTTTTGCATCTGAAAACAAATATATATTTAGATTAATGAAAACAAATCTGGTTTTGAACTCAGAGAAATGTAAAATAATGTCCACATGGGTCATTATTTACACCATTTCAGTCTCAAAAAGTCACAAAACATTTTCTTTTTTTTTTGTTTTCAAGTCATTTGCAAATCAAATAGAAATAGTGGCTGATTGATGAAATTTGGAATTATTTTTACTGATGAATCAAACATTGGAAAGAATTTCTTCTTTATAAATTTGATAAAGATATTCAGTGTATTTCTAAAAAGTCTTAATTTGACAAATACACTTAAATGAAGATGATTAATTGTTTTTACAGTTTTTTGTAAAATATAATTAAAACATAATTTCTTCATTAACTGATGCTTATTTTGTTTTAGGAACAGATTTAAAGACAGGAGAAGGATTTGGTTTATGCTCTCCATCCTAATTTTGTTAGTTTATCTGTTTATTTATTCCTCTGAATATATTTTGATTGTTATTTTGACCTTTTTTCCCCTTGTTGTTCATGCATGTTTGCCACATTTGCATCCAGTTCCTGTCGTCTCATCTGGATCTATTTGTCAACCCTGCCTTGTGCCTGTCACTGTCTCAGTTTATATCTTCCTTGGATTTTATTTATTCCATCGTCTGCTTTCTGCAGTGGATTCAGGTCTTTTTAGTTTCAACCCAGAATGTTTCTGCTTTTCTTGGATTCACACCTGTCTGTTCCTTCCTCTTTTGTTCACATTTGGGTTCTTTTTCCATCATCCACTTATTCTGTCACAGTTTTCTTAATTTGTATTTGAATGCATTTTAATTGTAATCTATTGTTATAGCAGAACCATGCTGTGACATGTTGGGTAATTGCACCAAAAACACACTCAGAAAGCAAACTTGGATCTCAAATTTTATTGGTAATTTTCATTGCATACAGATGGACATATATATTCCACCATGTCAAACTTTCATTTAGCTCACATTTTATAATTTAAATATGACAAATGAAGTCATTCTGATGCTTTCATTTGCATTTAGCCAGTCCGTATCCCAGGCAGGCCCATTCGTTTGTCATCTCCATGAAACCTGGAGCCGAGGTGAGTCCGCTCGCTGGAATCGGAACATTCAGGAAATGTCGTCTCACATTCATGTTTTTCTAATAATTTAGGATCTTTAAACTAAGTTAGTCATGCTAACCCACCTGAGAGAAGCTTGTACAGGTTGCAGTAATTGAGGCCGCCATCGAGAAGAGAGGTGACTCCCAGAGACGTGGACTGAGCCTGGTGAGGAGCATAATAAAATGTTTATTCCTAGGTTTCTTTTTTTTTTATCTGCCCTATTTGATGTGTTTCAATTTATACACTAAATGCCTTTACACTTAAAACAGAAAATAATTGAAACACAGAAACTAAAAGTGCAGAATTTCATGGATTCTCACAGAAACACGGCAGCCGCTGATCAAAGTGGTGGGAGAAAAAGAGATGGTGATGTTCTGTATGTTGATGCCATCAGGAGACGTGTGGTTGGCTTTGATATCCAAAGCAGTAACTGATTCAAGCTGCAACAGGAAACTTTAACTTAAACCAGATCTTTCAGTTCATTTGACATATAATTACATTTTTGCGCTGTTACCATATATTCTGGACTCAAAGTTTGGATTTGTTTTGTGAGCGTGGTGCTGATTTCAGCGCAAGGTGCTGCAAAAAGCCTGGAAAGAATAATAATAATAATAATAATGGAAACAAGTTGGGTTTTCAGCAAAACAAAAACCTGAGTTCACATTTAAAATCTGTGAAAGTCAAAAACTGAGTGATGGACTCACCAGATTGTTCTGCAGAAGGCATGGTAGGGAACAGGAGAGAAAGTTGGAAAAGGAACAGCTAAAGAACCAAAAAGTCCTACAAGGAAAACTGAGGCAAACATCAGGGTCTTCATGGTGGAACGATGGAGATTTCTTCCTCCTCTTTGGAGTTGCTTGGTTGTTCAGTGGATAATGAATGAGCTCTGAGAGGACTTCAGGTCACTTTATATAACCCATGAGGGTCGTCATGGAGGAATGGAGCTTGAAATGGATTTGGGTGACTTTGGAGTCTTGTGGTTATTGAATGACACAGAGCTGAATTGTTTCCAGTTAGAAAACGTTATTAGTTTTAGTCAGTAATTGTTAAGAGAAATGAAGGAATCACCTGACTGGAAACTGAAACCCCCAAGAGGATCAAAACTGCTGGATGCTGCATTAATCTCCCCTTTGTTCTGCTGTTAAACTAGAACAATTGTTGGTCCCGACTGCAGATTCACAGGATGTGACGCCAAATATCTCCTCTGATTTGAAAGCATGACTTCTCACATAGTCACTGAAACTGCATGTGCATGCAGGCAAAATCAATCAGCATAAATCAGACCTGAATATTTGATGTGCTTGCAAGATCAGCTGTTGATAAAACAATTTGG
Organism: Callopanchax toddi; assembly: GCA_006937965.1. Classification (NCBI taxonomy): domain Eukaryota; kingdom Metazoa; phylum Chordata; class Actinopteri; order Cyprinodontiformes; family Nothobranchiidae; genus Callopanchax; species Callopanchax toddi. The sequence goes on along the minus strand of SSNR01000048.1, from coordinate 2,998,346 downwards.
GCTCCACAAGTCAACCAACAGACTCAGCAATGACAATTATTCCGCTTCCAACGTGCAGAAACTGGGACGCCTTCTGCAAAGGAGCTTAAAGCTCTGCACCCATGGGTCTTGGCCTGGACAGAACCAGTTGTTCTGTTGTACTGAAGCACCATTCTGCAGTGAAATAAGCCAGTCTTCATCCTTTTGTGCAGATAATATATGCAAAATAATGTATACATCAGTTTGGCCCTAGTTAAAGAAAAGCATCCAAACTCATGCAACAGTATGATTAAAGCAATGAAACAGTGTACATTTTTCTGAGTCATACAGTTTCAGTGAACTGTCCAATGGATTTGTTCAATATCTACTGTATTTTTGTCTATTTTTACTGGTCCCTAACCCTTTAATGCTAAAACACAAGTCATGAATGCTGCAGGCGTCATCTGACTGATCAACACATCGATCATAATTAGTTTTAATCCCGAGTGCTGACCTCTTCTTCCCTTGTTACGTAACTTCAGCATCAGCGTGTGACCCTGCTGATCATTCCTTCACATTGTTATGGTCACTGCTTGGACTTTAATGCGTTAAACTGTGAAATATCACAAGCCTTTACATTTTAAATTGATTTGGTCAAGAATGTCAGTTGTTGGTCTTGTGGTGAAAGTCTGACCCCGGTCATGAGGAGGGTGCTTTTCACAAACACAATGATTTTTAACGTTTTCAGCGCTAATATCAGCTTTATTTTATGCTTTTATTAAATAAATCTTTTTCATTTAAAATGTGTAACAAATGTAATATTGGTGTTATGTGCTTACTAAAGTGTGTGTAATTGTGGAGATTAGAGTCAGATGTTTATAACTGATGTGATCACAAAAAGCTGCGTATAGCTTTGATGCTATCTATATAAAAACCATTAAAGTCATCTTAATATGAAACCGCATTGTTTATTATTCAAATGTATCACATACAGCTGACCTGACATATTAAAAGCACATGAATCCTTGATTGGGGCTTACAACTGGACTTTCTTTTTTCTTTTAGGTTATTTTAAGACACTTAAAAAGTTTTGAAAAAGTTATAAATAATTACTATCTTTAGTTTTCTGAACAAACACTGTTCATAGAAAATGTGTTAAATGCTAGTCAGAGTGAAAAACTAAAAAACTGCTTGATTTGAATTTAATTTGTTTAAACCAAGTGAAAAAATTCATGGTTGCAGTTTCTCGCAGCTTAGTTACATGTTGGTTCTTTTAAATAAGTAAAAACAGATGTTTGTAACTTGCTAATTAGACTTATGGGATCTTTCCTCTAAAATCTTTTAGTTCAATATTTGTGATATTTTTCTAGCGATGCTGGAAACAACTTGATAAAGCTTTGAATGCTTTTTTGAACATTTTCTTTTCAAGCATATCTCTCAAAGACAGCAGGGAAAGCAGAAGTAGTCAAAACTACAAAGTGAATTTCTGAAGCAAGATGGCAGAATTTTGTGTTGGATTCAGGCCTCGCCTCCACTAGACCTTTAAGAAATCATATTTGATTTATACTGTATAAAACCTTTAAAAACATCTGCTACTCAATGAATGAATAAATCAATAACGATACTGCCAAGTAGGATGTGAGGGAGCTGATGTTTAGCATAAGATTGGACAAACAAGTGAAATATTAAGGGATCATTATTAAGATAAAGCAATCTCAGAGAAGATGAATATTCTAAATGTAAATTAATCTTAAATAGATGGTTATAAAGAGACAACTATTTCTAGAAGATTCTCTCTTTACCTGGTCATCTTCACCCCCATCATCATCTAAGTTCACTTATAATAGAAACAAAATAAATGTGTAATTTCTCTGGAAGAATGAGAGTCAGTGCATTCAAAACAACAACATGGTTAAACGTTATGAGACGTTTTTGGGGAAAGATTTCTTATTACAGTGTGACTTTGAATGTTATAGGCTGCACATTAAACTCTGACTTTCATCAACAGGTTTTCTGGAGATTAATATATAAACATAATTTCACACAACACAATACTCCAGTATAGGACACTAGATTTATATTTATTAACAGAAAATCTGGGGGATCTCTTTCCTAAAGGTATGTGGGCTGCTTCTCATTTTATGAGGCGCTGTCCTTTCATATGAAGAATTTATTTTGATATTGGATGTCCACTGTAGCAATACCAGTTCTACTGAAATCCACGAGTAGAGAAGATCTGATTCACCTCCCCAAGTCTGAGACAGCTTCATATTGAAAACATTAGAAAATATATGGCAAAACATTTACAATAAATGTATTAGAAGCATAATAATCCACTAATATAAGCAGAATAACAGACATTGTATACTAAATGATTTTGAAGTGGATCAGATAACCATAAATAGAACAAAAGTAATCATATCCTATTCCTTCTTAAGGAAATTATTTCAAAACCTTTGATTACATTTATCCAATGTTATCAGACAGGTTTTAAATTGGTGTGAATGGTTGCACATTCTGTGATAATGCCTGAGGAGATGTTCTCTTCCAGTGTGATCAGATTCTGTCTTTATGGAGCGATATGTGGAGCTGGCTGCAGGACAAGGGGATCAATTTACCCTCATTGATGTTGAACTCTAAAAGCTGAATGTAGAGCCTTTCAAATTCTTCCAAAATCCTGATTTACTTTCCTTTTTCAACTTTATGTTATGAATTATATTCCTGATTGAAAATAAAATTAATACATCCTCATCAGGGTCGTTTGGTTTCATTTATTTAGTTATTAAATGTCATGATCCTGTGTGCGTGTTTGAGCCTTGTTTGTCCCAGTTGCTCCTGGTAAGTTGCCCAGGTGCTCCCCATGTGTCTGACTGCCTCGCCTGTCCCTGATGTGCTACACATTTGTCTCGTCTGTTTGTCTCTCATCAACGGATCATCAGAGTTTTGTCCACACAGTCTTGTCCAAGTCCTGTCAACTGTATTAAAACTTTTTTGTGAGCTTCACAACCATCTCCTCCTCCCGTTACTGGGTCCCTCCTGCTGTGATTGTGACAGTTAAACACATTTTATGCAAAGATGAGATTTTATATGAATTAACTCTAAAACCACTTTTAAAAAATCAACCATCAAACCCTAAGTTTTGTTTCATTACCCTGACACTTAGCAGGACTGACCACTGCCACTCAATTATTGTTGACATTCACTTTATTGGATGATGTGAGGGGACCTTTGTTTTTGAGGGACGTGTAAAGAGGTTGTCTCCAGCTGAGAGGGACAATGTATGCAAGATGGGATGGGACAGGACGAGGTGGATGTGAGCAAGGCAATGGAGCGTTGATTCTTCTCAAACTGACAGTAGAAGTTGTTGGTGCTGAGATGGTGCTGGTACTCCAGGTGGTGCTGTTGAGCCATTTTGTCATTCTCATTTTAAAATCTCTTCACTTTGTCATCACTTTCAACATGTATAAATATTTTATAGACTTTCTGTTCATGTTTATGTGTAGGAAGAGCTTAGTCATTTGCCATCAGGATAATATAAAAACACTAATAATGAGATTATAAAAAAAACACTACACCACCCGTACATTGTGCTCCTGGGGAAAAACATTCATTCTCTTGACTTGGAGCCCCTCTTTGATGTGATGTAACTCATTATTACATAATGATTCCTGTTTTTGTTCTGAGAATATTGATAAAGGCGTCTATGTACAGACAGCATGCCCACTACTGCCAACTTAAAACAGCTTTATTATTTATTTAACAACAATATAACAAAAAAACACTCAGAATACATTGGTCTAAAGAAAAAAAACTTTTTGTGCAAAAGAACTATTAAGTTTTACATCACATCTGATGAATGGCACAGCTCAGTGGACTTTATTCCTGCAGAAGAAAAAGAAGATGGAAAGATAAGTGTTAGATAAATGTCTGAACATCATGACTTAATGAAGAGAGACCACAGGAGTTCTCCGAAAACCACCCAGTCCCAGTCACAAGGAGAGGGACATGTATGTCATGTGTTCGACAGAGAGGCTTCTTGTTGCAGGTCTCGCTCATGTTACACTCATTAGTGTTGCATTAGAGTATCATTTTAAAACACAGGCAGTTCCCAAACCCTCACTCTTCAGAAGCAGCTGCAGCCATGAGGATTTTAAGAGCTCTGCTCGTCTTTGCTTTATTCCTGCAGTTTGTTGCATCTGCCCCCTCAGCTGTAGATCCATCAAAATGTGTAGCAATATGGTAAGTGACTCAAAGATCATTTTGTTTTCCATACTTGCAATAAGGATTTATTCATTTTTCCTTCTCCCAGGACTTTTACGTTGTCCTGCACTGAACCTGTCAGAGACCTAGTGAAGCAGGTGAAGACTTGGAGTACCAGCAGGTGTCGTGACGGTCCTGAGAAGTGCATGTATCAGGTAACAGTGGATCAGAGGATAATGAAATATTTTTGTGGTGTTTTGATTCTGTTGCATATTTTTATTGCTGTGCTTCTGTTTGTTTTCTAGATTAAAAAAAGAGTCCCCAAAAGAACTTGAAGTTAAGCACACCTCCCCTCAGACTGGAAAGATTACCTTCATTCACTTTGTGTTTGGCTCTGCTGCAACAGAAGACTTCTGCAAAATTATAGTAAAAGTTCACATTTTTTAATGCAAAATTCTGAATTTCACTGTATTTTCATATTTAATGGGGCATTTCTGCACAGGCTATTTCTACAAGTTCTCAGAACAGCACCCGTCCTAATGACTACTGCCTCCTATACACCCTCATAGATGGTAAAAATAAATCTCTTTTGTGAATACTTTCATTATTTAGACAAAAATGATTAAAGTCAGAAGTTATTCTTAATCTTTTTCTACTCTTTTTCTAACTTTTTGCTCAAAAAGCGAGCAGGCTGACCCAGGCTCAAGGCTACAACGAGATCTGCAATGAGAGGATGTGTCCTTCAAAGTCCTCAGCACGCTGCGTCGTACACACATAAAGGATTTCTGCCTCTCAAACATCAAAACCAACACAAAATGTGAATTTTACTGGAGATTTTGTCTGACTTCTCAATGAAAAACTTGGCTCCAAAAGAGCTCACTGCTGTTGCTAAGTCTGTTGGGTGTTAAATCACATTTTGTGCAAGAATTCATCTACATCTTTTAAATCGCTTGTCCAATAAATTGCATGAAAACTTTGTGCATTTTCAAGCTGTTCTTTTTTATCACAGATGTCTGTTGTGGATGTTTGTGTAGAGCATGAAAATCAGATACATTTGTTATGCACTCATTTTATTTACAACACACAGCATTTTCTTTATCCATGGAGTTGGTGGATTAAAAACAAAACTGAAACAGAAAATACAGAGCCTGGCTTGTACAGTATATACATGAAATGCAATATGTTAATGTCTTGATCTGGGAGGAGGATGACCTCCACATGTCTGTGCACAGCATCTAGAGTGCAGAGATTGCTCCTTGTCTCATCTGTACCCTTTTGCCTCTTTTGCTATCTAATCAGTCCCATCTACTTCCTTTAACGACACTCTGAATTAGCCCTAATGCTTAGCAGCAAGTGTCAAGGCAGACAAAAAGAAAAAGAAGAAAAAGAAGAAGCACTGAGAAGGCTGAAGATTGATGAGGTGGAGCAAGATCATTGTGGGTGTGTAACCTAAATAATAAAAGACATTATAATAAATATTTTTGCAGAAAATTAAATCATTTTCAAAGGAAAAGGGGAGCATTACTTAGTAAAACCCACTTTTGCAGGAACAAACATGACAATAAATACAGTACCAGCTTTCCATAGATCCCTCATCACCAACACATAAACTCATACAACAACCACAACACCGAGTGGATCACCGTGATTCAGGGCTGCTTCTGGAAATAAAAAATCTCCCTGTCATGATTTTTGTGTCATTTTTTTGTAGTTTTGGCAATAAATACTGAAACAGCAAAGACAAACTAGAAGCAGTACGTTACACTCTGTCGATGCACGCAGTAAAGAACCTGCAGGCAGTGTAACAGACTGAAACGTAAGGGGCCAATTTTTTACTTCAACCCTGCATGCATCAACCTTACTGACTAAATTTTTATCTGTTGCAAAAAAACATGAACAGCTCGAGTGATCAAGTCTCCTGGAGATGTAACAGATTTTTAAAAAAGAAAAGATAAAATGTGTTTAAAAACCTCGATATCTGTGGAAGATTATTTCTGACATCCTGTACAGGTGATGAGTTTCAACAAAACAAAACAACAAAAAATCAGAAATATTTTATAGAAATAAATTACATTGGGAGGAGGACTCATTAAGCAAAGTATGAGAAATGCTACAGACCACATGACCACGTTGTTCACATGTTATGGCCAAATTCAGTTTCTTTAAAAAAATGTAATTTCAGTTGCATCTGGAACATAATGCATGACAAAATCAAATCAAATACCTCTCATTTCAGCTCCATATCAACTCAAAATGTGTTGTATTAGCTCTGATACTTATCTGAATAAATGGACTAAAACATATAAGGTTTACATGTAATATTGTGTATATATGTGTAAGAAATATCAAGGCTAGTGAGATATTTGTCTTTATCTTTGCTGGTTTCGCTTCTCCAATATTCTAGTTAAATCCGACCATTTTTACTATACAACTCTAAACATTTAATAGTAATTTGTTCATGTTACATATGTATGTATTTGCATATGATTACTTGCTGTTACACTGCATAAAAACAGCCTGGTTCTATTACTGAACACTCAGGCGACGACTGCTTCAACTCTTTAGTCTAAATCTCCTAAATTCAGCCAACAGTAAGTTTAAGTTTAACAAGTTATGTCTTGTTACTGTTTGGAGGTGATTTTTTTTTTCTGTGCTTTTCATCAAAAAACCCCATTTGAACAGTTTTACAGGAAGATAAAGAGAATCTGTGCAACAGCTCTGTGCTTCTGGTGATTAAAAATGCAGAGATGGTTTGAATATTTATTCTTTTTTTTTAAATGATGCTTCCCCTCTATTTTTGTTTCCAGGTTTCTATTAAAAAAAAAAAAAAAAAGTCGCCAACTCAAAAACTTTGTACAAAATTAAAGATGATTAAAGCAGTTTGATGTACTGATACTACAGTATTCTTTCTTACACACACACACATACAAATGAAATCATCCCCTCTTTTTCTCATTTCCTCCAGAACGACGAAAGCAGATCTTTCTTTAAGAACAACGGGCCCCTTGTGGATCGAACCGACTGGTTTAACGTTGCATTTTGGAAAGTATTTATTGACATTTTTCATTCTCCTGCTGCTGTGCTGCTCATTATCCAACTTCCACACCAGAGAAATAGAAGGAGCAAGGATTTAAGCAATCTGTGATTAAGGCAGTCTCGTAAATATTGCAGAGAGGGTTTCTGGCCCCCGTTTTGGAGACAGACTGCCACGACAGTCTGGAGTTCCTGCAGCTCCCGCTTACCGCTGCATCCGCACAGAGCAGACGAGTGGACGTGAATAGAAATGGAGAAAGGAAAATCAGAATGTGACCCGCAATGTTAGATCCATGGAGGGGAAATATCCAATCAAAAAAAATAAAATGGAAAAACAAAAATCATCGGGCTGTAATCCTCTTTGGAAGAAAACATCATATTTGGTTTGTGTATCGCTCCTCAAAACAATGAATAATCTTCTACAAAACTGAATAAAGCACAGCTCAGGGCAATTGAATTAAGTAAAGTAGAAGCCTAGATCTAATTTGTCCACTGAAATTAGTGCTATGGGCTTTTTAAGCGGCGTGCAGAGACGGGGATAGACAAAGGTCCCACTTACAGTGGCTTAATTCTGTCTCATGTAGTTGAGTTCATTCCAAGATAGAGAAAAAGAAAGTCAAAGCTGATACATACATATTAGTTGGACAAAGAAGCTGCAGCTTCATCGCTGTCTTCACTTGAGTTGTGCTGATAAGTCTCACTTCCTTGCAGCTTGCACGTTACATATTCCAGCAGTTCTGAGATCTGCCAAAAAGGCAAACTTCATGTTCTGTTTAGTGCTTTAAATTATAGGGCTTCAAGCAACAACAAGAACTTTATCAGAGCTCCACACACACACACACACACACCCTCCGCTGTACAGTGGAGTAACAAGTCCCTCAGACCCACTCCTGCATGGAGCGCTTGCAGTACAGTATGTGCCACTGCGTGCTCTTCCTCCTGAACTGGAAAACGGTGTAGAGGAGGACCATCATGCACAGCGCCAGAACGCAGGGGATGGCGATGGCCACTGCTTTTTCTGTGCCGCCTATGCTGTTCTGCGTGAATTTGACCTCCACGTCGTCTGTGTCGTAGTGGCGTTCCTCCACCACCGGGGGGCTCCAGTCCCAGTCGGGGTCAGCGGGTAGGCCATCGCAGCCCATGAAGTCCCTCAGAATGGACCTGGGGTAACCGGGCTCCACGCGCAGCAGCATGTTGTTGAACTTCCAGTACTCTTTTCCCTTGTAGAAGTAGGTGAAGCCTGCATGGAGGGAAGTGAGTCTAATTTAAATACCAGACAACATATTTACTCAAAGTCACTGCAGTTTTATATCAGTAGATCTACTACAATTAGTTATTAACGTGCAAAGTAATCAATTATGATGTACCTTGATGCAAAAACTTAAAAACACTTTACAAATGCACCTGTCTGTCTTTAAGTGAAACATTATTATTGATATTACACGCTAGCATTAAAAATTGCATGTTAAGAAACCAACTGGCAAATAAATCAAGTTAAAGTATTTTTGGTGCAGTAAATGTTTTTATAAAGTCAAGTTGCTAAATGAAAGTTAAAAACACAGATTTAATGGATTAAAGGTCTAATAAGTAGCATCTTAGTTGAGACAGGCATACCGTTGGCCTTATCCACAAACGCCCCCTGAGGTGAGTCAGGGATGCCCTTCCAAATGGTGATGGGTTTAGGGTATCCTGGGTCCATCGTCCTCATGTCCTCATTATACCTCCAGTACCTACAAAACAACAAAAAAATACACTTAATACATAGTTTAGGACCATATCACCCCACGGATGTTCTGATCTTGTGATCCTTCAAGTTTAAAGACCAACAGAAGTAATGCTGAAGTTTTAGAAGAGTTTTATTCTCATCATTATTAAAAATACATTAGAACAGAAACACAGAATGTATTCACCCTGTTCCCTTGGAGGCTTACTAAGCAGAATATTTCTAAAAATATATTTTTCATGTAAAAATATCCCTTCATCCATTTTCTTGTTTTTTTTTTCTTAGAATGCTTTAGGATACAACCTTTTGGCAGAGAGTGTGCAGATGTCTGGACATTTAAAATGTCAAGTTTAGTCTCCTGTCTCACTGCATAGACAAAAAAAAAAGTAATTCATCATGACATAGATGAAGATGAATGTTGCTGTGAGGTGTGCTGTGAAGTGAACACTTTTTAAGATATGAAAAAAAAGATATGTTTTGCTTTGATCTGCGTGATTTGTCTTTAGCAACCTTTTAAGCTAATTGGTTTTTGAGCCTCATTTGAATCAAAATTAAATTAAAATCATCTCTTGGTTAATGTTTGGGGATTGTTTTAGATAAACATGTTATATTTTCTTAAATTAAACATTTTATTTCCTTTAAAAAAAAACCATAAATGATCAGATGCAGAAAGTGAATTTAGCAAATCACTGCACTAAAACACCCAGCAGATGTTAGCATTATCAAAATGTGCTTATAAATGTTACATAGAACTTTTAGAGTAACACTGATTCCCTGCCTAGAAAATGACAACTGTCTTTTTTGGGAGGGGGTTATTAAACTAACTAATGATAGTAGCTGGTGTGTTTTTTGACATTCCTACAATGAGGACACATCTGAAGACCTAATCTTACATTATTAAACATGATAATCATATCACTTTTACACATATTCCTTCCACTTCTTGAAGATGGGTTTAACTGAACTCCAGTGGATGTTTTCATATCCATCCACTGACTTATAGTTTTCAATAACCTGTTCTCTGATTTGCTTGCAGGTTCTTTTGACTCCATGCTCTACTGGTAGCCAGGAATACTGATTAATGTCTTTACACTGCAATCACATGAGACACAGCCACTTCACTCGGGTGATCTCAATTCTACTAATTGTGAGACTACTAGCACCAATCGGCTGTGCCTCTGAATAAGGTCAGTCACTTAAACTGGGGTGAATTTTTATTAAATCACTTATTTTATGATACATAGTTTTATTTAATTAATATTTTGTTGAAATCAGTTTGCACTTTCACATTGGTAGAGTTGTAAAAAATGAAAATAAGCTAAAGTACAGTATGTTGCTCATGATTGATTTATAAAAGCAATAAAAGGGTAAAACATCTAAACTTTGTACAGTTAAAAAATGTGAATAGATGATGTTCCATAATATAATTTTCCTTAACTCTTTTAAAGCCAAGCAAAGATCCTCTGAAAACAGCCTACTTTTGGTTTGAATAGACACTAATAGACACTTAACAACAGCAGATTTTTTTCACATGACCATTAAAAGTGACAACACAATCATCCACGCTGTGTTTATAAGTGCAGAGTGTTTGGGATTGATGTGCTTGAGTTCATTTTTCTGAATGAAAACACTACCAATGATTCATCACACAAAAAACACAGATATTAAATAATCTTTGAGACGATAGACTGAATGTCATAATTCTGTGGTTCAGATGAAGCATTTCATCAGCTCCCACCACTGGGTCACATGACCTCCCAGGATATGATTTATCACAACAGCTGAACATGTGAGTCAGACTGGCATATTCTCATACTGTACTGCCGCTGTGACGCACGTAAATAAACAACAGATCCTCTAATTTACTTTGTTAATTAAGTCACTTCTTGAATAATTTTCACTTTAAACCAACCAACTAAAACTTGGTACCCAATGCATGATAAGGAGTATAAGGAGTATATTCATTACAAAGTGTGTATTCTTTATTTTTTTAAAGGGTTGATGGAAAGGTCTTGATTATTTCAGTGCATATTTATGATAATTAATGGCTGTGCGATGAAATTAATTTGTGTTTCAATTAACATCTCAACTCCAAACAATCACAAAAACAATGTAATTGACAAAAATTGAGATTTTAAAAATGATTTTGTTCATCCTGCTTAACGAGCGTAGTCTTATTCCTTCTTAACAACGTGCATTTCCCCCTTCTGAAGGCTAAACCCAGGTTCGTCTTGTGGCGGCATTTTTCAAATTTAGCATAAGATGGCTGCACAAAACACACAAAACAAGGCTTTCATTCATTTTTAATAATGATTCTATGGCAAGGTGTTTGGTAAAATTGTACCATAGATATTCCAGTGTTAAAAAACATGAAGTGACGACACCATTTTTAAAATATCTTTCTGATATATCAAATTTAAATACAAAATTATTTGACCTTGGAATAAACATTAATGTTTTTGCATCACTGGATCCTCCTACTACTGGTACTTGATTTTTTTTTTCTTTTTTAGTTCCAGTTCCACCCAAATGCTAAACTTTATCACAGGATGAATATTCCACACAAACCTGTCTCCTTTGAAGAAGTAGGTCTTGGCGACGTCTTCCCACCAGACAGCCGTCTCGATGCTCTGAGTCGGCATTCCGCTGCCGAACAGAGAGATGTCCTGAGGGTATGACGGCTGCAGAGTTGTATCCTTGAACACCCAGAAACGGTTTCCTAAAATACACGAAAGCTAGAATCAATTGAGGGAATGATACATTCATAAATACGACCTGAAAAACTGCTCTAGACAAAACGCTCTGCAGTTTCTGTTTATACAAACCCTCTGTCTGGGTTGTTGTCAGCCAGTCTGGTTATTTATTTGTATTTTGTTCGTGATTTCAAAGACCAGATGTTTCATAATCTTGTTTAGAGATTATCTGTATGGTACAAATTCTATGACCGATGAAGGCATGTCATCTGAATGTTGCTGCTTTGAGTTTGATTGAAACTATTGTCGCATTAAACTGGGTTTGATCAGACGAGCCTCCGACAGAGTGTGGAGTGCCGCTTGTGTTAGGTGACTAGACACTCACATGCACTAAACACACTCGTGAACACACACATTCAGTGAATAAATGAAGCACGAGGCTCCCTCTGATTCCACTGGCTGACAGATGTCATGTTAATCTGTCTGATGAAGGGTTGGCTCTCTGGGACCTGTACCCATCCTCCAACTATGCAGAATTCAATATATCATCATCCACTTTATTATTATTTATCTAATCAATCATTATCATATGTTAAACAATCATTTGCATAAATATGCAATATTTGCAGATTTGCACGTCTTTTGAGCTGCAAGCCAAAGGCTGCTTTAATTACCTTTAAAAAAGACAAACTTCCCTTCACTGTTTTCGTATACTGCATCGATTTTGGGAGGCAGGCCTTTCCAGAAGTTGTTGATCTGCATGGGATAGCCTGGATTTACTGAATTGTCTCGGACCCTCCAGAACCACTGGTCCTAAAGAAATGGACAGGGTAGACTCAAAATCCCTTACATCATCATCTTAAACCGGTGTGAGACAGGCAGCTTACTCAAACTGCTAACCGACTCTACCTTGAAGACGAAAAGCTCCTGTCGGAGGATCGCCAGAGTGTTGAAGCCTCCGTCACAGATGTTAGGCTTGGAGTTGGGGTTGGATGGTTTGGCCCCCTGTGGAGGCCGATGGGGTCTGGCGTGATGGCGTTCGTGTTTCCGGGGATCTGATGGAGGGTGGAAGCAAGGAGGAGGAACTGTCGGAGGGGGTCTTGTAGGCTGTGGAGCTTTATCCGGTGGTCCTGAAAATAGAAAACCACAGTGTTACATCGTGTTCCTTATATTTCCCGGCTGTCAGCGCTTTACTGCTGTGTTTTAGAACGATTTGGCTATTTCTGTAATCGTCACCGCTGAGATATTTTTCAACCGATGCGTCCTTTTTTTTTTGGCACTGACTATTTTACCTCCTTGACAGTTTGTTGGTTGACTCATGTTGCTTTGAAAAACACAGATTGGCTGACCTCTTTAACAGCTGACAAATGCTGCTTACTGGCGTTCAACCCAGTACCAATGACGCAGCAGCGTTTGCACTGGTGACTAAGTTTCCGAGCTGTGCTATTCAGTGTTTTGTGACATTGTGCATTTTCAATGAAGTGTCGGAACGACGTGTAAGCGCTCTTTCTTTATGTCTCATCATTTAATTAAAGGTGTTCTGGTATGGAAACGTTACCATAGATTTTCTGGATGCCATCCAGATCATCACGAGGTAGTTTGAAGTTCTCTGTGTCCATGTACTGGTAGAAAGGAGCCATGATAGCAGTGGGTTCGTTGGAGTGCTCCAGACCGAGAGCATGGCCCAACTCGTGAACCGCAACCAGAAACAGGTCATTCCCTGCAGAGGAGGAAAGGAAAACTGCACTGAGAAGGCATGTCTTTTTCCATACTATATATTCACAGTGAAATGCATGAAAAACACACAAACAAAAACCACACGGTACAAGTAAAACGCCTTGACACATAAATAACATTTTTAAAGTTTCTCTCATACTCAGTGAATGGAAATTGATACTTTCCAAGTGGTGAATATATAAATGTAGGTAATACAAAAAAAAGAAGCAAGGTTGAGTCTGTGATGATCCTCAAAGGCTCTTCAGCCTGGTGTGAACATGTGTCCTGGGTGATCTGATCACAAGTAGACTGCTCTAAATACAGGCGTGAACACCCTCAGGACGGACTGAGGACACCTTCAGACGTGCTCAGGAACCAGTTTTTAAAATGTATTTAAAAGTCTGAATGGAAATATACAGAACAACCAACTGATCTCACATCAATATGCTAACGGCTACTTTTAGGATGTTCTCTTGCTCTCAAGTGCATCACTCAAAAAACAGTAGCAGTAGCTAAAGACGCTGGTTAATTTAAAGGATCCAACAGATACTTCTAAAATAAATATAACTGACAAATCTGAAAACTTTAGGTGACCAAATATATTTCCATGCAGGAAACTGATTATAAAGCACGTGTCTGGAGCTGTTCCACTTGTGATTAGATGTTTCAGGACTTATTTTAATTCCAAATGTGAGCCTGGTCATCTAGAGCTCAAAGAGAAAGCAAATGTTCCAGTGACCTCAATAAGTGTCCACAACGCTACATGAGGTTGAATTTCTGGAACTCCCAGAAATATTGGTGGATTTAAGCAAGACTTTTAGCAGAGAAGTTAAATATTGTCAAGAAACAAGAATGTGTGTGTGTCTGGGTTGTGTTTGTAAGCAAAATATATCATGAACAACCAGAAAAAATGCAATGAAACTATTAGAAAGCTATTGTTACTTATTAATCTTCAACTGATTAATGTTTGAAGTCAACAAATTCAAGATGGCCGTCACAGCTAATCAACATTAGCAAACACAAGAATGGCTTTAACCCAGCCAGCTGTACAGATATTGAGCTAAGATTTGGTGTGTCGGTAGCTGAGAGTCATTCCCATCACTGAGTGCTAACAGATGGCTCAAGTTCTTACAAAATCCAGTTAGATCACAAATATGTTTATGTTCAAGATTTGATCAAAACAACAATAACTCTATTATTTCTCAACTTATGAACATCTTCATCTAAACATCTGGCAATGAAAGGCAGTGGGTGATGGGCCAATGCAATCCTTCAACGGATGCATTTTGCATTTTCTTACCCCAATACCTCATAATAATACCTAATCTTGTTATTAAAGAAAACAGAAATTCAAAAACATCTTTTTTATGTTCTTTAGAATTTTTTTTGTCTTTTTTGTGTGTGATTCTAAATAATCTGGTTAAACTAAAAACAGTACATTTTTTCTAATAAATGCATAAAAGGCCAACACATAAACCAACAATTAAAACAGTAACTGCTGCACTATGGTCCAAGTAATGTTAAAAAAAAGTTGAAAGATTACCGAAGGTGAATTGAGAGAAAAGAGGGCTTTAACTAAAGGATGAAAAGCCACATGTGAGTAAAAGCTCAAACAAAACCGACGGACACACACACGCATACACACACGTTTCGGCCCAGGGCCCACATGTAATGCATCTGAGCACAGGAAAATGTTAGTCGAGCACAGGCAATCACTGTGTGCCTGCTTCATATCACACTGAAACACACACTCAAATGAAAAAATGAAAGTGCCACAGCCAGCGTGTATGGTCAGCTCTGAGTGTCAACCTGATTTAAAGGGAAATATAATATTTATGTACCGATTGTGACTGAAACTGTCCTCGAGAGATTGTTGCCCTTTACAATATGATATCCAGTCTTGCTAGCAGCATAGCTGCGACTGACCCTCAGCCAGTAGCTTAAAGGTTACACCCCCCACCCTTTTTAATCTAACCCAACCAGCCTCTTCCACCTAAGCAAAAAAAAACAAAAAACAAAAAAAACACCCCATACGGACTCCCTGAAGCTACCATTAGCATATATGTCAACATGCAACATTTACATACGCACTGCTGTGAAAGCCCATTAAAGATTGCACAGCTTTCTAGGCACACATGCTGAGACAGGAGGTTTTCAAACTCAGCCTCAGTGCTCCAAATGGATAACCATGGGAAGCTGCACAGAGGTGAACATGAGTCTGACTTAGCAGTCTAAAGCTATTACCATTAGAGAACAAAGGAGAGAAGGAGGGAAAGGAGCTGATGGGTGGCAAGCGGTTTCCCAGAACACAATGTGAGCTGTAAGCCTCCTCCCTCACTAATGGAAGGAGAGACAGTGATTGCATGGCTCGTGGATAATAGCAAAAGCTGCCTGGTGGTGCTTTCACAGGACTGGTACCCTGTAGGTAGAGTAATTAAAGTGTGTTGCATGCCTCAGAAAGGCATCTTTATTTTTCCCACCCAGAGACGCCCCGCCAGAGACACCGAGCCACGTCAAATTCAATAAAACTGGATAATCGTGTGCCAGCGAGCTAAGTCTTAAAATAGCAGGGCTTTCTATCCTGTCATCTGAAGAGCTTATTATGAAGGGAAAAGTAAAGTCCTGACAGATGGGGTGATGCGTCTTTAAAGAGCACGGCTGCATCAAACACATCTCAGAGTTCTTTAGTTTTTGGCTGAGCGTCCCTCGCACCCTGCCCTGCGATCCCGTCTCTATCATAAATAATGCCCTCCTGCTAAGCCATCTGTATCTCCATGATCTGATACCCATCAGTCCTTATCAGCGCTCCAGATGACTGCTGTTTTCTGTTTCTTTTCCTCACTTCTTCCACTTTACTTTACATTCTCCAGCTTTTTGCTGCTTCCCACTGAAAAGCAAAATACGGGTGATGATGTTATTGCCTGTGCAGCTGTGTTTGTGAGTTTGTTTGACTGTAGTGTTAGTGAACTATCTCATGGACAGGATGGATTTTACTGAAACTTCCAACAGACATAAAGCACCATAAAAACTACTTTAACGCTATTCAGATTTATAGGTACTATAATTTGGTGTGGTAATAGCTGGAAGTCAATCCCAACACATACTACTGCTGCAACACATCACACAAGAACTTTGCTTTAAACTTTGGTGTTTATGTTGCTGCAGCAGTATAGTAGCATAGTAATTTGGACATTTCTATTGAAATAAAAACTAAAGAGTTTCATGCAACAATGCAGTGCTTTAATAGCAGGCAGTATAGAGTTCTCAGTATGACTTTTTGCATGAGACCATTGATGTCACTGGTTGGTATGGTCCTGTAGCCTCACTCAAGGTGGCTACTAAAGCTAATCAACTACAGCAAACACAAACATGGCGATAATCCAAACCTTGTGACATTGCTTCAGACCATGCATGACGTCATTTCCAAGACTTAACCAAAAAGGATTACCAACATTAAGATGGTTTTGCTTTAAAACTCTAGCATGGAAGGAAAAACTCTTTTACTCCTTAACCCCATTGCTTTGTCTAACTTGCACAGTTTAGGCTTTCACCCACTCCTTACCATCATGGTTGGGATTCCCTAAGGTCCAAGGTTCGTCTAAGTCAAAGTGCGTGTCCCCTCCTATGCCTGGGCCCGGAAAATAGGCGTGGGCCAGGAATCCACCTTCCCCATCAAAGGGGGAGCTGTCACCGTGAAAGCCTGAAGCGAAGATGATAGTGATGTCCACGTCACGCCTGCCAGTTTCCAGGAAGTTGTACGGAACGGCCTCAAAGCGCAGAGGCGTCACACCCTGCCACACATCAAACGCCCGTCGAATGGCGTCGTGAGTCTCCCGGGTGCCCACTTTTGGCGTGACATTTTTTATGCTACGAGAAGAGAAACAAATACACCATTGTGAAATACTTCAGGGACGTGAAGGCTTAAAAACACTCTGCGTAAAGAGTTTGTAATGGTAACAGGAATGACTGTAAGTGGCGCACCGGTCTTACACCATATGAAACCACAGGGAACAAAATATTCAGAGGAAATACATCCTGCATCTCCCTCTTGTTATCTCATTAATGTAGATTTTCACTTTTCAAAATGAGGAGAGGCTTAAATTTTTTTTTTAAAAGTTGCACTTGACACAACTATTTCAAGCCCAGCAGCTTTTGCTGAACTTTTAACACAGCAGTCGTTATCAGAGCCTGGCAGGCAGAGAGGAAAAGGAAATCTTCTTTTTCTCTCTCCACTTATTTTCACGAATAAAGTGCAGGGAGCGGCGGCGGCTCAGCACTGATTGACGTTCCATTAGGAAGAGGTGGCTCATCAATTCAAATTCAGTGAGGAAGGAAGGATTTGAATAAATTGCCAGTGTTATCATCTATTGCTGCTGTAACCTGTCAATTTGCAGTTGTGCCAGCGACCCGTTTATCAGTTCTCCTCAGAACCTATTAAATGCACCAGCTTAATTATACCAGATAAGATGAGAGTTTGACTCTTTCTGCTGAGATTATAAATAATTTACGCTCATTGATTTGATGTAATTTTAAATGAGGGGAAAGCTGAGAGTTTTTATCAAAACAGTTTGTTTAGGTTAATGAAAAGAAAAGAGCATGAATTTGTGAATAAAGGTGTGTTAAACAAAAACACATCATTATCCACTTTTAATTGTGCTGCAGGCTATTTATATATTAGCAAACATACTCACAACACACATTTCACAAGTGTTAATCAGTGTGTTTCTATATGTGTGACTGTCGCTATATTTTGTGCGCGAGCCCCCCACGCGCGTGACGTATTTTGTTCGGTCTCTATGACAACACAGAGCATGCAGTCCCAGGTGGTTAAAGAGGTTGAGATGTGGGACGGAGGAGAGATGAGAAACTAAACACAGAAACCTCATAAACCATCAGCTCCTCCCACTGACCCCCTCACCTGTACGTTATCTGTGTGCGCTGCCACTTCTGTCCTGTCAGCGCGTATCTCCGCCTCCGCGACCTCGTGGCACTTTTAAACTTGTCAGGGACTCCGCAGCGTGGCTTTTGCATCCACCTTAGGAGAGAAGAGAACAGAAGGTGAACTGAGTTTGAGAAAGTTCGCGTCGCAAGACACCAAAAAGCACTGAGGTGAACTCAGTTCTCTTCCTGACAGCTGGAAGAGAAACACATCAACAAAATAAGGGATGCAAAATGGTGCTAAACTACTTCAAACCCTGCCATTCATACCACATCACAACTACCCAACAAGCACACTAATTACACAGGGAAAACATTAGTTCTCACCTTAGCGTGATATCACTGCATCATCATGCAAAATGAGAAGAGGGACAAAGTGTTAAAACTTTCACCTGATGTTTCAGGCGAGGTGATGGGAAATAATTAAACATCTCTGTCTTTTAGTACCTTAATAATAATCTGTTTGGTGTTTTAATTAATGCATGAAGCAACAGGACATCAGTCGTCCAGTGTTGCACAGTTTGTACATGTGTGTACTCACTCCTTTGTTCTCTCATCCAGTGTCCCGGTGACATTGAGGCCGTAGACGCGCTGCATGGCAGCGATGGCTGAGTGCATGGTTTTGGCCGAGCGCAGGACGGACATTCCTGGTTCTGTGGGGGGAAGGTAGCCATATCTCTGTAGCCATCCCTGAAAGCGGCAAGAAGGACAAGAATCTGAGCATGTTATTATAATGTAGAGAACATTGAGAAGCTGATAAAGATCCAATCACAGTAAGAATGAGGCTAAGATAAAGACAACCAACACAGGAAAAACATGGTTAGTTGAGTTATTTTGATGTCATGGTGTTAGGGTTTGGTGTTTTATTTTATGGTTACTGCTCATTACCAAATACTCATTCATTTCAGTGTTTTTTGATAGTTCCTTATACATAAGGCCTGATTTTTCCCAGTATCATATCACCTGGTTTTCATTTCAGTAATCACCCCTTCCAGCACATATACTCCTCAGATCATTGTCAAATCTAAATGTTTGCTACTGTTAATTTAAATGTATTAGTCTTATTCTCTGTGCCCCTGCTATGGTTTCTTTGTTTTTCTGCCACGTTTGCCTGTTATTTATTAATAAAGTTTTTACTTTTTCTCACAATTACATGTTTTTCTTGCATTTTGGGGCCTTCAGCACCCATAGTTTTCAAACTGTGTTCTGAGAACCACTGATGGTACTCGGGATCCCTTTAATGGTACAGTGGAATTTCATTCACGTGACCTCAGCTCCATTCGTTGTTGGGCAGAAGAAGAGTTAGCTATTGTAGCGTTTTGAAATAACTATTTAGTTATTTTAACTACACCCTCTGTAAATTCACTAATAAGTTTTGGAAGTTTTATATGGAGAAAATATCTCCAATACTATCACTTATATTCAGTGTTTACAGGAATTATCTAGGTTCTTTGAAAGAGTACAGTGAATTGAAATACCTTATTAATAACGTGAACTGAGACCAGATAAGGATTGAACAACCATTTAATTTGAAAAACCTAAGAACACAGACAGATAAGACAGTTTGAAAGTTTGATGTAAACACAATTAATATTCTTAAACATGTTGAGGATGTTAAAGATAGTTTAATTGTGAGTTTTAACGGACCGTAGCATATGTTTTAATGACTAGGGAAGTTAGTTAATTTAGTTAACCTAGTTGGGACTTTAAGAGTCAATTTAGGCTAATTTGAGTTTGGAAGAATTAAGCTTTATCAAAGCAAACCTCTCGATCAGAAAGTGGTGTTCGCTCACTGAAAGGTGGACGCTCCTAGATCTGGCAGGCGTTGGTTTCTCCACGAGCTGAGGCTGGAGTCCCCAGACTCGGAGTGGTGGTCCTGGAAGGCGTGGCCGCCGAGGACCTCGCCGGACAGTCCGTGGATACGTCCCGGTCAGCAAGGGAGGCATTTCAGCAGGCATGCTGAAGTCATTTCTGATCTTCCCGTGGTGAGGGAGAGACGAGAGGCCTTGTTCAAAGCTGATAAGGGTTCAGCTAAGATAGCAGCATAGCAGCTCCAACTGCTTCAGGCTGTAGCTCAGACCAAGACTGAGACTGTATGAAGACTCGACAAGACTGTCAAGACAAGACTAGACTGACTTGTACCGGCACTGAGTATTAGTTTTGAGACGAGTTATCTTAAATTTAACCAATCAGAAGATGTTAAGTGTACTAATCAGAACTGAGTAGCGAAGTTGTGAATCGTTCTGATTGGACAAGGGACTGGTGGGGAGTTACCAAGTCACATGACTTCCGCCCGTTAAGACTCACATTATAATGTAGAAAATGCATGAAAATAGCAGAGAAGCATTATAACACTTTGAGTGTGTGAGTGAGAGTGAGTGACCCTGAGCAGAAACACTACAAGAGAATGTTCTGTAAACAAAAGATTACAGTTGGAACACCAGTCTGTGGTGTTTCAGAAGAGACTTCTTACAGAGAGTGTTTTATTAGACCAGCTAGTGTCCAGTTAAGGTCATCCGGGAGATGGACACTTGAAAGTGGACAGTAGGACACCTGTAGGGGTCTTGATTCAGGGTTAAACATAATCCAAGAGTGATTGTATTCCAAGTTATTAGGAAAAAGATGGATTATTGTTGTGATGGTCAACAGAGGTCAAAGGTCAGAGGATGTAGCCTATTTGGGGAGGCTACACTATGGATACATGCACGTCTTAGACATTTCTGAGCAATCTGGATGGAATTCAAAACAAATGACCTTTTTGTCTTATTTGTACCTCCATAAACATAACTGAATCATTTATCTGACATCCTCTAAATTCATTGGGTCTGAAGTGAATCCATTTATAGTGGTCAGCAGATTGTTAGCTATAGCAGCAACGGTTTAGCTTTAAATGTATTAGTTCAGAGATTCAGTGGACGGGATTAAAACATGCAAACAGCATCTCAAAGCCCTCTGTCAGTCAGTGTTTGTGTCTCATGGCTTCCTGTGCATGTGAAGGACTGCGGCTCTGACTCCTCCTGCCCTGAAGCCAAAGTGTGACTTAATGCAGAGAACATAAAGGCCAGTAAATCTCAGCATCATCCAGAGGTCACGCTCAGACCAGAGATGCTCAGCTGTCCACCTGCCAACCAGCTCCCTCCTCATCACAACACAGCAGACTCCAGCTGATCTGACTTGCTGTTTCCTCCATCCACACACCCCCTCTCTCTCTCTCTCACCCCTTTCTCCCTCCTCATTCTGTCTTTTTCTGCTTAGCTAAACGCCTTGTTTATCCTCTCCTTTCTCCCCCTCTTGTTCCTGTGGGCGTTTTGCCTCTGTGCTGGCTTGTGTTTGTCCAAAGACACGGATTTTTAGACAGATACTAGGCAGATTTCAGTGAGCCGTTAAATTGAATAATGACGCGCGGTGTGTCAGTGTCAGCTTCAGCATTTAATTTCCACAGGGCGGTGGGAGGGGAGCCTGTGGTGAGGATGGCATCAATTAATCAGGTACAAACGAGCAAATCCTATTATGCAACTTGTCAATGTTGAATCTAATCCACGGTGCTGTGGAATCAGCCCTCACCTCACCACGACCCGCCATAAAGAGCATCTAAAGCGGAAATATCATCCGGGAGAACACAAAGCTCCGAGCAGCATCAGATCAGTCCATGCACCGCAGTGCAATAACCCCCAGACGAGCATCCCCCACCTTCTAAAAATGAGCGATCCGAGGCGCGCTTCCCGTTCAGGGTGCGTTTTCACGCCGAGGCGGATGATGAGAGCGCGGTTATTTGTGATGCTCGGGGAAAAAGGGGAAGGCCGTTTATCTTACCTCAACGCTGAACTGATGATGCTCCTCTCCGGACACGGAACGCGAGATCCAAAGCAAGAGATGCAAGCAGAACGCTGCTGCGTAAAAGCAATCCGGTGGTTTCCTTTTACTGGCGGATACTAAGGTCATAATGACCTGTTTTAGTGCGTTTTTCCCGAGTGTTTATTAGGAGAAGCCGCCCGTCTGCTTTGTGTCAAATGAAAACCATCGGGCGAGCTGGCGAGCTGTCGACAGAAGCGTTTGGTAAAATCCTGACGGCGCTAAAAAAAGGATCCGATGTCAAGCAGAGATAATAACGCGGCATGTTAGATCCGCTGTCCTCGCCATTCCTATTTACACCAGGGGCTACATCTATCCAGCAGTATCAATGGCCATGTACAGTAAAGCTACCCAGTCTGCGCAAAGACAGCCTCCCTCCCGTCTCGACGCCTGCGCTTTGATTTCTCACACAGCGCAGCGCTGCTTGGCACCATCATGAGAGAGCTGCCCTACGGAGTGTGAGGGAGATAAAACACAATCCTGCAAAACGCTCTGTGCGCATCTCACATTTACGATGTGAAAACCGAGGATGTAAGCAACCCAGAACCCAAATCCTTGATCTAGATTAAGGCCTGAGGCTGGATTAGGACCCGATGCCGCCATCTGATGCTGTTTCACCAATCCAAGTGTTTTACGTGCATTTGTGTGGATATAAAGGTCCAACATAAAATAGATCCTATTGAAGTAATTCCCTGCTTCAACATTCTACTGATTAATCAGCGTTCCACAGTATTTACATAGATATTATAACTACTATCAATACATGGAAATAATTTTCTCATCTCTGAAATATTTTTCCTATAATTTACTCAAAGGTTTTCTAACCTTAAACAATAAAAATGTTCCCAAGACCTTTATAGATCTGTTATTTGTGATTTTAGTCAACAACCTGTCAGGAGAAATAATGACCACAAGATGGCAGTGTTTCATCAAGAATAGAGTCCACCAGTTAATAGGCTCCATCCAGGACGCAGAGCAAACTGGGACCTCATTCCACCCCACATCAACTAATGAGGCGAGGAAATAGAGATCATTTGATTTGATATGACAGGAAGGAAGGACCTGAAGCCAACAGGAAGCAGGAAGCTCGTGTTTCAGCCTTTAATCGTCAAAGATTTTCTGACAGCCAGTGAGGGACCATGATCAGAAAACTGAACATTTGCACAAATCTTATATTTTTAGCTGTTACACAAAGGTCACTGCTTTGTGTTTATTAACATGTTCTGGATTCTATTCTCTCATGGGATAAACTTTTCAAAATGTTTGATTATACCTTAACATTTAGAAGGATCAGTACTTGTAACTTTTACAATATGGGAGCATAAATTAAAGGCACACTATGTAACTTTTTCATATTTTAAAATATTTTCCTTGAGCCAGTATTATAACCCTTTACAGGGTTAAAAGACTCCTGGCACGATATTTAAATCAGTTTATATTAAACAGATTTAATTTTTGACGACTCTAGATTAGCGTTGCACCCATAATAACTCAAAATACGCTGTAATTATTTCCTAACGAGCAACTCAGAGATCAGAAGAATGCGCCGCCTTCCGGTTCTGCTGGGTTTCTCCTTATTTGGCAGCCTGGCACTTCTGCTGCAGTAGGGGGCAGTGCCGGCCGTCGCGTGAAAGTGAAACGAAACTGAAACTAAACACTTGCTAAAAGAAAAGAGAAACACGAGAGGATAACTCTGTGTCTCTGCTACACGGTCTATGGTCAATGGCGGCAGCAGCACTGGCGTTCTCCTCGCTCCAGGTGTTGTGAACATGCATGTGGGCGGAGAATTAGACCATATAAGCAAGTCCGGATTGCTATGACCTCATAGCGGGCTAGGGGTGAAAAAAATGGTTTGAAACCTACTGGTGGAGGAGGTCTGAAATCTTGAAGAGCTTCTAGCTGTACTAGGAGACAGATAGATGCCGTTTTTTTTGCACTTTCTGGCATGTTTAAGGTGAGAACTCAACGTTGCAACATGATAAATAAGTCAGAAAACACAGAAAACCATGACATGGGAACTTTAATGAAGAGTCACTCAGCCCTGTCTGCTGCTTGAATCCAGAATACCACGTTTACAACTTCTGAGTCTCTGGTCCGGTGCCCCGGAAGTCTCACAAAATCATGTATCTTGCGAGGGTTAGGCTAACCCAATAAAGCTTGGAGAAGGGTCTGGCTGCGGCCGCTGTGGAGCTCCACAGTAACCGGATACACGTGACCTCCACACTAACCGGAAACACGTGACCTCCACAGTAGCCAGAAGAGAGGCAAATAGCCTTTTTCTAGATTGGCTGTGGGGATTTCAAGCAAGGTCACAACCCTCCTCCTAACCTAACCCTAACCCTAACCAATTCCGGTACGGTTAGTGTGGAGGTCACGTGTTTCCGGTTACTGTGGAGCTCCACAGCGGCCGCAGCCAGATACTATTGAAAGCTTGCGCTTATGCTAGCGCCGGACTGTTTTTAGCTCATGATTCCTGCTTTTTTATTCCATCTCTCCCTGCTTGAACACAGCTGATTCCTTTGAATGAGTGATGAACCACTCCAGTAAAAAGCAATGAAGGCTGAGGAGACATTTCAGCAGTTAGATTTAGGTGTTTCTGAACATACAGTAAACAATGGTGCTAACAGTTTTATGATAGTGATTTAAAACAGGGGGTGCCAAAACAAGCAAAACTGCATAGTGTGCCGTTAACCTTTCAGGCCCTTATAAAGGTACACATGGCTACATTTTGGCCCAGTCCCAATAATCGCACTTCCACCCT
The DNA here is from genome assembly GCA_006937965.1 of Callopanchax toddi. NCBI lineage: Eukaryota > Metazoa > Chordata > Actinopteri > Cyprinodontiformes > Nothobranchiidae > Callopanchax > Callopanchax toddi. The sequence goes on along the minus strand of SSNR01000048.1, from coordinate 2,973,472 downwards.
TGTCCCCCTCAACTGCGTGTTCCAGTGGAGGTGCACGAGTGTGCAGGGTGTCCCGATTTTCTGGAATGGAAATTCTGGACCTTGTCTCTACCTCCTTTTCCATCCTCGTTTCGCACTTGCTATGCACTCTGTTGATTTCTGCATCGATGCTGACTTTGGTGAAGGGTATTACCCATAAATCCTATATAGCACTTCATGGAGGACCGTAAGCTGCAGTGTGGATATTGGGACAGGGCCTCACACTGAAGACAAAAGTGACCCAAATCCAACTTTTTTACTAATTTTTCCTAATTTTTTATGACAGTCTAACCATCACAAATCAGATTATTTCAAATTTTTCATGTGATGTGAGCTCTAAATTGCCATTTTGTCCCACTTTTACATCATTGAAGTGCAACAAACTTCAAAATTAATCATCAGGAGAAGCAGGAAGCAGACAAATCAAACATAAACAATGGTCACCGTGAGCTTTCTCTTATCACATGGTCATAAATTTGTCAGCTCCAATCACACAACTTCACAACTTCTGCACGCATGCTGTAGCACCCATTCTGACATACATTCATGTCTCTCTTTTTGTCTTGTTGCAAAACCTGGGGACATAAAGCTAATTTGAAAAGAAATCCACCTGCAGAAAATAGTCTGAATCTAATGAAACCACCCGCAGAGACATTAAGTCCTCAATCTCAGTTAATAATTTACTTTTATAACAGGAACTTGATGTGAATCATACCAAGCTGACATATTTGGCAATGTCCAGCGAATGGCACAAGCACGTTAAGTCAGTCAGATCTCCTTCATTCATGCTTGTGAATGAGTCAGACTTTCCTGTAGTTGTGTGCACTGTCCTATCACAGCTCTGAGTGGATCTGACAGAAGAGCAGCTGCTTTCTGAAGGTTGCTTATTGGAAAAATTCAATCTAAGCAGAAAAAGCTCAAAACCTTTCAATGCACAATGGTGATGTTACATGTCACGACAATTTTTAAAAAATTGGTTGTTACACAGGAAGTCATTATGCAGGCATTTATTTAATCCAGATATATAATTTTGCATATTAAACCACAAATAACTTCTTATTGACTCCTAAAAATGCTTTTCTCTAATTGTTTTTATCCTGGGGTTATAGAAATGTCTCACTGGATTTAATACTGTAAGTGTTTTTATTGTTATTATATTCCCAGCATGCCACTCACTTTAAGACTATAAAGCCAAATGCCCTGCGAGTCTCAAACACCCGGACAATATCATCCACATTACTCATAACCGAGCACAAGGTGTCTTGTTGTGAAACAGGATGTGACAGGTTGAGAAGTTGAGAAAGGGATTCCTATTGGATTAAAAGGGGTTCATTCATTTACTCTTAGGTGTTTACTGTGTAACGCATCGGGATGCCTTGGAGACTGCATGTTCTGGCAAGTGAGCATGGCTCTGAGCCGAAGACCAGGGGGCCCTGGTCAGGAAATGTAAAAATGAGAGCATGGGTTTTATTGTTCTTCATCTAAATAAATAAATACCAACGTTGTGTGTGTGTGTGAGGTGGTGCAGGTTCACAAAACAAACAACTCCTACATTAAATGTTTGCCATCACTATTTTGTGCACTAATTTTAGCTGTGGGAAAGTTGCCTCGAGTCACACAGATGGTGAGATTTGAGGTAACTTCTCTGGATTCCCTAATTAAACCTAATTAATGGGCACTTGACAGTTTGCTATAAAAGCCTGAGGCTTTTAAACCATACAGCTGAAAGCAGCGTTCAGGATGCTTTTATTAAAGATGTTATTCAGTCACTCAAATCTAATAAAAATCTTATCTGACTGCTGTGACGAGAGCCTGAGAAGCTGCAGAGACACAAAGAGAGGAGTCTGAAATCATTCAGCTACAATTTACTGATGAGTCTATCCCGGGGAAAAAATGCTTCATCGGCTCAAATAGAAGAATGTCTTAATGCAAACTGACATTTTTAATAGCTCTGCTTCTAGATAAGACTCACAAAAATGTAAAATCGTGCAATCTAAAAATTGACTAAAGAGTTGTTTGTGTCTAATGATTATTTCTACAAATCTACTAACACTTCTGAGGTTCATGGTTCTGTAATTGACTTATCTTGTAGAGACTATTTGGTTCATTTTGTTATTTATTGTAATTTTAGTCAAGTTTTGTTACAGGGGCATACAAATCACAAAAGTAAATGTTATTTAATAGACTTATTTAAAATAAGTCCATTAATTTGCAAAATTATAATAAAATATTGAGTTAATACAGTTGAAAATGAGTGTGGAAAACATTATTTAGGTTCAGTAAATCTGGAAACTAAATGTTTTGGAAATTTGGATTTTAAATATGTCTGACAGTCATATTATGAGCTCGTTTCTGTTTGCTATTACACCATACCTGTTTCCTGAAGCACAACCCGTGTGATGTTTCAGAGGCAAACAGCAGATCTTCTATGCATGTTCTTCCTTGTTGCTCCTTCTGCAAAATAATAGATAGCTATGGTGGTGATGGTGGTTGTTTCTTTCTTGTGCATGTTTTGACAAACACTGAGAGGTTTTTGGTTCGCCTGGATCCTGTCATGCACCTCCGACAGCAGACCTTTAGGATAACAAGTCGTCTCACCTCCCACGGATGCTTAACAGTTCTGCCACACTGAAGCATTTAATGAGAGTCCTTGTATAAATATTACTCAGAGATGTTAACAGAAGGGCGGCCATACTGTTTGGTTCTACATTAACCGCAAGGATAACCTGTGTTTAATTCCACTAATATATCATGCTTCAAATTATCAACAGTGTTTATAATAAAAAGGTTTTAAAATATGAAAATGTTAATAGTATTGCAAGATGCAGGAGGATTTTTCCCCCAGCCAGAAGCTACTGTTGCTCATCTTGTTTCCTAAACTTTTTTCTTTACATCTCTGTGAATCCTCATCATATTTTTAATGAAAATTTTACTTATCAGTTATAATAATTATTTTTACTCTTGCTCAGCAACATGACAACAATTAAAACGCTCAAACTGACAGCATCGCACCCAGAACACAGAGGAAAGCGGACTGCCTCATGCGAAACATTAGCCTTACATTAGGTAATTTCTTCCAGAGGAGAATGGGCGTAATTTCACTCAACACAATAACCTCTTCCTCCAACAGCACGACCAAAGAAGATTTGCTGAGCCATTAGGCTGCGATAATGAAATCAACACCAGAGTGAAAAATGATTTCCATCACTTCTGTCCTCATCGAGTCTGATGTGTGTCCAACAACAAACATGTTTTGGCAAATTGTTGTTCAGTGAGATTTTGATTTTGTAAGGCTCAGTCTAGTCTGCAACTATTATGTGTCCAAATAAAGTTTCAAGCCATTTTTATGTGAACATGAGGAAATAAATCAGAGTAGAACACTAATGCAATGTTGTAAATCTAAACTCGAATGGGACAAATTGAATCTAGTGTGGATTCACCGTGGATGAGCCATCATCATGGTTCACCACAAGGAGCTCCGTGGACATTAGAGGTTTTCCAGTCAAACCAACAGCAGACTAAATCCAACATTTTTATCCCTAAAATGACTCTGCAGTTATGTTTGCATAACTGCAGAGTAAATGTCTTTAGTGACATTATACTTTTAAAAAGTATAATATGTTGAAGTAAAGGTAAGTGTGACTTATTAGCAAAGAAAAAATAAATATGTTTTGTTTTGTTTTTTGCATGCATCTGAAAAATAATCACCCATTTTATTTGGGGAATATAAATTATTTTATGCTAACTAGATATCTTCATGTAAATTGTGTAAAAGACCATTTTCACAGTGCAGACCACCTGAAAGAGGGAAGCACAGGCATGTGAACGAGGGAAGCATTCCACTTACGCAGCTGGGTGTTCTGTAAAAGAATACTTACAAGCAGAACTACTTTTAAATGGAATGCAACCATCATTAATACACCAGTATCTTCCCTACTCTTTTAAATCAAAACATGTGAAATAGAATCAGGGTGGATCTTGCTTTAATTATCCATTTATTTACTGGTCATTTGTGGGGGCAGAAATTGAGACACCACCAAGTCTAAAATACATTTCTGAAAGGAAACAAGGAAGTATTTCATATCATATCACATCATATTGTATAGTATTGAATTGCACTGTTTTATTCTATTGTGTTGTGTCGTCTTGCACTGTTTCTTGACATTTTACTGTTCCTTACTGACCAGTAATTTGCCACTTTATTAGATACACCTCTCTGGTACCAGATTGAACTCTCCTTTACCTTCAAAACTCAACTTAATTTTTCATGTCATAGATTCAACAAGGTATCGGGGAAAACATGCAAACTCCACACTGAAAGGAATCGAACCTGCAGCCTTCTTGCTGCAAAGCAACAGTTTTATCAGCTGCATCACTTTGTAGCCCATATGATATTTAATTTAAATAGCTTTAATTTCTCTTTTACAGACCATTCTCTGTAAACACTGGTTGTGGGTGAATAGTTTATGACACAGTCAGACCAGCCCTTTTTGGCTCTAACAATTAGATGCCTAATTGCATTGAGTTGCTGCCATTTGACCAACTGATTAGCAACTTGTGTTAGGAACAGGTGAACCTAATAAAGTGGCCAGTGAGTGTATGCTGTTCAGACAAAGTAGATTATATTCTATTTTAAAGATTTAAAATGCAAACCATGCTTCTAAAACATTTGTAATAATTTTTCACAAATTTGTGATCACATTTAAAGGTTTACCATCAAAATCCTTTGTGTTCAAGCCACACACAAAAAAAAACCCCTGTTACCTCTTTATAGGACAAGTGACCATATTTGATCACTTGTGCATAGTGGGGTTGTAGCAGCAAAATATATGATTACAAACATTGTGTTTTTAAAACACTGTTTTAGCATAGACTGTGGCACTGAGGAGAAGACAGGAGGCAGAACTGAAGGTAGCAGAGATGAAAATGCTGAGATTCTCTTTAGGAGTGACAAAGATGGATAGGATCAGAAATTAGTTCATCAGAGGGACAGCACATGTTAGATGTGTAGGAGATAAGATCAGAGGCCAGGCTGAGATGGTTTGGGCATGTAGAGGACGGATAGTGATAGAAGGATGCAGGTGGGAACCGCCAGGCAGGAGAGGAAGACCAAAGAGGAGATTTATGGATGCAGTGAAAGAGGACATGAATCTGATTGGTGCAGAAGATGAAGAGGACATGGTTAGATGGAGCCAGATGATTCGCTGTGGCGACCCCTCAAGGGAAATGCTGAAAAGACAAGAAGAATAAGATGCAAATAATGATAAGATTTAAATATGTGTCAGGAACAAAACTGTTAAATGCGACAACAAGGCAGAAGGACGAGAAGATATGAAGGGAGCAGCTTTTGGTAACCCTGGCAACCAGACCTAAGAGCAGGACATCCAGAGTCAATGGTAGAGGAAGGGAGAGCAGCTACGCCCTCTGCTGGATCTGTTGGAGACTGTTTCTGTAGTAAAATGTGAGCCTGCCTCCCAAACCTTCCTTTAGTTTTATGCTGTATAGACAGTCTGGACTCCTTTAAAAAGCAGTTGAAGACCCAATTATTCAAAACTGCTTTTAAATAACTATTTTGTGTTCTCTTGTTGTTGTTTAATGATTTTGATTTGTAATGATATTTTGTTTGTTTTAATAATTTTATTTGTTTTATCATGTTTGATTCTGTTTTCTGTGAAGCACTTTGTGATTTTTTCTGTGAAAGGTGCTATATAAATAAACTTTACTTACTTACTTACTTACTTACTTACTTACTTACTTACTTACTTACTTACTTACTTACTTACTTACTTACTTACTACAAACAGGGTGACATTTTCCCTACAGACCTCCTGATTGATCTAGGAATTTTTTTTGTTTTGTTTTTGTATTTTCTTCAGGATCATTAAATTTCCTTAGCTTTGAGAGAAGTTGTTTTGTGCTTTTTCAGATTAAAAAAAACACACCTGTGACCTGATGCAGCCGAAACCTGAAAACCTTTACAAAAAAGTTTAAACGTTTTAAAGAAAAAAATAACAAGGTTTTTTAAAAAAGTTCAAAAGTATTACAAACAATAAAAAACTGAAACTAATTATTTTCTAAGTAGGGTTAAATGAGCTGAAATCGCTCTTTTATGGGTGAGTAATGTCAGTGTTCATAAAGCTTATCTTTGCTGAGCCTTTTCCTCTGTCCTACGGAGGAAATTAGACCATAAAACTTCATGCAAACTACTGTTTGTGTTCACCACAGGAAGTTTATTTAAAGGTTTAACATGATGTCGCACTTCAGGTCCAGATAATGCCTTATTCCCCCTCCCAACTCCTCCTAATGCTGTGGCCTATTTCCTGATGTTCCTCCGCAGCAGTGAATGGGTTTTTGTCTCGTGCTCATCCTCAGTGTTGTACACCTGAGAGAGGCGCATCTGTCCTTCCTTCCTCCTGCTGACGTCACACCAGCCAGCGGTTGTCCTCGCGCTCTGACTGCTGAAGATATCAGTGGAGGAGGAGGAGCTGTCAAAGTTTGAGTTGCTCCGAGAAGGAAAAGTCTATAACACTCAACGAAAAGGGGGGAAAGGAATTTGACTCGTTTGGTCCTTTTTTCGGTCGGAATAACGTCTCGCTGACATGGAGTGACGCCGTCTCCTGTGGAGCTTCGAAAAACACGATGGCAGCCCGTTTTCTGAAGTGGTTCAGCCTCACCTCTCTGCTCTGGCTGGGCGCCTGTGTTCCGCCGGAAAGGAAAGGTATGCGAAGTGTGTTTTTTAAAGTGGGTCGTGTGGTGGCTTTCGCTTTTTTTCCCCCCTCTCCTCCTCTCCCTCTCACTTGTCCAGCATTTACATAAATCACAGAGAAATCACAGGCTGGTCACGAAGCCGCGGAGAAACTTGATCCTGCCTGGGAGAAAAGTTTCTCACAGCCCCGCTGTTTAGTCTGTGTCCTGGTTAAAGTCTGAGAAAGGCCGGTCAGAACTGAGACCTTCAGTGAAAAGTGCAAATATTTAATATATACATGAGTGCAGTCTCATTGAATTTAATTGGTTAATTAGTTAATTGCGCAAATGAGAGTCTTTGCCAATATGATGATCTAAGTGCAGAATTTTTGCACCACGATGGGAGGGGGTGTTTATTGAGCAACTTGCTGGCTCCTCTCTTTTAAGGTGTTTTTACCATTTCAAAACAAAACTACTCTTAAAATTGTTGTCCCCCCCCCACCCCCCCATTCAGCATTTTATCTTAATATATGCGCCAAAACATCTAATGGCGATCAGCTTTATCAGTGATTTAGAGTCTGAAACTTGAAAAAGTCTGATTATTTGCTTTTTATAGGTTTTTTTTTAAAGTTTGTGAATACACATTAATAAGGAGCACTCACAATTTTGACATTTTGCTTGTTTTTGTTGTTTGTTTTGTTCCAGGAACATTGCTATTAGTGCTAATTCACACCAGCAGTAACAGATCTTCTATGTGGGTCTTTTTATTTGTAGGATCATGACTTTAGGAATTATTAAAAATGTTTTCTGTCAGTTATTTCTATGAGCTATTTGGAGGTACAGAAATTGGAAAGCAGTATTAGTCCATAAATCCAGAATCAGGGCATTATCACCGTTCCCAGATTTAATATTTAAACATCATCTTTTTGTATTTTATTCAGCTGTACGTTTATAGTTTGAAAATCTTTATATGTAATAAAAATCTTTGCTCAACAATCTCCTGTTCTTCAAAGGAAATTACTTTAAAAGTGTCAGAAATTGTTTCCATTCTTCTTGCAAAAACAAAATGAGCAGAACCAGGTTGAGACTGGTTAATCTTGTTTAGGTTCTGAAGTAAAAGCCTAATATTTTCTGAATTACATTGCAAAGCTGTGACTCTTTCAGAAGTGTGATTTCTTTAACCATTTCTTCATTGTCATTTTAACTAGATCAACTAAGACTAAAATAAAATTTAAAAAGCCTTCAATTTGTGACTCAGACCACATGAAGCTGCAGATGTCAGGAGAGAAAGTGACCAGCAGTATCACTTTACTCCCTGATGAGTGTTACTTCCTCTTCTCATGGAGCGTAACTCTCCACGCTGATTGCTGCTCGGTGCTCTTCCTCCTCATGAGCAGATCAGCACGTGCGTTTAGAGCCAGAAGCACACGTGAAAGTTGCATCTTTCCTCCCTGCTCTGACAGCTCATGATGGACGCTGGTTTCTGGGAACCATAACAAATCCCATAGTATTTCTGGCCCACTGAACCAGTCAGACAGCTAACACCTCGTGCAGCAGCAACTCTTCCCACAGCAAATAAGAATGTTGGAATTTTGTTAAAACCAGATGAGATTAGTGAGCAGCTGTGTGTTTGTTTTTGTTCTTTTTTTTAAAATAAAATTGATTTGTTGCTGTTGGTGTAATAGTTGTTTCTACATTTTATTTTTGGCTAAACGAACACGGACACTGTGTCTCTCATAGAGTCCATCTTGATTTCAATAAGATAAATTCGTTTTCCATGTGGGATTTTATAGATCTTGATTTGAGTTCTTGAAATCCTCATAAAACACGTTTATTCTAATACTGTAGAATATTTTAATTGTATAAAATATATTTTTAGGTTAACTTGTATTTTCCTTGTAATGATTTCATTAAAAAGACATCTACCAGTGTATTATGGCTGGATTTGGACTTGCATTTCTAAATAAACCTTGATGAATTTTATTTAAAAACCCAAAAATCTGAGCTGAGTTTCAGAACCCTGTGACCTCTTTGAATCAGGAGCTCTAAACAGACTCATTATAAACACAATCACACGGTTTCACCCTCCTTGTTTACTTTGAAGCTGTTTTTGCTGGTTCATCAAGATGCAGGTTGGGACAGATCTGCGCTTGCTTTTTGTTAATTTTATCAAACGTGCCTCTGGTGCAGCACGAATGGCCAATTGCAGGTATTGGGAGGTGTTGGTTGGTTGAAACGGCATCAAGTGTCTGTTCAGTGTGTGTGGTCATTTATAAAGGAGACCATTGTTGCTGCAATTTACAGCAGAATGCATCGTTACACACATGCCTTCCATGCGTTGTTTCTCTTTAGCAACATTTCAAAGGTTTGCTTCATATTCTGCAGAGATCTCCACTGTGCTGCTGATTATTAAAACAAGCTGGCAGTCTAGAAGTTGGAGACTCTTACATGATGGAAAAAGTGACAAAGAGGCTAACTTCCCATGAAGCCTTTGGGGCAAATTCTTCAAACATCAGTTCAACACAAATTACCTTTTCAACTTGCAGGTGGTGCTTTATGCCTCGTTGTTGTTGTTCTGACTCGCAAAGGATGGTTTTCTGATAAATACAATCATTTTAAGCCCCTGGTGGGATGCCTTACACCACCTGGCAGTGCTAGGTCGGACACAGCTGCCTGGTGAAAACCTCAGCTCTCTTGTGCTTACTTCTTTGATTGAAATTACTCTGTTAAAAAAGATTTGGATAGGCAAAATGGTCATTTTTAAAAAAAGAACATTTTAACCACTGGTTTATATAGCATGAACAAACGCTGCATGGGAAATAGCTTTCTGCAAATAAATCCTGCATTTATTAGCTGACTCGTTATCTCAAGTCAATGGACAGGGCTGCTTTAGGAGGAGGCTTTTTGAAATCGATCCAGGTTGATTCTGCACTTGACTTCCTGTTCAACCTTTGTTCAGTGACATCTTTTCAGGGTTTAACAGCTTTCACGTTATGCTTACTAAACAATACAAACTGCATCCTATGGTTTTGTTTTGCAGCCATAGAGCCGGTATGCCGTTATCACGCCTGTCAAAAGATTAAATTCTGAAAGATCAAACTAATCACAGAAACATGTCAAAAACTAAGTCCTTAATCCCTCATATGAGGCTTTGATTTGAGCACAGAGTAACCCACTTATTAAAATATGCTGTTTTTTTCTGAATTATTCCAACTGTTGACAGAATGAGACTAATAAATACAGGTTAATTTTAGCTCTGTGAGTTCTGCATTAAAATGCGCTTGCAGATCTGCAAATGTTTAGCTGAATCATGATAAAATTTCACCTCTGCAGCACATTTCAGCATCCCTAGTAAGTGTTTTTCCTCTTGTGTGTTTAGCTGAGATCTAACAGGCCAGCTTCACTCATCACTCACCTGCTATTTCTCCAGGTTTCTCCAAAAAACATGTTTTATTTTCATTAAGGCCCACTCTATGGGAGTGATAGTGAAATATTGCTCACGATCCAGTGTAACTGTAGAGGCCAGAGTGTTCCTACTCCTCCTCCTTCTACAGTAACTCAGTTTTGCTGCTCACCTGATGATCTTCCCAGACTTGCATCTGCTGCAGCCATTGTTGGAAATAAAGCTTTTTAGGTTGGGGCCGTGGGAGCTGGAGTGTAATTTCTGCAGCTTTGAGGAACTGCACCACGTCTGAGCGGGGAGCAATTTTAGCTGGCAAGGTGCAGGATTTGGGTTTCGCGTTCAGACAATGGCACCTCTGTATAGAGAGCAGGTTATCTGGCAGCACAGATAGTTTTGTAGGGCAGCGGAGATCGGTACCACGAGGCAGACACTTGAAGCCAGACTTTGTGTGTCATCAAGAAGTGAAGCGGGTTTTGTTGTTCCTCTTATGGTTTTTTTTTTTTTTTTTTTTGCACTAGACACACAGTGTATCGAGTGACACTGCACTTCTGTAAATGATAATTATGTGTCTGGTTCTACTTCAGCGGCTTGTATTCCTCCAGCGAGGAGTGAGTGAGTGAATCTGTGGTTACTCATTGAACAGATTTGCACCTTTTTGTTTGTACATGGCAACAAAGCCATGCGCAGCATTTATGGCCTTTCCATGATCATTTAGTTGTATCCAGTGGAAAGAGCAGGTATTCAGGCTGGAAAAAGACCTGCTGCTATCTGAACACCTCATCATGTGCAGAGTCATGTTAAAGAGGAAAAGAGTCATCAGGTGTAATTGAATTACTAATCCTTTATGTGTGTGCCTTTATTTTAAGGAAAGTCTTACCTACAGTTGCTGACGAAGGGTCATATTTCTTTATAGGGCCTCATGAAATCCGGTTTAACACCACCCCCGCCCCACAATTTTTTTTTTCCCGTCTCTATTTTCAGAATAAATAAAACGATTCGGAAAAATAAAAACTGAAAAAACTAGACATTTTGGGTGGAAACGAGCTCTATAAATACATCAAAGTAGATTTATAGCATTTTTAAGTGAAGATTTAAGCCTTTGTTTAGTATTTCCTTTGGAAATGAACAGTTCACCAATGTTTTTTTTTTTATTTTATTTAAGAAAATCCTCCCAATAGAGCTATCAGATTGTTTTCCATCATCCTTTTATTGAAGATGATCTGATTTTGGCAATTTTATATGATAATAAATAAAAATGCACCAAAAATTGCCTGGAGATCAGAATTTGCCAATTCTCATCACGATTGGGCTAGCTGTTGATTAGCTGATCTCAACATTAAAAGATCAGATTCTGTTTTTAGTTTATGAGTGCATCAATGTCGAGCAGCACTAAAAAGATCTGACATTGTTCCCAATCCGTGAAATGACCAAAAATGAAAAATATATGTGGCCTTTAGCAGGATTTTAAATTGAGACAGGCAGGTTTTACACCTGCATTGCAGATAAACAGTAACGGGGACCTAAGAGTGTTTCCTGTCACGTTAGTGAAGGTAAAGAAGAAAGAGATGAAAGCTAAACATTTTTATGAAACTTTCAAATTTTAAATACAAAGCAGGTCTTTTGAGATATTTATTTGTCTATAAACAAAAACATTATTTGTATTCAATACTGAGCTCCATAAGCTACATCTATGAGATGGACAGAATGGATCAGAGGATGGATCACAGAAGTTAAGAAAACAGGATAGTCGGGGACGAACAAACAAACGTCGGATGGATGGGATGAGATTTAATTTTAGATATTTGTTTTAATTGTTCATCAAAGAGGCAGCAGCCTCTTCCTTTTAGCAGCTGCGGATTCACTCCAGCATCCAACACCACAGGTGAAAGTCTCTCTCTCCCCATTATCCTGCAGACCTCCTGTCGATGTGTCACCTCCTCTGGTGACCTGCAGGTCATTCTGAGGAGCAAACTGTGCTCGCTCAAAAAAGAAATCCCCTACAGGGAGGAGAACAATGGCTTCACAAACAGACCTCTATCCAGAATATTTTGGAAGAAAGCATTGTTGGAAGGGTGGTGGCTGACCTGTGAAACGTGCTTCTCTAATAGGAGCTTGTGCTGCCAGTGATTTAAAGCATTTCAACCTGAGACATCATAATAATTGCTTTATTCTGACATTGTTTTAATGTTATTGTGGATAAATCCTTTTGTGAAAGAAAGAGAGGATGTTTGGTTTATTATTTCCTTCATAAAGGGCTTTCCTGCCCCACATCCTGAATAGAAATATGTCAGGATTTTATTTTTCTCATAAGAGTTGATGTTGGTGTCTGCTCTTAAGAGGTTTAGATTTTCCTCCCCTACATTTATGAACATATGATTGACATCATAATAGAGACTGTTGCAGCCACACGGATAAAAAAAAACAAAAAAACTTGACTTAAATTGAAATCACCCCAAGCAGCTGACTGGGAGTCATTTTGATATGAGGACACTTAATCTGTTTTATTTACACAAAATCAATTAAAGCTTTTCAATGGAATCCCGCTCAGCCTTAAGCCCTCAGGATTTCTTGATATTTTGCTGCATTCATTCTACCTTTACAAGCCTTCCAGGACCTGCTGCTGGGAAGCATCTCAACAGCATGATGCTGCCGCCACCATGCTTCACAGTGGGGATGTGTGTTTGTGGTGATGCTCAGCGTTTGATGTCCGCCAAACATCGCGTCTTGTCTGATGGCCAAAAACCTCAATTTTTGTCTCATCAGATCAAATAACTTTCTTCCATTTGTCCATGAAGTCTCAAACATTCTTTTTAGAAAACTGTAGTCGAGACTTAATACAAATTTTCTTCAAGAATGTCTTTCTCTCATAGCTGTATAAAGCTTCAAGAGTTTGTTGAAGATGGACAGGTTGTTGTATGCAAAGTTTGGGATCGAATTAACTTCCGATTGCAAGGTGAACGCTCTACCTACTGAGCCACTGCCACCCCATAGATGTCCTGACTCTCACTAGTCTCCTTGCACAGTCACTCAGTTTGTGAGGACGACCTGATCTAGGCAGATTAACACATGCTCCATATTCTTTCCATCTATTGATGATGGATTTAACTGAACTTGTAGCCAGGAATACTGATTAACCAATGAATAGACCTGAAGTCACTGCACTCATTCACTTATTGCAAGACTACTAGCACCAACTGGCTGGACCTCTATTGAATGAAGTTGAACTGGGGTGAATATTTATGGAATCGCTTATTTTATGTTTTTTAAATTGTCATTATTTTGTAGAAATCATTCTGCACTTTGACATTAAAGGGGTTTTTGGTACAAGTTTTGGTCAAGCGTGAAACATCCAACGGGGTGAATTCCTTTTATAGGCACTGCCCATAAAAGATGTTTGAGTTTAGTGCCATTTACTCTGAAAGTAAAAATTGAGTCGTTTACAGAAAAGACGACGTTAAAGGGAGAAAAGGCTTGGTAATCTGATGAATTCAGCTTTTCACACACACCCATATTGCTTTCAGATTTTTCCTGTCTAGATCCTCATCTATATATATTGATATGGTTTAGGTTGCAGAGTTAAAAAACAAGTTCTCAGCTTACAGTGCTCATTGTGATGAGCTTCCCTAACAAAAGTGTCTCTTCCAAGAAATGCTGAAGTTCAAAAATGGTCCATAAACATGTGTAACAGTTGGGTTTGTGACCACCTTCCATATACCATGAGGAAACGGAGACAAACCCCTCAAAGAACACATTTCAATACAAACGCAGCAACTCCAAGCTGCTGGACAATAAGCCCTTTATTCAGGTCTTTGTTGTCTCCTTTGACCTTAACTTGCCTTGTAGACATGACTTTACGGCCCTGGGTCAACACAGAGGAGAAAGGCATCGCTGTTGGCTGAAAGCTTAAACGCTGGGAGAGTCAAAGAATCCATTTAGCTTTAATTAAATCGGAAATTGAAATACAAATACCAGCAGAGAAACTAGTTCTGGTGTCAGACTGCCAACAAGGAACCAGAATCAATAACACCACTGACGTGCTGACACAGAATACATTCATTGTCTGGGTTTTCTTATAGTGTTACATGTTGATGTTAGAACAAAAAACAAATGGATTCAACTATGACATGTTGATTTCCTGCTTGTTTTTCCCTTTAGGGTTAAATGGTGCTTTTGTTTTTATCAAACTTTTTAATGTTTTGCAATGAACAATTTGTTTTAGTAACCAGAACTGCTTCTTTTCAATCTCTTGCCTAAAAGTGACAACAAGCACAACCTGTTTTCTGATAAGTGATTAGTTGCTTGTAAGGATAAGGAAAAGTTGTCAGCTCTTTGCTTCCATTGCTTTCTAATTCGGTTTCACCTCGTCTGCATCATAATACATAATTCCTCTGCAGACATTGAAAGATAAGCTGACGGCATTGTTCATAGACTTGCTCCGTGACGGCGTTAATCTGTGATTAGCTGAACTCCTGCAGCTCTAAATCACAACATGCTCCACACCCCTAGCTCTGTACCGTTTTGTTATTGCGCTGTAAATTTTAATAGCACCATTGTTTCACTGAGCTCTGGATAAATTTCCCGGTGAGACTTCGAGCAGAACATCTTCATTACTGCATGTTTTCATAATTAAAACCAGAGACTGCAGGAAAAGGGAGTTCTTCTTGTTTCACTCGCAGGTTGATTCTGTTATTGCTCAGTAAACTATTAGTATGGGCCACATATTTTAAGTGTGTAACCAAGCACTTCCATCATAATACAGCCCAGTGCCACTTAAAGCATCGTTAGATGATCATTGTCTGCAGCTGTACTTTAATTTTCATAACAAACCACTTGATCTTAACAGCCGAGTGTCTGGGTAGAAAACGGGAAGGGTTGAAATACCCTGGAGTGCATAGTTGGACCTGTTCCAGGAAGTAAGGATTAGCCCTTTGGACCGGGGCTATATATCCACTACATCAACAACCCCCCCCCCCCCCCCCCC
>SSNR01000048.1:2927040-2958376 GCA_006937965.1 Callopanchax toddi | reverse complement strand
CCCCCCCCCCCCCCAGAGCTGATTAAGCAGCAGCCTGAGATTTAAATTTTAATATGAATCCACTTGTTTGGTTTTTATCTGAGTATTATTGCAATAATCAGACCCCAAGAAGATTTCCAAAAGATTAAAACACTGAAAACTATATTGGGTTTTCAGGTCGAAGGTCATTCCAACGGCCAACTGAATTTGATTTATTTAAGTAGTAAAGCTGGCTTTTTGAACTGGAGGAAGGATGATGGATTAAAGGTGGAGAAAAGTAACTGTGGTTGGTATCTGCTCACCTCTTTGAAAGGAGATTTGTTTAGAGTCTCCTTTAAATGTTCTGACTGATTATCATTTGAGGAAAACAACAAATTACTGTATAAAAGTGTTTCATCTAGTGTAGAGTTACTGAGACCGTCAAAGCTGTACTGGTGGAGAAAGTGAAATATTTTGTTGGATATCTTTAAAAGGGACATTTTGTTGATTTTTTTTCTTTACTTTCTGGCAAACATCAGAAATTTCTTTTTTCCTCCTTTTTGGTTTGTCCAGTTTGTTTACAGCACTTTTCAGTCAATTTGAACAGTTATCTTTCACTTCCAACAGCTCCCCTTTTTCATCTGTGTGACAGACTCCCTGTCAACTTTTAAGACTAGGCTGAAGTCTTTTTGATAAATCTCATATTAAGACATAGCTTAGGTTATCCTGGCTCATCCCTTTAGTTATGCTGATCCAGGGGTGCCCAAGTCCAGTCCTCTAGAGCTACTATCCTGGAACTCTTGGAAGATCCCTTCTCCGAATCAATCCCTTCTCCTTCACCTGAATCAAATGAATGGCTCGTTACCAGGCCTCTGCAAAGCTGAATGATTTGCTGATGAGGGAATTCAGGTGTGTTTGAGCAGGGATGCATCTAAAGGTTCCAGGAGAGTAGCTCTCGAGGACTGAACTGGGGCACGCCTTTCCTGTTCTCGCTGCCACTAACTTTGTTCTCTCAGTTTTAGAAATGACGACTGTCCCAGTCCTTCTGTGTTTGTCTCTTTCCTGTCCTCTCAGACCCAGTAGACTGAGGCAGAAAGCACCTCATTCTAAGTCTGGTTCCGCTGGAGGTTTTTTCCTGGTAAAACTGAGTCGTTACTTCCCACTGTCGCCTTCGTACTGTGCTTGCTCAGAATGAGGGATTGCATTAAAGTGATTTTGGATTTGTTGCTTTGTTCAGCACTTTGAGATGACTTGTGTTGTGAACTGGACTTTATAAATAAACTGGATTGAGTATTGTGATGAGTAATTTAACATCCAGTCTTGAAATATTTGCAGTGGCAGCACATAAAACGGCTGATAATTCTTATTAAATAATGGTTGTAAATGATTGTAATTTACCATTTTCTTTTCATTGGAAGCCAATTTCTGCCTTTTATCTTTACATGAATACATTTCATGTTGGAGAGCTTTTGAATCCTGGCTTGTACTCTTGTTTGTCCACTCTCTAGCAGTGAGAGTTTGAAACACGGTGTCTGAGCCAGGGTCCTTGTGTTCTGTAGTGTGGCTGATAGCAATAAAAGGGTTTTGTCTGCCAAGCCTTTTGCCTTTGATGACTGACGGAAAGCAGCTCAGCCTTCAGTCGAGCTAAATGCCTCTCCAGTGAGGGGGCAGCCTTGAAACAACAACCATCTCCAGTCATAATCATCTTAAGCAAGCTCCGAACATTGTTTTGGGGATGTGCTAACCATGTGTTATGTGCTTTTTTTTTTTTTTTGTCCAGAACAGCGTATCACCTCACATGTTAACAATAGATGCAATCTGAGCTGTACGCTTTGGGAACAGGCTGAAAAAGCAGCACAGCTCTTTGCTGTTCCCATGGTATTAGTTGGGACAAAATCATTTTAAAGAGACTCAACAAATTTTAACAGCTAGGGCTCGCTTGGGCCGCAAGTACTTGGCAGTGGGACCCCGCTGCATTTCAAACATTTCAGTTTTATGTGTCACTGGGAGGACGTAACCAAATTCTTTCCTGTTCCCATTAAATCGGTCATGCTTTCAGTGAGAACAACTTAACATGCAACCAAATACACAGAATTTAAAATTATGTAAGCTCCTCTGCTGTGTAAACGTATCCCCTGAGGTCCAGCTGATCCCGACTCTTGCCCTCTGCTTGTATAGAAGAGGAAAAAACTACTCATCAGTGGATTTAGGGGCCTGCTGATGTGTAAATCTTTGCTTGAAATGGTGAGTAATGTATTACCGACAGAGGAGAGCTTAATAACTCAAACCCTGGAGCTTTTGTAGAATATTCCTTTTATGGGGTCACTCTCTGGGATGACTCTAGTGGAAAAGAGTTGCTTGGGACATGACTAAGGTAGTAACTAACAGCTTTGTTGGCAGGCGACTGTGAAACAGTGGCTAGATCTACACAGAAATGGACCCGTCGGGCTAAAAATAAGTCCTTAAACAGAAAGGCTGCCTCAAAGAGCATCTATCTATCTCGGTGAAGTGAGAGCTATCTGTCTTCTGCATGGAGGTACTTTAACTTGTTGCTCTGCACAGGGAATGTTTAAACCATCAGGGGATTCCCGAATCACAGCTGCTTTCTCTTTTTGCCGGGACGATGTGTGAACTGTGTGGGTCTCTTTCCTTATAGTTGTTGTTCTTTCCCTTTTTTCCAGGCATGGATCGCTGAAAGTTGCTGGATGGAGAGGAGTTTTTAAGAGAGGAGGGGGGCGTATAGTTTTAGTATTGAGTTAGCAGTACTATGCTTGCCGCCCACTCCCTTTCCAGTCTTCCTCTTGAACTTCCTGTGGGATTGAAGAGGAGTATAGTTTTAACAGAGGAAGGAGAAAGCTGGGTGTTTGGTGAAGTGTGTGTGTGTGTGTGTGTGTGTGTCTGTGTGTGTGTATGGGGGGGGGGGGCGTCTTGGCTAGGACAGGCTTTAACTGGGAGAATGACTGGACCTTGCAGAGGAAGTGGGTTTAACGTTGGAACGTTTTGGAGGAATGGTAGTTGCATTATTAGAATTTCAATGTGGTTTGAGTTGTGAGTTTAGAGTAACAGGAGTGAGATCGTATGGTGAAGTTTCACAGCTCTAATGGCTTTTCCAACAGAGCATGATGGAGAATTGTTTATTATTACAGTTGATTATTTTTCCTGTTCTGATGATTTTGTCCTTTGTATAATTTTGCTCGAATGAAAAAAAGTGCAGCTTTGTTTAACGTAGCTCAGCTAATTATCTTGGTTTCCAGTAATTTCTGCCATTTTTCCCCACCGCCATTCATTTATCAGTTCTGTAGCGTTATTTTGTAATTAATGCACCACTGACAAAAGACCTTAATGTGGCTCTTATGATTATTCTCAGCAGATGAAATTTTAATAAGCATGAATGTAATGAACTTGGGCTTTTTTTAGGTCGGTACTAAAACCACATCAATAATTTGTATTTGTCTAAATCAAAGAGTTAATTGGAACAAAATAAAAACCAATCAAGTTTGCTTAATATATTTCCATTCATTAGCACATTATTAATATTTTATCTACATCTAAGCTAATATGATCTATAAACTGGTTGTAATTTGACAACTGGGTCACTGGAGAACTTTTTATAGAAATAAAGGCGAAACAAAGCAGGTTGTAAGGATATCCATGTATCCTACATTAAAAAAGAAGAGAGATTCTTTTCAGTGTCTCGTTTTAACAGCTTAGAGGATGAAATATAGGTTGTAACTTATCTTATTACAGTCACAAAAGGGTCATTCACCAATGTGTTACTTCTTTAAGGCAGCAGTTGATGAGTTAAAAGTCTGAATCCAGTTTGGCTGGCTTTGGCTGTCAGAATAGAAAAAACTGATTTGGCTCCCAGTAAAACGGCTGAAAGGCTGTAATTATGACCTGTGTAAAAGTTTAGAAAATGCTGATCACAGTATGAAGTGTGAGTACACATATTTTTTTTCCCTCCCTGTGTTTGTTCTGAACCTAAATCTACTGTTTCCTCACTCCGAGGTGCAGAGTAAACATCACGATGGGCCCGGCCACAGGTATCTGGAGTGTCTCTCTGACTGGTAGAGAGCACTCATCAGGAGTGGAGAGTAAACATAAGCCATTTTGCTCTTTATTTGGTCACTTTGCTGAGCTTTTAACAGGCTAAACTTCACCGATCGTGCTCAGAACGAGGCAGATCCTAGTTGTTTTTTTAATGTTTGGAGAACATGTGATGTGTTGATGCTTCATTTGCATCATTCTTGCCCTGAAGGGAAAGGTCTTCCATGTTCATGCGTCAAGTGTGATGCTTTTCACCCCCGTTCCACAGTCTGACCCTACAACCAGCTGCTATATCCCACATCTTGCTCAGCTAAACCACAAACCACTCCTGTAGTTTTCTTTTTTTCTCTTTTTGGTTCCTTTTTTCTTTCACTTCCTTTCCATCTGGTTTATTTTTTATTTTTAACAAATAGTGTATCGAGTTTGATTTAAAGCATCCTTATGCCTTTCTCCCCTGGAGAAGACAATCAGCCACCATTTGCTCCAGAGTTGCAGGGTAGCCTTCTGAACTGACCCCTGTGCAAAAATCAACTTCCTGAGATGTCAGAGGGACTTATGTTGTTGCATTCACAAGGGATGAGGGGGTGGGTGGGGTATCCTCCAGTCTTTACTGGCCCCTCTTTCTTTACTGAGGCCCCGAGATGTTTTCTCTAAGGGACTGGTGCATCTCCCACACAAAGGAAGATAGCATTTCCCCTGATCAGAGAGCAGGATATCAGGACGTTTCATGTCTTGACTACAAAGTGCGTTTATTTGAGCATAAACATGAAAGCATAATGACTACTGGTTTTGTCTTAGCTGATCTATCCCACAGATCTTAAACTGTTAGAAAATCTGTGAGCAGGATATATTAGCTAAATGCCCTGAAAGAATTAAGGACGTGGCTTTTCCCCACATCATCCATTCATTGATAGTGGGGTTTTTGGAGATTTGTGTCTCTGTGAAGGTGTGGGAACTGAAGACAAAACAACCCTATAAGAGCTCCAACTTTAAACCAATAGAAGCAGATTAACTGTACTTTTTACCCCCCATTGTATCACCAACCTTTTAGCAAAACTGACCCAGGAACAGAAGAATAATTTACCTCGAAAACTGGAATTCATCTTGGTATAGATTTCTTATCAGCGGAGGAACACAGCAGATTGAGTTATATAAGATTTTTTGCTTTAATACCGTTGAACCAGAGAGAGAAATAAACAAGTCCTGTCAGTTAGCATCATCGCTGCCCTTTAATTGTGTATAAGCTTTCAGATAATACAATCACTAGACTCTGGACACGGCGTAATTAGATTATAGGTAGTGGGTGAGAGGAAGAGCACCAGGCAGGATCATTTTTCTTGTTTGTGGAAAAGCATGATGGTTTCAATGAAAAGTAAATTAGAAGAAGTCAGCTGATCCTGTTGAGACCTCAAAGTGTGAATTTTTTTCTTTTGTATAGTTTCGGTATGTAACATTGAGCAGTTGATATCATTGGTTTAGCTTTAACTTGAATCTTTACTGTAAACTGTTTACTGAGACTTTGAGACTCAGTGTGTCAATAGAAGACCTCCAGGCCCTCAGTCTTAGTGGTTACAAGGTTTTCAACCTTCTTATCAAACTCATGCATCAGAAAATGTTACGTAGTTGGGTCATACTCCAAAATCTTGAACAAGAAACTCAAAGTTTACCAAAAACAAGGTGTGTGTGTTTAACTGTTTGAGCCACTGCATGGATTTTAATAAACCTTTAAGCATGCAATCATGATGTACATCTACAGCTGATGAACCTCTGGAAACATTCCATTCATTTTTTTTCTAACCTTTATTGGAATTTATCCTCAAACATACAGATTATGAGGAATAAATAATGTCAAGGTTAAATTCTTACACAAAATCAGATGTAACTATGGATTTTACAGACATCAAGCTAAAGTTTGATATCAACTCATAATCAGCGCTGACTGATCAGCAGATCTTTCATGAGATTGCATCATTTGAACAAAACAACATAAAATGATATGTGGTTAATAATCTAACAGATGGCTGGCAATATACATTTATTTAAAAAAACAACAACTTCTTGCTGTTATTTGTGTGTTATATTACATTTTACCTGCACATTACCTCAAACCAGTTCACTCATATTGTATATTTTCTTTCCTTTTGCACAATATAAAGATACCTCATCAAAATAAGTTTAGTTGTTTCCTGAACAAGTTGCACATTTGTTACAAAAAAAGATGTCAAAATGAAAATCTTGGAGAGGAGAGTTTGTTTTATTTCACAAACAACTAAACCCTCAAACCCTCGTTTTTTGTAACTGTTACATCATCAGTCAGACCACACACATCTTCCCACTAGAGCTTTATTTTGAATGCATCTTACAAAGTTGCAAAACTGAGGACATTTTAAACGTTTTAGCACCAAATACAGATGCATTGTTACTTTAGGACTTGAACGTTGGCTATTTATCTCTAATGACAGCCTTAAGCAGTTTCTGTATCTGATCTCATAGCCGCGAGAAACAAATATCTACCCACACACCCTTGACTTCCAACACTAGTCCCCAAGTAAACATCTAAAGAGCGATATGCAGCCACACATTGCAACGAGCTTAGATGACTAATGATCGGCTTTATGAAGTCTATTGTCGAGCTGTGGCTGGGTGCTGATCGGCACAGCTCAATCCGGGGAATGTTTGGTGCTGCAGACAGCGTTGCACACACATGCAAGCGAACACACCCATGCACACACTCATACACACACACGCATAAAAAAGTACAGAGGCAGGCCTGACCTGCCACTCCTTGCTGCCACAGTTGCCTCCTGGACATTTAGTGACGATAATGCAGCTGGGGTAAGTGGAGCAATCTGTAATTAGTCTTTGTCACAGTATAAGTTACGTCACTGAAAACTCCCCCTCACAATTTGGCAGGAAGCTGCGTTTTGGTGCATTTGAGTCAATGGAAGAACAAGGTTCCCAATGAGTAAACCTGGTTTTACTCACCACCTGTTGTAAGAGGGCAGTTTACAAGTTGTGCAAACTTTTTTACAAGACGTCCAGCTCATAAATTGGAGTCATTTCCATTTGGACATGGTTGAATTGGTAAAAAGCAATCTTTTAGGTTTAACTGATCTGTTTTTTTTCTTGGGCATTGTAGCTGAATGACGAAGTCTGTTAATGGTTGTGGAGAATCAGGTCATTTGCCACCTGCAGCACAGTTATGAAATCAATAACTGGACAAGCTGAGTGTTTACTGTGGCTATGCACCTGCGTACTTAAGCAATAAACTGTTAGTTTTTTCCCCACCTTCCTTGTTTTGGACTCAAAGTATAAGGAAGCTTGTTGCATCTTCTTTAAACTTTTAAATTGTTAAAATATATTGTTTTAAAGCAAAATACTCAAAACAGGAGGCAGGTTTTAAAGCAGTAAGTTTCTGTTATTGCATTTGGCAGTCTGAGGAATAATTATGAGGATAATTAAATCTTACATGGCTCCTCTAATTGAAACAGCCGTCTTGCTTTTGCTTGCCTGCCTCCGTTTGCCAGGGCGTTGGGCTGCTGGACTCCGAGATCCCTCGGGGGTAAAAACTAATGAGGATTAAGAAAAGGGAGGGCAGTAGACATCTGTTTGGGCCTAATTCTTACTGATTAGGCTGCTCTCGCTGTTGGTGTTTGTGAAATCAACAATATCAGGAAAATGAAAGGAAATTAGCTTCTCATACAGCAGATGTATACTTTAAATTTTTTTATTAATTTCACTCTGCATAATCCTTTAAAACTTTTTTTTGTATGTTTTGTGGGGTGTGTCTCGTAATTCAGATTGCATGGTTTGACTTTCTTTGCTCTCAAGAACAGACTTGTTGAGGAATGTGTCTGGGGCATCACAGTGGCACCGGCATTTCTATCAAACTACACGTGAAGTCTGTTCTTCTGAACATTTTTATTAATTTTTAAACATTTTTTTGTTGAAGTTATGAAACAACATCCATTTGTTGGGTAACATTTGCAGCATGCATGCAGGATGTGTGCGTGTTAACACATCTGACTCCAGAACCTGTCTGACCAGCTCAGGATGACTGAAAACATAAAAAACAACCTGTTCTCCAAAAAAAAAAGGTACATTCTCTGTTTAAAAGCTTCCTCCAGAACAAGCCTCTTGCGTATTCCTGGCTTATCACTGCCTCCCTCATCCTGATACTTTATTGCGTAACACTCGACTTTATCAGCTTAAATGTGCAATCTTGTAAATCTCTTTCTGTTTGTGAAGGCAACTATTCAAAGGTTGATTTGATTTACTATATGTCTGTGTGGGGTCTGATTGTTCATTATGACATGTAAAAACAGTCACTATTTCCAGTGGAATCGGTGACACATCAAAAAATTTCCCAGAAGCACCCGAAGAGGCTTGAAGATGCCGGCTGTAGAGGTTTCTGCCTTTCCTCAGAATGTTTCAGGCCATTGCCAGCACAAATACAGCTAGTTGACTCGAGCCTGAACCTGCTGCGTCACTGAGATTTGATTTCTGCTGTAGATGAAACTCAGAGCTGTTATTTTCACACACAAAACGCCTGCCAAGTTATGACTGTGCAGATCAAATTCAGCATAAAGTCATAAATTGAGCCAGTTTATTGCACAATTAGTGGATGCTTGAATATCAGCTGATTTACAGTGTTTGTGTTTTGGAATCAAATCCTCTAATAATATTTTTACCTTTCTTGCAGTATGCCAAGGTATCACCAACCGTTTAAACCTTCTGGGATCTACAGAGGACCACTACCTGAACATGGTGAAGACTTACAGCAACTGCACTGTGGTTCTGGAGAACCTGGAGATCACCTACATGGAGGAGCACCGTGACCTGTCCTTCCTCAGGGTAAAAACTTTTAAGACAGCTTTCCAAACAGTTTGTCTTGAGTCTCTTCAGGCTTTTTTATTGCTCCAATCATTTTGGTGAAGTTAGCTAAAACCGGTTGAGAACAACTGTGTATAATGATTCAACGTGTTTATAATTCTCTGGTTGGAGCGTTGCTTAAAGCTCGAGGTTCTGCGCACTGGGCAGATGTGATAAAGGACCACACACACTCACATTCAGGCTTGCCCACACAAACACAGAATAACATGCAGTCAGCAGATACGATGCAGCAGTTTCTCTAAAAGGGGCTCTTTAGCGTCCTGTTTGTGTCCCCTTCACGTTTCTCTTCACATGGTAACACCTGTGCACAAGTCATAAATCAAATGAGAAACTCAGAGATTTGCCAGAGGGCCAAAGAGGCGTCCTTTGTGAGTTTTCTAACTCCGACTTGCATACATATACAGGCCCAAGTTTGGATTGTGGAACATGTAAATAGTTTGCAGTTGGAGAGAAATACCTGCAGCTTATTTTTGTTTTGTTTTTGGGAAAGAAACAGAATAAACCTATATCAAATACATTTATTGGTAACAGTGTGGACAATTTTGCATCAGTCACAAGGTGGAATATTGGGAAATTAGAAAATCTGTGACTTTTTTTTTTAACCAACAAAATGCAATTTTTCTTTACAAAAGGAGGAAGGGAGAATAAAATATGTTTTACTATATTAATAAAAAATAGTATGACAAAAAGTGTTTTCTTATTGCATTGCAATAAAATTGCACATTTATAGTGTGTAGTTTGCAATTGTGTGTCATGATAATTTAAGTAGCAAACCAATGGGAACTAGATTAGCAGACACTTCATCTTAAATTTTTGTGAATAAAAAGGTTGATTGGATTCCCCCTATGATCTTTAAGGATGTTAATAGAGGGTTAATTTGTAAAGAGCTTGGATGCATTTGATGAATTATTGTGCTGCAAAAATCCTAATGTGCAGATTTTTTCTGAACCACTAATTAAAGCATGTTTCAGATAAGTGACATACACTTGGGGGTCTGTGTTCAACTCAAAATGTCTTTAAAATCTTTTGAAAAATCAAGAAATAAGACTGATCTAATGCTCAATTTTTGGATCACTTCAAACATGTTTTTGCTTTTCACGAAAACTTCTGAACGTCTGAATTTAACATAGCAAATAAAAAGGACTTGCAGACATGGTCAGAGTTAAAATAGAAGATTTTCATTAAAATAATTATTTTTCTTCACACTTTACTTTATTAAAAAAGAAAAATTGTAACAATTCCAGCCTTGCAGATGTTAAACATTACCCTGGAGCATCTCAGGGGACTGGCTGCTCCATTACTGGCTGACTTAATATCATTCTTTAAATATTTTTGACAGATCTTGGTGGTGTGATCTGGGTCATTGTCCTGTTGAGAGAATAACCCAAATTAGGTTTTGTCCACAGGATATGACAGTTTCACACATTGAAGAAAGTTTTTTCTTTCTGATTATACTAAGCCTGTGAACAAACAACTGCTGATGCTTCAGATACTAAACTAAAAACTCAGCAATATCTAAAGAATTAGGTCAGTCAAGCTGCAGTTGCTGTTTTTTTAGGTGAGCAATCTTTGAAAAACAAACATTTATTGTAATTAATTGCTCTGACAATGTTGCATGTCCTGTTTATCTTCTGTATTTCATGTTCAGAATGATTTCACATGTTTTTCCATGGAAAGCAAGAGAAAATTCAAGTGATCCTGATATTTTTGTAACAGTAGACCTTGCAGGCAGGCAGTCAGACTAGAACTGGCGCTCTGTGTGTGCATTAATGATGCAGAATGCTACAGAAAGGGTCATTATTCAAATATATCTCCTGTCAATGATTACATTTTTAATGGTTTAAATTGTACTTAGAAATAATGACATAGCCACAATATGCCATTACATTTGAAATGCCATTAAAATTTTAGGGAACGTTTTTGTATAAATGATTGTACACAAGTAATAACACACTAGTCCCCAGTTTAAAGTGTTGCTAGTGGCTGAAAATCTGCTGAATCTGCACTTTGGTTTTTGTATTTTACACCCATTTTTAATAACCTCTGCAGTCTATTGAAGAAGTGGGTGGTTATGTCCTGATTGCCCTCAACACGGCCCCCAGGATTCCTCTGGAGAACCTGCGCATCATTCGAGGTCATTCCCTCTATGAGGGCGCGTTCGCGCTTGCAGTGCTAGCCAACTATGACAACGCTAAAGGTCTGGGCACCACTGAGCTGCTTCTGACCAGCCTGACAGGTAAATGTAACTCCAGTTGTGTGTGTATAGTACATATATTTGTTGGGTTTTTTAAATACAGTGCTGTGAGAAAATATTTGCACCCTCACAGATTCTTCTGTTTTTACTGACTTGTCACACTTAAATGTTTCAGATCATTAAACAAATGTCAGTATCAGACAAAGAAAGCCTGAGTAATTTTAAAATGCAGTTTTCAAAGGATGATTAAATTGTTTAAGGGAATGAAGCTGTCTAAGTCAATTTGGCTATGTGTGAAAAAGTTTTTGCCCCCAAACTTTAACAACTGGTTGTAACACTCCCGGTGTCAACAACTGACTGTTGGTCTGATGTTCTTCTTCTGAAATGGAGAGTTTGTTTTACTCCAGATGAAATGGGACAAACACCATCCTCAAAGTTCCACTTTTGTCTCATCAGTTGACAGATTTTTTATTTATTTTTTTTTACTTTTAAGAAACGTAGGTGCCTTTTTTTTGTGTGCAAATGTGAGGCAGAACTTTGTGTTGTTTTTGGTCAGAAGAGGTGTTGACCTTGGAACTCTGTCATGGTGGCCATTTTTGTCCTGCCTCTGAATTATGATCTCTAGATGGAGTTTTGTGTTCTTTTGGTCTTGAACTCCTTCAGAACGGGCATGATGTGTTGCTTTTTTAGGTCTTTTAGCCTCGTTCATGTTGTCAGATAGTTTCTATTGAAGTGATTTAGTTTTTCTGCAGGTCTGGTGGTAACCAGGCCTAGGTGTGGCTGGTGAAATGGAAGGTTAATCACAATGAAGTCATGATTTCCCAAAGGGGTCAAATACTTTATCACATGGGGCCAGTTTTGCTTTTGATAGCTTTTCTATTAATAAATGAAATCATTTAAAAACTGCATTTTGTATTTACTCAGGTTATTTTTGTCTGATACTGAAATTTGTTGGATGCTCTGAAACATTTAGGTGTGACAAATGTAAAAAAAATAAATAATTTCTAAGGGGGCAAATACTTTGCCACAACACTGTATTTCCTTCTTTGTTTTAGCTTTATTAAACTCACATTCCATGTCCTTTTGCAGAAATTTTAAAAGGAGGTGTAAAGTTTGGGAACAACCAACTTTGTAACGTGGAAACAATACAGTGGTTGGATATCGTCAATACTGAAGCCAAACCCAACATTGAGCTTCCAAAAGCGAGCAACAGCCCTCTCTGTAAGTGCTCTAAAAACAAAAAACTGCAATCATCTGCATGTTTTAATGTTTTAAATAAACATATTTTGTTTGTTTTACAGGCAACAAATGCCACTCAAGCTGTTTTAATGGTTCCTGTTGGGCACCTGGTCCACAAAACTGTCAGACCTGTAAGCTTTTTATATACTTGAATCTTTTATTATACAACTATCCACATTTGTAGCGGCCCCAAACATTTTAAAGCAGTTTTGACTCTGGTGATTTTTTGACACAGCCTTGGTACAACCAGTGAGACCTTCAAAATAAATTGCTTCTAAATATGCTTTAGAAATTTACTTCTTGTAACTGACCAACCTACTGAATGTGTGCTTCTTTACTCTCCAGTCACTAAGCTAAACTGTGCACAGCAGTGCTCTAAGATATGCAAAGGACCTTCACCAAGCGACTGCTGCAATGAGCATTGTGCAGCAGGGTGCACGGGGCCCAAGCCCACCGACTGTCTGGTGAGCATAAATAATGAGTATTTCACACACTTCCATTAAATCTGCAAGACAACTCTCCTTTAGAACAAATCCCTCTCCAAGCAATGTCTGTTTTAATGATTGGAGATATTGTTTTTGGTTTTAATACCAGCGAGACACGTAACTGCTGATTAAATCTTTTATTTGGCAGGGACCTTGAGTATCAGCGTCTGCTCTCCCTCTCTGTGCTGCTTTGAGAATGAAGCCAAAGCTTTGAAAGAGGAATGCAGTGTTATCATTAGAAGGGGGCTCTGTTTTGGTCCCAGTGCAGTGGATGACTGTTGTTTGTGCTGCAGGCCTGTCGGGACTTCCAGGACGACGGGGTGTGTAAGGACTCCTGCCCGGGCCTCATGCGCTACGACCCCAACCTGCACCAGCTGGTTCCTAACCCACATGGAAAATATAATTTTGGAGCCACCTGTGTGAAAAGTTGCCCACGTAAGCACAAAAAAATGTCTATTTGTGACATTTTCATACTTGTATTCCCCAAAAGAAATGTTAGCATTCTCTGTGATTTGACACATAAGTTAGGCTGCAAAAAAAAAAAGACATGAGTAGGTTTTTTTTTTTCTCTCAGATTTGCCCAGTTTGTCATTTATGGTTTTTCTAATGGTTACAGTTTGTTCAAGTTTAATTATAAACTGCAGAAACATGGAAAGAAATGATTGAGTTTCAGGATGTGTTAATGCAACATCCTGTCTCTAGAAGTTTAACTTGCTCTGATTCATTTCTGCTCCGTCCATAATGTATGACCTACGATGAACCTTGTGTAACTCGTATGAGCTGTTACTGCTCAGAAGAACATGTAAATGTTTTTCTATCTGTTTCTAAAAGCATTCTAACCTCCCTCCTGAACTGAGCAGCTTATATTTGGTTTTCCTAGATAATTACATTGTGACTGATCACGGTGCGTGTGTGCGGACGTGCAGCGGTAACACATACGAAGTGGATGAAGGAGGAGTCAGAAAGTGCGCTAAATGTGATGGACTGTGTCCTAAAGGTTAGAGGTTAAGTTGTTTCTGTCCAGTCCTACAGACATATTTCTGACCTTATACAGAATACACTGAGTAGTGTTGGAATTAATGTGTGTTTCATTTATTGTGGGGATTTGTTGTGTTTTAGGGGCTTTAAGAACTAATCTTTTTCTTCTGTCTTTATATTTTAAAACACTTTTTAATGCCAATAAGGTAATTAGTGAAAACCAGCTTCAACACAGTATTTATTCTCTTATCTGTCCTCAGTGTGTAACGGTATTGGTTCAGGAGATCTGACTCATGTCCTCGCCATCAATGCCACCAACATTGGCTCCTTTAAAAATTGCACCAAAATCAATGGAAACATCGCTTTAATCCACACATCAATTTACGGGTACGTCTGCACTCCGTTTTTACTTATTTATCAATCTCAGCATCTTTGCTAATTGCAATTTTGATCTTTTTTTTTTTTTTTCTTTTTTTTGTAGGGATGGGTTCACCAAAACACCAAAGATGGATCCTGCTCAGCTTGATGTGTTTAAAACAGTTAAAGAAATTACAGGTTAGATCATGGAAGACATGAGTAATCGATGACACACTTTCACACACCTCCTCATTTAACACACCATTTGTTGCTTCAGGATATTTGTGGATTCAGACTTGGCCAACGAGTATGAGTTCGCTGAGCCCGTTTGAGAATCTGGAGATAATTCGAGGAAGAACAAAGCGGTACGTTCCTTTTAAAGAACCCCTACACCCGTTAATTACTTTAGTGTTAGCTTTTCACAAAGAAATGCCATCTTGATTATCATCTGAGAGGTAAAAGTTTAGATCTTTTAAAAAACTCTTTCTCTACGTAGAGGTGGCCGCAGTGTGGTTGTGACTCAGCTTGATATCAGCTACCTGGGCCTCCGATCTCTTAAAGAAATCAGCGATGGAGATGTGGTGATCCTCAAGAACCAGAACCTCTGCTACACTAACAAAACCCACTGGACAGCGCTCTTTATATCCGAAAGCCAAAGTGCAACGGTGGAGGAAAACGCTGATGCTGCCACTTGCGGTGAGCTCCCCTGCTGCTTTGGAAACGCTTTCTTATGCAATCGGCAAGCTCATTTCAAAACGGGGTAATTATGGAGAGCCGTGCTTGAAATGATGCGTCTGGTTTGCAGCTCTGATGAACAACACGTGTGACAGGAAGTGCACGGCGGACGGCTGCTGGGGGCCGGGCCCGGACATGTGTTTCGCCTGCCGCGACTACAGCCGTGGTGGGAGTTGTGTTGACTCCTGCAACATCCTGGAGGGGTAAGGGAGGAACCTGCCTGCACCCCACCCCTTTTTAAAGCGTTAAAATGTTCCATCTTTTATTTTAAGTAAACAAACAGTCAAAAACATCACATCTGTGTGCTCTAAAGTTCACTTCTTCAAAGTCTATTTTCATTTCCAGTCTATATCATTAGATGAATGTGAGGATTATTGAAAGAAAGGCTAAGATCTGAGGTATTGTTAGAGTTAAATCTCCAGTAGATGTAAGACAAACATTGTTGGAGAAATGGCACAAACGCTGTTTATCTTTGGAGACATTTGTCAAACATTGAATCTCAACATGCTTACAGTTTAACTTTGCCCTAAAAAGTGAAAGAAAAAAAAAGGATCAAGAAATTGTTTGCCTTGTTTGAAAAGATGGCTGCCTTGCAGAAAGAGTCTGTCAGCTCTGTTATTGTTTTTGCAGAGAGCCACGGGAAGCGGTGGTGAATAAAACCTGCGTGGATTGTGACCCCGAGTGTCTGCACCTGAACGGGACTGCGACCTGCAGGGCGCCTGTATGTTTGTCACCTACAACTAAATTATATCAAATAAAATCTGTTCTTGTTAATCGGTTTTATGGACACCGGTTTTTTTGAAGAACTCAATGTTTGCGCAGCATGAAATCCCTTCTAGAAGTTTTCGAGCTGTGGATTTCTTCATCAACAGAGACCATAATGCCGTGCAGCCGCAAGACATGTTGTGTTTTGAATAACGGGCGTGTCTTTGTGATGAAGTTTGCCAACTGTCTTCCTTTTTATCCTCATCATTCTGTCTTTGATTGGAACAAGTTTAGACCCCTTTTTTTAACCTGGGAGACGTCACTAAAAACAAACACAAGTTGAGATAAAAATCCTATTTGTGCTTTAAATGTGCAAAATATGTGCAGCAGAACTGTATGCCATTGCCATTTTCCGCTTTGTGTGGATGCAGCTTCCTTTTAGAAGTTATTACCACTCTCAGCGGAGTTGTAAACCTCACGTCTTTTTTTTTATTTTTATTTCCAGGGTTCTGGAAACTGCACTAAGTGTGCCAACTTCCAAGATGGACTGTTCTGTGTGTCCCGCTGCCCCCAAGGCGTGCTGGGAGAGGATGACACCCTGATGTGGAAATACGCAGACGAGAAGAAAGTGTGCCAACTGTGCCACAAGAACTGCACTCAGGGGTAAACACGGTGCAGAATAAAGGACCGGCTTTGTCGCAAATATTTGTCTTTTGTTAAACTGTTGCAGAAATATGAACCTGAATGGTCGGCTGAGATTATAGAAATCAGACGATTTAGTAGAAAAGCTAGAAATAAGAATATTTCTGTATACTCTTGCTTTGTTTATCCTCCGTTTCCACTGTTTTCTGTTTGTTTTTATTGTATTTATTTATTCTCTTGTTTCAGTATTTAATTTTAGCAGTCTGTTCTGTTTTACAGAACAAAACTGTAATGATTAAAAACCAGAACTGAGAGCTCTTCGAATGTGTCCTACCCTCAGCGTTAAGGCACGGTGGTTTACGGCTGAGTGAGACGGGAAATGGTTCTGAAACAACCCTCCAAAACCACTGAAAGCTGTCACGTTAACCAGCCTTTGTGATTGTATTGTGCAGCTTGTTTTATACAGGAGAATATGATCTGTGTTTCAAAAGCACCTCAATAGTCTGATGTTTTTTAAATACATCAGTTGGAAATGCGGTGATAAATAGTTCCCAGCTGATCTCCGAGATCGATGAATCAAATTTCGTTTTGTAGAAAATTACTGAGAACTCAAATGGGTTTTCTGGCAGAAGTGAAATCAAACATGTCGGGAAATGAAGCAGTGCAACGGCAGTGATTGGCATTTGATGGTCACGGATTGCAAAGCTTTGTTTAGCTTCTCTAGAAATGGATTTGCGGTGTTTGGAGTGACAGAACAGAATACTTACATTGGATTTTTTGTGTTTGAAGGTGCACTGGACCAGGTCTTGATGACTGCCACATTAAAAGGTGAGTAAAGTAGCTCTGAAAAGGTCACAAGTTTTGTTTGGTTTTTTTACCGTTTTTTGCTCATTATATAAAACACCATCAAACTATTTTAGAAGTTCAAAAACAGATTGTAAAGGACCAAAAATAATAAACAGTAATAATCTTTAGTATTTGAACGTAAACTGAGAGCCAGGTGTTTTTAATGAATAAAGCAGGCATTCAGCTGTAGCGTGTTTGATTGACGACCATTGTGTTGTTTGACGGTCAAAAATCTTTTGTCTTTTGTTTAAATATTTCTTTGATACTGAAACAGTTTGAAGGCAGATGAGATATGAGATGGTTCTTTATGCAAAAACGTATGGTTTCTTTCATATGTAAGTAATAACTCTCTGTGAAACAAGAGATCACTGAGCAGCATGTAGTCATGTGATTTAAACGAATTCTCAAATCTAATCAAACCCGTTCATCTCTGAAGACTTCAGGCTCCACCAAGCTGCAGCCAGACAGATGGTGCACAAATAGAGGAAATTCTACATCATTGTTAGCCCCACCTCAGGAGTGGTAGACCAACAATGCCCCCTACAAGAGCAGTGTGCTGAGTCATTCTGCATGGTCACAAAGAAACCCACTGCAACCTCTAAGCAACTAAAGTCTCATGTTTCCTGAAGTTGATGTCTATCATCATCATCATTTTAAACAACAATAGTGTTACTGGCAATGCTGCTGCCTGCCAAGAGCGACATAGCTGCCTGTCTGTAGTTTGATAAAGATCTCATGGATGACCTGTAAATGGTAATCTGTGAAATTCTGTAGGGAAATGATCTGTATGGGCTCAGCAAAGGAAACCATCAACCCAAAGTTAAAGTGGATCTTCATGCAGGAGTGAGCTCAGGTTTTTGCCCTAACCCTGATTTAGTCTTACTGGACTCTTTATTTACTTTCAGACTTTGTGCAAGAGTCTGTTCATGCTTCATGTCATTAATTGGCAGAAATGCAGAATATTTAAATAAAAACACAAATCATTTGATGCATTTATATTTATTCTTGAATCATCTCTCTGTCCTGAAGCCCCACAGGTCTGTCCATGATTGCAGCTGGTGTCGTCGGTGGGCTTCTGGCTGCTCTGATCGCGGGCCTTTCTGTCTTTGTGTTGCTTCGCCGACGCCACATCAAGAGGAAGAGGACCCTGCGCCGACTCCTCCAAGAGAGATCGGTGAGCTCAGGTGAACATGGTGGACACTATCTTAATGAACGCACTTATTTAAGATTTTTTCTGTTTCTAGCTCGTAGAACCTCTCACTCCGAGTGGACAGGCACCAAACCAGGCTCTGCTGCGAATCCTGAAGGAACCTGAGTTTAAGAAAATGAAAGTTCTGGGATCAGGAGCGTTTGGGACAGTTCACAAGGTATTTACATGTCGCTCCCCTAAAACACCTTATTGCAAAATGTAAAGCATTTCGCTGAGCTTTTTCTTTCAGGTCGGAGCTCAGTAGGACTGAAAGTGTTTTCACTCATCTACATGTGTTTTCAATTTTTCACAGAGAACACACATTTTTTTACTTGGCAGATCATGTTTGACTGACTTCACTCCCTCTGTCTGAGCTGATGCATTAAATGTTTTTTGACTGTTTAATTTTAAGGAATATATTCAGATTACAAGTTAGTAGTTTCCATACATGGATGACATTAGTTGAGCTCTAAACCTTGAAAGATGGCGATTACTTGCAATGGCCTATGTTTGTAAATGGGTGCAAACTTATCGGTGTATTTCAGATTCAAATATGTTAAATTGTACAAAACACCATGTCTCTAAAGGGTCTGTGGGTGCCTGAGGGAGAGGATGTGAAGATCCCTGTGGCCATCAAGGTTTTGAGAGAGGCCACGTCTCCAAAAGCCAACAAAGAGATCCTGGATGTGAGTTTACTCGTTTAAATAGAAAATTCTGGTCTGTGTGTTTATAGTAATGATTTGTCTGAAGTCTTATTAGTGTCTGTAAATGAAATGTATGTGTAATTTTTTAGTAACCATCAAAATACCTCCACCTGATAAACAAAACAAAGAAAACCCCCCTTTTTTTTTAGCTTAATCAGTTGCTTGCTGGATGCCAACTCAGCTTTAACGTATCCTGCAGTTTATAGCACACACAGCTTAGTTTGAAACTAATGAGCACTTGTTTTGTTTTATTTGTAATGGGGAATGTGTCACATTAAATAGAGACTGCCTTGTGTTGTTTTGGGAAATGGGATTAATTCATTTGGGGGTAATGTGTAGGCGTCTGTGTGTAATCTGAGGCGGAGGTGCTCTGCAGAGGAATGCAGCTTGTTCTAAATGCATCGCTGCAAACAGACAAATGTGCATCAGTCGCTTTATGTTTTATCGTTCACTTTAGGTTTTTATACAACAAAACAAAACTAGCTTTTAAAGGTATTTTTTTCCCCTCATCTCTCTGCCAGATTGACAACGCTCCCATCAAAGTAGACATGTCCTGTAATTAGTTCACCAAAGAAGCTCAGTTGAGACTTCTGTTTGTACACGTCTTCCTGCAAAAAGCCAATTTTGGTTGTTGTTTTTTTTTTGGTACTGGCCAGTGCCAGTTATCCCCATGCATTTTGGAAAGCAGCTTTTCTGTTATGATGACTGAGAGTTTCCACTCTCGGGCAATAAAATAAAGCTGGCTGTGTGTGACTGCTGCTAAGAAACTTATCCCCCAACAGTCAGTATCCCACAGATGTTTCTCAATCTCCCAACTCCCTGGATAAACATGCACATATCCGCCTTTTATTAGTGAGAACTATTTGCAATTTTATGCAGTGTGACTTCCCTCCAAAGATTTAGGGTTTTTCATGAAGAAAGCAACACTAAGAGCTTATTTATACCATTGTGTTCATTACAGGAAGCTTATGTGATGGCCAGTGTGGAACACCCCCACGTGTGTCGTCTGCTGGGCATCTGTCTCACCTCCACGGTGCAGCTCATCACCCAGCTGATGCCGTACGGCTGCCTGCTCGACTACGTCAAAGAAAACAAGGACAACATCGGCTCGCAGCACCTGCTCAACTGGTGTGTGCAGATCGCCAAAGTAAGAGAGGAAGCTCATGAAAGACTTGCACAACATAACTCATGTTCCCTGTTTTGTTTAACTTCACAGTTAATTGGAGCAATATATCAGACTGTTATTATAAAGTCAGCTCCTACGTGATGGCTTCTATTGTGTGATTTGTTTGATTAAAGGGTATGAACTACCTGGAGGAGCGCCACTTGGTGCATCGTGACTTGGCAGCCAGAAATGTTCTGGTGAAGACTCCTCATCACGTCAAGATCACCGACTTTGGTCTGGCCAAACTCCTCAACGCAGATGAGAAAGAATATCACGCAGATGGTGGAAAGGTTGGTCGAAGACACGTTTGAACTCCAAAGGAAAGTTTATTTATTTACCCTCATAAAGTAGCAGTGGAGCCTTCTGTCAATGCATGACATTTACAGTCTTTGCCAAAGATGGTAACAAATTTTAATTTAGGAAAGTACTGCAGCACTTTCTATAAAAACTTCAAAATTTGACTCTATGCCATCAGGATATAAACTGAATAAATCTTCTTTACCTGTTTGTTACAGAAATTTCTCTTAAAGGGATAGCTCAGGTTTGTGTGGAGTATTTTTGAACTGTTAGTATCTTACCTGCAGACAGCAGTCAGAGTGAATTCAAGTTCTTAGAATTAGGGGGAATTTCTCATCAAAGGAGTTGAAATAGCAGATAGAAGATTGCCCATTTCAGAGTAAATTTCACTCATTGAAGGACTTTGTTTTAGAGGTTCAGGTGAATAGTGCAGGCAGAAATTCACTCCTAATTTAACCCTCTTCTGAGAAACTCTTAACTGGACAAACATGAGAATTTCCTTTTTGATTCTCCAACGTGACCTCGCTCTGACTCGTCTTCTGCAGGTGAGATACTGACTATTCAAAAACACATAAACCCACTTCAAAAAAACTGGAACTGTTCCTTTAAGAGACTC
The DNA here is from genome assembly GCA_006937965.1 of Callopanchax toddi. Taxonomy (NCBI): domain Eukaryota; kingdom Metazoa; phylum Chordata; class Actinopteri; order Cyprinodontiformes; family Nothobranchiidae; genus Callopanchax; species Callopanchax toddi. The sequence continues at coordinate 2,937,326 of SSNR01000048.1, read as the reverse complement.
CACAAGTCCATGAAAATAAGCATTGCCATCAAACACAATCTTATAAAACACATAAAGCATGAAAAACCTGAAGATTGATGCTGCAGGAAACCCTTTAAACACTGTCTGGTTGTTCTTTAGGTACCGATAAAATGGATGGCTCTTGAATCAATCCTGAACAGAACTTACACTCATCAGAGCGACGTGTGGAGCTACGGTGAGTCTGTTATGGATGCATGCCCTACATTTAACCCAGTAAGGGAAAACTGTCCCAGATTAAACCTGAATCCTTTACATATGTAAAACAGCTGTGCTCCTCCTGAGTATCAGTGAGTTTTTTACTGGAGAAATATTTATTGATTGTTAAATAAAAGTGTTTTAACAGCAGGCGAGGCAGAGAGCCTTTTGTGATGCTCTGTGTAGGATGTTGTTTTTGGACCAAACAAAGCCACTAAACATTTTAAGATTCCAAATAAAAAAGGAGGAGATCTTGCCAGCATCTGTGACTTTAGGACACAGGTAGCACACACCTACACACCAGCAGGTTCAGATGGACGGTTTTCACATCCGGGGAGCTCGTTACCTCAGCCCACTCGAGCCATTCGTTCAGCTCAGGAACAAACATATGGAGAGAGACCTGCACACTCACAGAAAAAACCAAACAGCACAGATTTTTGTAAAGCGGGCCTGCTTCCAAGTCTCCTTTTCCCGAGGGTTTGATTACGCCTTCCGCTCAATCTGGCAAAAGCATCAGCAGACGCTGGCAGAAGCCACGGGCTTCCTTTCCTCCTTCTCCCTCCTTTAGTTCCTCCAACACAGAAATGCATCCTGTCAACTCCCACTTCTGCACGCACGGCCAATTTGTCAACATTTTGATACCGTGTGATATTTGAGGAGCGTACATCCCGTCAACTCGTTTTGGTTTTTTTTCTTTTCATTGAGGACAAAAACAAGCGAAAGACAACTCATCAGAATGACATTTACCAACTGTCGTCACTTCTGTGCTGTAGGTGTAACAGTCTGGGAGCTGATGACTTTTGGGACCAAACCATATGATGGGATTCCAGCCAGTGAAATAGCCGGAATTCTGGAGAAAGGAGAGCGTCTGCCTCAGCCGCCAATCTGCACCATAGATGTCTACATGATCATGGTGAAATGTAAGCTCAGCAGAAGGCTTGTAGATTAAAATTACATAACCCATATAAATGTTTAGTATTTATAACTGTACTGCATTTGTTGAAAAAGAATCACATCAGTTGTTTTTTAAGGAAATGATTCAAGCTTTGATTCTTTTTGCTACTCTTTCTGATTTCTTTGCTTAGTTTAGTCATTTTTAATGACTCAGAAACAAATATTAGATGAGTCCAAATTGGACTTTTTTTAAAAATGTATCTTGTTTTTCTTAAAACTGTTTTTCTACTGTCTACATTTCATTAAATGAGCAACCTTGATCTCTGCCGGTGTATCTGTGCAGGTTGGATGATCGATGCGGACAGCCGGCCTCGTTTCCGAGAACTAATATCTGAGTTTACAAAAATGGCTCGAGACCCATCCCGCTATCTCGTCATTCAGGTAAAACTTCCCCCTACGTCTGGGGGCCTAAATCTGCAGGCTTTGTGTGGATGAAAACACGTGTTAGAGCCACAAAACTTAAGGAAGACATTCTCATTTCAGGGTGATGACTGCATGCACCTACCAAGTCCCACAGACACCAAATTCTACCGCAGCCTGATCAGCGGGGAGGACATAGAGGATGGTGTGGATGCAGACGAATACCTGGTGCCGCAGCACAGCTTCTTCAGCAGCCCGAGCACCTCCTACACCCCTCTGCTCCACTCTACGGTAGGTTCCTGTGCACTGAGCTCTGAATGTTTATCCATCTGTTTTTATTTTGTGGCATGATCCTAGAAAAATGAATGAGTTTACTTAAGTAAACAATAAAGTAAAATATGAACTTTGCCACAAGATGGCAGTGTTTTACCAAAAACTAATTTTGGTGAACTTTAGTTTGATCCTCTGCAAACAACAACAGATAAATTGTGGGCTTTGATGTTAATAATTCAAACCTTTTTAGTTGCATTTCAACATAATCAGCTAATCCACCATCATTACTTTGACTTATAAAATAGAAATGACCTTTATTGTTCCTCAGCAATATAAAAAATGCAGATTCCAGACCAGTTTGAGATTTGATGATGTTTTTGAGAAACGACCATCATTTTTAGTGTCTAAATATTTAAAATCAGGAAAAGCAGCACGCAATTTTTGAGAAAAGGATGCATCAAAAGTGGAATTAACTGCAGCACATCCTTTAGCAGTGCACACTTTACTAACGTGCAATCAAGCGTTTAAATATTTAATTGAGCAGTTTAACCGTGGCCCGTGAGCCAGAATGGATATGAACACTAACATCTTTTAGCTCGTCGGAAACAATTAGCTTGTAATTAAATCATCAGGGAGAGAATATCAGTCTGATGATCGTGCTGCTGCAGGGATTTTAAAAAATGTGAAATGTTTCCTGGCTTGAACCCTTCTGACAGCCGTCCTGTCCTGACCTCCCTCCTCCTCCTTCTCATCGACCCTCTCCCCTCGTTTCCTCCCTGTTGGCTTGTGATTGATGAGGACCGAGTGAGAAAAACTCTTCCTCTTCAGGATCAGTGAGGGCCATGCGTAGGTCTGGCTCGTCTACCTGGAGTCATTGCGGCTCGCTGACAGTCTTTTCAGGTTTGATTAACTTTACAGGCAATCAGGAGGCGTTCACACAGGCCTGTTTTTGTAATATCACTGGGTGGAGGTTTTTTTTTTTTTTTTATTGTTTGTTTTTTTAAAGACGGTCATCTCTTCAGCCTCCTCAATTTCCTTTTCTTGTTGAAAGTAATTGGATTGCCAGAGCTGTCACTCTGTTTTCTGTATTTGCTCACTTTTCATGGTTTACAGTCCACTGAGTTAAGTGCTGACAAACAAAATGAAGCTTGTCAGATCGCGTGAGCGAGGGCGAATCTGGAGATCTGATTTGACCCCCCCGTCAGTGTATCCTGATGATGACAACTTCTCTTCTTTTAGGGAAACTTCACTTTTATCTTATAGGATTTTTAATTAAATCAAAACAGCAACAAATATCTAAAAGTAAAACTATAATCAATATATTTGAATTGTAAAAATGGCACAGTGGGACATTAACTAACATTTCTGTGTGTTTCAGAGCCTGAACAGTAGCATTGGAACCTGCAACAACAGAAATGGCTTACTGGTAAGATAAAAAATGAAAAAATAAAACACATTTTCCTTTTTGGAGGTGTTTAAATGAAATCCTCTGTCTGATGCAGAACGGAGTCCCAAGCAGAGACGGAAGCATCGTTCTCCGATACATTCCCGACCCCACAGATAAACTTTTAGATGAGGCCTTCCAGCCGGCTCCAGGCAAGTATCCTCTAAATAGAACGCCCCTCAGTGTAGAAATATTTATATTAATCTGTGGAGACTGACCCCTTTATACTTGATACAGGGAGAAAGGATGCCATCTAGTGGATGAGAAAGATGGTGTTGCCTTTGAAAAACATAATTTATGATCTGACTTTTGTTTTGTAAAACCTACTGGTGCATATAAGCATTATAAACAACAACCTGTTTATTTATTATACAGGTAAATCTTACACTTTAAGGAATAAATAAACTATTGTTACCTGTTTTTATACCCAACCATGTCAAACTCAAAAGTCCCCCATTAATCTGCTGATTGTAGAAACTTGTGGAATGCTTCTAGTTTTACATTATACAGACTTTTCTTTAGAGGTGTGTCAAAAAATTAGCCAGTGATTAGAATTGGCTAATATTCAGCCAATCTGAAGTTAAAAATCTTACTTTTCTTTTGGGTCCATGAATGCACCATTACCAAGCAGCAAGGACAAATTTGACATTTTAACATAATTTGACATCACTTCAGCTATAATAGATCTTCCATGTAGGAGTTTTTACTGTATTTTAAAATATAATTTTCATCCTGTTAGTTCTTTACAATGCATTAAAATTTGCCAAAATTGGCATCAGCAGGTCAGAGCTGTACAAGAATCAGAAATCTGTAAAATCAGGCCCTACTGTTCTGTCTTTCTACTCATTTTGAGTGAGTTGCTCACATTAAACTTGAGATTTAGTTGAATTTTCTAAAGACAAACTGCTTTGTAAAGACAAAAAATTATGATGACCATGTACTTGTACCTTGTTCTGGAAAGGGGGTTTGTAGTAAAATAGATTTAAACAAACACTGTAAGGCAGAATTGAAATATGATGTAGAGAATTCATTGTAGGTTTTTCTCTTTCCCCTCCTCATATCAGAGTTCTTTTGTTATGAAAATCTGTAAATCCACTATTTTAATTTTTAGTAAAAAATAGAACATGGTGCACATTGCTGTTCTCACCTTTAAACCCTCAAAAGCATCCTAGTGGTTCTGTAATTAAGTGGCTGCAATAATAACTTTTTTTACCAGTTTTTAAGTCAGTTGCACATCTCTCACCACTGATATCTCATAAATAATGAAATGCAAATGAAAAATAAAGTATTTGTGACTAAAACAGAATGCATTTCCTGCAGACTACATGAACCAGAACGGAGTCTCCAACATGGCAAATCCCATCTACCAGCGCTCGTGCTCGTCTCGCCCCCTTCTTCCCACCATTTCATCAGATGACACGGAGAACGAGTACCTGAACTTCTTTAAGAACGGGTCCAACGGACCTGAATACCTGAACGAGCTCCCGTCCAACGGCACGGTCCACAGCACTCAGAAGTACCAGCCCCAGAACAGCATAGACAACCCAGACTACCAACAGGACTTCATTCCCACTTTTAAGACCCACACAAACGGACACATACCTGCAGCGGAGAACACAGAGTACCTGGGCCCACACTGAAGACTTTATGGGATAAACGAAGAAGTAAATTAACACAAGACTGTTTTCTGTTCCATTGAGATGCTTCCTATAGCTGGAAACACTTTGATAAGTGGTACCATCACATATGCTGTGTTTTGGAGTCCCGCGTTTTGTTCCAAAGAATGTTTTTTCCTCTCCTCCAAACTCAAAGAAAACTTTTTACTAATGAAAACAGGACGAAGACTGAGTTGATCCTGTCTCAGGTGATGCAAGAGAAACTCTGTCTTTATGATGTTACTCTTACTAGGAAGTGAAGATTTCTTAACATTGTGCAAAAAAAAAAAAAGTTGTTTTTTCTGTGATCTGAATGTGTGTTTGGAGGAAAAAATGTGAAAAAGATCCATTATGTAGGAGGGAGAGCAGAAACGTACATGGTAAAATTAACGTGAGGTACATACATTTTCATAGACCTGAATATTTCTCTACAGAAGATTAGAGGAAGTTTTAGAGGAAGCAGCTGATTCAGGTTTTCTCAGAAGTTTGACGACACGCTTCCTGAAGGATTAGTCAGCATAAAACAACCACAAAAGAAAAAAAGAACCTGGTCATGTACAGAAAGTGGAATCAGCGGGGGAGAAAGATGAGAACAAAGGTCACCTTTACCTACGAACACAGGTTTGTGTGCATTGAAATCTACCAGCGTGAAACGACAGTTTCTTCTTCATGCTTGTCTGTCTTTATCACACCAAACTATGTCGAGAATGTGATGGCAAATACAGCAAATGTGACTGTGGTCATGTTCACTCTGCTGTGTTTTGTAGCTCAAAATCTGCAGCACTTTGTAATACGAGGCACAAGTTTTTTGTTTGGTTTTCTTGCAGACTTGGAAACTTATCAGTTTAAGACTGATTACACAGAGCTTTTCTTATTTTTTTGGACCAGTGACTGATAGTTTCCCAACAACCTTGTCTGTATTCTGAGCTTATCTTTATTTTTTCTCAAGCACACAAATACTAAATGACATTTCTGTTCCCAGAGTGCTGTTTTCTGTCTGTGTTGTGTTTTAAAATGCAGGGTGAGGCCATGTTGTAGTCGTAGCATTTTCCTCGTGTTGTATTTTGGGAGATTTGAATGACTGTGTCAGAAATTAGAAATGTTTTAATAGACTGTTGTTTCAGATGGTGTTGACGCCATTTATGTATGAATCTGCTTCTGGCTTTAAGGTTATTCAGTCTTGCAAGAGCATTAACTCTGCAAATATTATTCCTAGTTTTAAAGGAATATACTATTGTAGCAGCTTGTTTCTGATTTTACACAGGTACGTGTACAGAAAACGGTGATTATCCTGAAATATATCCCAAAAATACTCTCCTGTAATTTATACTCAGTACACAGTTTTGTCATACTATATGTGCGTATGCACTCATTTCTGATTGTGATTATATCATTCAAAGAATAAATAAATATTTTTTATCTATGGAAAGTCATCTTGTTGATTCTTTCAAAATAAGAGTTTAGATAGAAGGGCAGAGAGTCTAATCTTTATGTTCTAATTTTTACGGCACGTCACTTAAAAGACCATCAGCTGATTATCAGACGTGTAAAACCTGCATCTGCTTTATGATTTCTTTTTGTGACCATAAACTGAAAACTGTCACTATCAAGCAGCTAAAAAGGTTATTTAGCCTTAGAGACAATATTTTATCTAAGAAGATCAAATATGTACTGCCCTAATTTAGATAAACTATTTTAATATGTGCGGGATATGAGATGTTGGGATATGTTAGCAGCTACATTTAGGACCAAACAACTAAATGATAAAAAATTTAATATTTTTATCATGCATAAGCTTAGAAATTCTTCTAAAATGCTTCTACAGTCGGGATTAGGATTTGTGTGTTTAATTGTTGCAGAATGACGTTAAATTGTCTGCAGCGACCATGCTGATAAAATGTTGTAAAAAGATTTTTTTTTTTTTGCTCTGGTGAAAGACAAAATTTAGACAAATATTTAGCATTAAAGACAAAACTGACAGAGTTTTATAACAACAACAAAGAACTTGAACAAACTCTTGCCATGAAACTTGTCCCAGATAGTTTTTCCCCCAGTACAAACTGATAAAGTGAGCCTGTGTCACATTTACTAACTCATCGCACAAACTGGTTGCTTGGTTTAATTCTGAAGAAAATTATAAAATCAGGCTTCAGGTTAAACTGAAAAATCAGTTGTCTTTAATGCTCAAACTGCGTTTACACTACAAGTCACAATGACCATGCACTGACTCACACATTCACACACTGATTTGCAGGTCAGGCTACATGGGGTTCAATGTCTTTCTCAAGGACACTATGTGGTGGGAGGAGCCTGGACTGGACTGCCAACCCTACAATTTGCTCTCCTCCTGAGCTACAGCCACAAAAGAAAATCATTGTGGAAAAATCCCTTTCCCTTTAAATAGTTTTAGATTCGGTACAAAATATAGCAAATAAAACAAACCCTCTCCACCTCAAACATTAGTATGATTGTGTGTTTTCACCTTCCCAACTCACTAATAAGAATATTCTTAAAGCATTAAATATGAACAAAAAATTATGCAGGAGTTATCAAACATCTCGGAAGCTCTTTGGATTGAAAAGAGTGAATCCCATAAGAGTGAATCCCATAAGAAAGGTTAAGAAATGTGGGGATAGTTAAATGAAATCAATACCAAGTTTTCAAAAGAAGGTGTACTGTCAACAATTAATGCCTTTTATAAAATGTCTGCATATGAGCCATACAGACTGTGTATGTAACAAAACAATGTCTATACTGATGTCACGGATCTGTTTCTCTCAGAGAGATGCTGATAAGAACAATACGATCTTATCTGTGCATACTTGACTTTGATTGTATCTAAAGTTGGACTCTGGATTTGTTTATTGAGACACTTGGTTTCAGGATCAGCTCTATTTAAATATAATTGATTAAACTGATCACACAGTTATTAAAATATTCAGACAGCAGTTCTGATCATTTTTTAATCATAACATTGTACAGGTTAAAACACTTGTTTATTTTTGATTTCATATCAGAGTCAAAGCATTTTACAGGAAGAGATTTGAGTTTTATCAAATTTGTATCTGTTGTTTTCTGGAATAAAATGATACACAAATCTGGATTTTAAGGGCAGCAAATGTTTTTAACAACATATAAAAATTAGGATTATTAGTATGCATAACTGCTAAAGCATTTTACATTCTTAAAGTTATTTTTGTAATTTTCAGATAGAAAAATTGCCAACATCTTGGTATAAAAACTAAATGACTAAATAAAGGTGCTTTAAATCAGTTTTTTTTTTAGATGACACACATATGAAGTAATCCTATCCCAAACAACCCATAATTTTTCAATTTAGTTATCCTTGATTTGATTAATAGCTTTTAAGGATGAGATTATAGAGTTCAAAGAAAATTCTCATGTTTTGCTTTTGGGTGCAGTGTGTATTTAGCGTCGCTTGGTGGCAGCACTGCCACCAAGCGACAGCTCGCCTCCGCCCTGAACAAACACCTAGAGGAAGAAGAATCATCAACAAGATATGTGAAACTTTGCCTAAACTGTCACTTGGTTTTGATCATTCCACAAAGAGGGATGGAGTTCACTCCAGGGAGACACAGTTTATTTATATTTTTCTTCATAATACTCTTGTCAGAAGGATATTTTCGATGGGTAAGTTAAAGCTCGTGACTATTACGTGACTCAGCTCTGGCTAGTTGCTATTGTTAGGTTTATTTGGGACGGATAACGAAACTAGGTTTAGCTCAGTTAATCTGAGTAGCGATGCTCTTTTAATAGGTTTAAAACCCACATTATCTAGTAATTGGTTTAATGCTGGTCTAAACATACAGTTAGCATCGATGCTAAAAAATCAAAAGACATCTCAGGAACAGGTCGCGTGGGTTTACGTTTTATCTTCAGAGCTTGCTGTCAAAACCGGTTTCGAATCATTTGTTGGGCAATCGCCTTAAAACTCAAAGCAGCCCCGTGTCAGTCAGTTTCATCCTCGGTTTCAGCTTTAGCACAGTTTAGCTAACTGACCACCCACAACAACAGAACACTAAACATAAGGGCTTTTATAATCTACAGCCAGTTTTTGTCAGATTCAACAGAAATCTTTTGGAACAGTCAAACACAGAAAACAAATGGACTCTTCTATGCTACAGAGGAATGTTAGTGTCAACTAGTTTTGGGTCCAAAACATCAGGTGCCTTTTCCCCAGAAAAGAGTTTCTTCCTTTTCTATTAAAATTATTAATTAAAAAATGTCATAGTTCAGTCACCACTGGTTAGTGTACCCTTATACAAATAAGGTTGAACATCTAAAATATTGTAATGGGTTACCTATTTGTCAATTTTTCATCCCTGACAGTGTGGCTGTAGTCTGATTGCCATTAAAAAAATATTTATCTGGATTGATTTACCAACTTATCTCCTGAATCTGATCTGAATTTCACCTGTGTCTAACAGGTGTAATTTAACACTAAAATGTTATTCAGGATGTGGGTTTAAATCTTACAGTTTTAATCCTAATACTGGTAGATACTTTCACAGATACAGATTACCATATCAAAGATGTACCATGTTGACATTACCTGTTATAATAGACATAAAGATTTAACGATTCATTTTCAGATTCTGCACATCTTTAACAACTTGAGATGTGTTTTTATGGTGAATGTTTTTGTTTTGCCACCATTATTAAAGCCAGATTTAACCAACAAAAGTCATGATGCTTTAATTTAATCAGATGTTTTGTAGTTAATACTCACATCTCCCCTCTTACTTAGTTGTTTGCTCTTCTTATGATGCAATTAGGTCAGTCCTCTCCAATTGACAGAACTACTTCGAAACTTTGCTAAAACATCTGAAATGCGATTAATCATTACTGTTTTAAGATAAAGGGTTGGTGTCTCATTGGGGAAAGAAAAAGCGCAAGAATGTTGGAATCGGTACAAATATTGATTATGTGGAGATCGCCATGAGCCAGCAGAAAGTTAAAAGACTGCAGGGATCTGTTTGTCAAGCTAAATAAACAAATTCCAGTTGGATAGTTACTCGGTTAAATGTAGGCTACAGCTTTTTTTAAAACTTTGATTGCAGAACTAATAGCTTCTGAAAACCATGCATGATCTCAGTCCCAAGACTCCCAAATAACTCACTAGGTCTTCACATAAAACTGTCTGTGGAGCAAGTGAATTCACTTCCCTAAGTTTCTCTCGCAACAAAAAACACGTGAGATCTCTGCTGCTGAGTAGACAGTTATAAGAGTTTGTTTAAAACCAACAAAAGTAAAAAGAAAAATGTCAATTCTTGGTTCTACAATGGTTATGTTTTCAAAGGTAGTCTAGCAGCTTTTCTGATTAAATGCAGAGCTTTTCTAGTTTTTTTTTTTTTTTTTTTTTT
>SSNR01000048.1:2740715-2927030 GCA_006937965.1 Callopanchax toddi | reverse complement strand
TCTAAACATACAGTTAGCATCGATGCTAAAAAATCAAAAGACATCTCAGGAACAGGTCGCGTGGGTTTACGTTTTATCTTCAGAGCTTGCTGTCAAAACCGGTTTCGAATCATTTGTTGGGCAATCGCCTTAAAACTCAAAGCAGCCCCGTGTCAGTCAGTTTCATCCTCGGTTTCAGCTTTAGCACAGTTTAGCTAACTGACCACCCACAACAACAGAACACTAAACATAAGGGCTTTTATAATCTACAGCCAGTTTTTGTCAGATTCAACAGAAATCTTTTGGAACAGTCAAACACAGAAAACAAATGGACTCTTCTATGCTACAGAGGAATGTTAGTGTCAACTAGTTTTGGGTCCAAAACATCAGGTGCCTTTTCCCCAGAAAAGAGTTTCTTCCTTTTCTATTAAAATTATTAATTAAAAAATGTCATAGTTCAGTCACCACTGGTTAGTGTACCCTTATACAAATAAGGTTGAACATCTAAAATATTGTAATGGGTTACCTATTTGTCAATTTTTCATCCCTGACAGTGTGGCTGTAGTCTGATTGCCATTAAAAAAATATTTATCTGGATTGATTTACCAACTTATCTCCTGAATCTGATCTGAATTTCACCTGTGTCTAACAGGTGTAATTTAACACTAAAATGTTATTCAGGATGTGGGTTTAAATCTTACAGTTTTAATCCTAATACTGGTAGATACTTTCACAGATACAGATTACCATATCAAAGATGTACCATGTTGACATTACCTGTTATAATAGACATAAAGATTTAACGATTCATTTTCAGATTCTGCACATCTTTAACAACTTGAGATGTGTTTTTATGGTGAATGTTTTTGTTTTGCCACCATTATTAAAGCCAGATTTAACCAACAAAAGTCATGATGCTTTAATTTAATCAGATGTTTTGTAGTTAATACTCACATCTCCCCTCTTACTTAGTTGTTTGCTCTTCTTATGATGCAATTAGGTCAGTCCTCTCCAATTGACAGAACTACTTCGAAACTTTGCTAAAACATCTGAAATGCGATTAATCATTACTGTTTTAAGATAAAGGGTTGGTGTCTCATTGGGGAAAGAAAAAGCGCAAGAATGTTGGAATCGGTACAAATATTGATTATGTGGAGATCGCCATGAGCCAGCAGAAAGTTAAAAGACTGCAGGGATCTGTTTGTCAAGCTAAATAAACAAATTCCAGTTGGATAGTTACTCGGTTAAATGTAGGCTACAGCTTTTTTTAAAACTTTGATTGCAGAACTAATAGCTTCTGAAAACCATGCATGATCTCAGTCCCAAGACTCCCAAATAACTCACTAGGTCTTCACATAAAACTGTCTGTGGAGCAAGTGAATTCACTTCCCTAAGTTTCTCTCGCAACAAAAAACACGTGAGATCTCTGCTGCTGAGTAGACAGTTATAAGAGTTTGTTTAAAACCAACAAAAGTAAAAAGAAAAATGTCAATTCTTGGTTCTACAATGGTTATGTTTTCAAAGGTAGTCTAGCAGCTTTTCTGATTAAATGCAGAGCTTTTCTAGTTTTTTTTTTTTTTTTTTTCTTCAAATGCTGGTTTGCAAAGACATTTTTGCAGAACTGAAATGCCATTTTTAGACTTGTGGCTCATGAGGTGGTAGAAATACAGGAAATAAAACATGGTCAGATGTTTTACATGTTGAAAAAGTCAGAAACTTCAAGTAATTTTGTAGCTACGGAGTTGTTTAGTTTAATCAACAAAGTGGAAACAAATGACACATGTTTTCCTTAGAGGAACTTAAGATGATTTTGACTTTATGAGTTTGACTTGGATTTGTCACTGGGCTCACATGGTTATAAATAAAATCAGTTTTCAATGATTTAAAAGCCCCTTGTGACTAACCAGGCTACAGCCAGTCAACATGGTGACTGTTAAACACCACATGAGTGTGAGATTTGAAATAGGAGCAGAGGTGATCCCTGTATTTTTCTTGTCTCATCATCAGGTTCAGGCCCAGCACTGTATCTGGTACGGCGAGTGTGGAGCGTCTAAAGTTCCTGGAAAAAAGTACAACTGCAACTACACCGGCCCCCCTCGTCCCCTTCAACCAGAGGGTTATGAACTGCTCACGGTACATACATACATGCATCATCAGAATGATTTCTCCCTGTTCTTTACCCTTACTTTTCAATTGTGCTTTATTTTGCATTGTGGAATATTTAGTAAAAGAGAATCAAAGTGACATCCTGTTTGTGTGCAGGAGCTTTGTCCTGGGCTTGACTACGGTAACCGAAGTCTCTGCTGCAACGCTGACCAGCTGAACACACTCAAAGGAAGTCTCCAGCTGCCCCTTCAGTTCCTGTCTCGGTACGCTGCACCATTATAACATCTAGTGACGAAACACATGGCAAACATAGAAGGACGTTCGGTCTTGATTTCTGAATTACTGGAGAAAAATCTATCTGTTGATATGCAAGAGTTTTTCTTTAACCCTAAGTTAATTTCTCTCATCGTGTTAGATTTTCGCCGTTTCCCGTTTGTTTTTATTCTAGTTCTGAAACTTTCTGTGTCTGTGTGCAGGTGTCCCTCCTGTTTCTTCAACCTGATGAATCTCTTCTGTGAGCTGACATGCAGTCCCCACCAGAGTCAGTTTATGAATAGCACCAAGTTCAATGGCACCAGCGTGGTGGAAGTGCAGTACTACATTGGAAAAACGTTCACTAATGGTGAGTTTTGTTTTTTTAAAAGGTTTCCTGATGTGTTAAGTTTTGGCTAAACGTGTCACCCTTCGATGAAGTACTGATGCACTCAGCTTGCATAAGAATCTGCTGAGTAAATGTTATTATTTCCCTGACCTAACATGTAGTCATGCTTTTTAAGTTTCATTTTGTAACTGACTGTTTAGCTTTGATGCATATTTTAAAAATGGATTCTTTAACAAACTAAAACCTTGAGAATTTCCTTCTGTGATACCTCCAGCCATGTACAACGCCTGTCAGGATGTCCAGTTACCCTCTAGCAACCTGAAAGCCTTATCAATGCTTTGTGGAAAGGATGCAAAAGACTGCAACGCAACTAACTGGATCCAGTACATGTTTAGCGATACAAATGGGCAGAGTCCATTTAATATCATCCCAGTATTCTCAGGTAAATGCTTGTTTATTGGTGTCGTTTGTCTTTAAATAACCTTTAATTGTTTATAAATTAAAGATCTATCAAATGTCCTGTCCTCACCACAGATGTGGAGGTGTCTGGTTACACTCCCATGAACAACAAGACGTATGCCTGCACAGAGGGCTTAGAGGACGGGTCAGGTCCCTGCTCCTGTCAGGACTGTGCTCAGGCCTGTGGCCCCAAACCTGTTCCTCCTCCCCCCACACCTCCCTGGACCATCTTCGGTGTGGATGCCATGTCCATCATCATGTCGATCTCGTACTTGGCCTTCCTGGTGATCTTCATTTTAGCTGTGCTGGGAGCTTGGTGTTACAGGTAATGGGTTTTTAGCTTGTAGCATGCACAGCTAGGACCTGTCATTCTGTATTTTTAGTAATATTCTAGTAAGATTCTAGCCCTGACCTGTTTTGACTCTTTATGTTTGCAGGAAACGTACAATCATGTCTGAGTATGCCCCCATTTTGGACAGTAATAGTCCACTGTCCCTCAACAGTGATGATCCTAGTCAAGGTACAGCCATGAGAGGCACATCTATACATTTTCTTCATTGCAGTGTTGAGATTGTTGACTTATCTTCATTCTATTCTTCTCAGTAAATGCTACATGCTGCGAAACACTGGGTGAACGATTTGAGAAACTTCTGCGAGTGTTCTTCAGCTCCTGGGGTTCCTTCTGCGTCCGACGTCCATTTTCGGTGATCCTGGGCAGCCTGGTACTGGTGACCGCTGCCTCTGTGGGCCTGGTCTACATGCGCATCACCACGGACCCGGTCGATCTTTGGTCCTCCCCCTCGAGCCAGGCTCGGCAGGAGAAGGACTATTTCGATGAGCACTTTGGCCCCTTCTTCAGAACCGCACAGCTCATTATAACCACTCCGATCAACGAGACGTACGAGTACTCTCCGTATTTTGGAGGAGCAGATGTCCCGTTTAAAGCCATCCTGTTCAAAGACATCCTGCACCAGGTTAGTTGGTTAGGTTGGTCCAGTTTAGAAGATGATCAGCAGCATTGATTTGTTTGAAGCAGTTTGTATGAACTTTGCACACATAGCTGCAGCTTTACGCCGTAAACAGCAACAAAACTACTGCTGTCCACCAGAAGACAGCCCTATAAACCCTTTCATAGCAATACATTTTATTATTTTGTTTTTTTACTCAATTTTTATATGTGATCCCAGTTGGGTCAATCAAAGGCAACAGTAAGTCTTTAGTTTCTTGAAGATGTTTTGCTTCTCATCCAAAGAACGTTGTCAGTTCTAACTGGAATGTTCAGTTTCAATCTTATAACCGTAGTGAGTTGATTAACAGGCTGAAATCACATGTAAATCGCTCTGTGGTGTGCTTTGATAAAACCAGATTACAGTACAACAGCCCTCTTCTCTAGCCTGACTTCAGAGCCAGCTTTAAGGGCTTATCGAGACACTGGATGCCTTTTTTTCATTTCCATCTGTCAGTTGGTTCAGATCCAAATTAAAACCCTTTAAAACTCACCATCAATGTAGGAGACAACCTGTAGATCTTATCTGACGGTTCATACAGTCACAGATTAAGTGGCTTTTGTTTTTTGTTGAAGTAAAAACATGAAATGAAACAGTAATTTAAACTCTGAAGTTTCAGTGTCTGTTCTCACGATGTTCTAACCTCAACCAATCAGGTGCTGGATCTACAGCTCGCAATCGAAGACCTTGTAGCCACATATGAAGGCCAGAGCGTCACTCTAAAGGACATCTGCCTGGCTCCCCTCGCTCCGTATAACGACAACTGCACCATCTTAAGCGTTCTCAACTACTTTCAGAACAGCCACTCTGTGCTGGATCACTCCGTCGGAGATGAGTTTTATGTTTGGGCTGACTACCACAGCCACTTCCTCTACTGTGTCAGGTGATCTGTCTTTTCTTAGCTCAGTCTCTCTCTCTCTCTTTATTTTTTTATGCCTCCCAGTAAGATGGCACTTTTATTACTTTTGCCTCTTATTTTAGTTTTATTTGCTTGCAGAAATCTGTTATTGTTTAGGAAGTGATGTTGTGTGAACACCAGTTGATGCTCTACCCTGTCAGATATTTTCAAGAAAGTTCTTCCTAAAACAGTTAACTCAAAGTTCCTCCTTTGCTGCCAACTGTAAAACATAGACTCAGTGTCATAGTGGGTTTTTTAGTCATGTTTTGTCAAGTTTTTAACCAGATTATTATATTTTTCCATTCTACAGCGCACCGGCGTCCCTGAACGACACCACCCTCCTCCACGATCCCTGTTTAGGAACTTTTGGAGGTCCCGTCTTCCCTTGGTTGGCCCTTGGTGGTTATGATGGTGTGTATTTATGTATTTTTCCTTACTTATTCATTTATTTCAAGTTTTTATATTTTGATGTTTTACCTTAAATTGCATTGGCTGGTGCAAGATCCTCCATTTTTTTATCAGATGAGAGAAAACATATATCTCCTCGTGCTGAATTTGAGAATAAGACTTGGACGTTTTTGAATCAAAATTTGATAAAAATAAAAACTGCATATTGCAGGCATAGTCTAAATGATAGAGGGGGTGGTGTTGGTCAGGAATCCAGCAGGAGCAGAAAGAAGGTTTAAGAAATAAAGTCTGTGTTGAAAAATGTTAAGTTTTGCTTTTTATGAAATATTGTGAGTTTCCAGGTTGTAAAAACTTGAAAAGTAATGAGTCAAAGCTTTAAAAGTTTGGGTATTTTTCTGGACAGCATCTTTGAACTTTGTTATTTAGACACTGTAATAGGAAAAACATGTTTTTATTCAATATACAGCAGCCACAGAGCCAATAAACCTCTCTCTTTATGTCTTTGTGGCTCCAAAGAACCTGCTGTTTACGTTCACAATCACCCTTGACTGCTGTTTTTGTCCCACCTTCATGCAGCTGTTTATGGTAGTGTTATTTTCCTCTGCTCATGAGGACTCGACCTGCCCTAAAAAGCCTAGTCTGCTCTGATTGGTCAACTCCCTCTGGCCTGATCACCAAACTCTGCCTCTCAATTTTAAAATGTGACTCATTGGATATGAGCTTTGTGCTGAGTGTAGGATTTTTTAAACTATGCGAAACTCACAGGAAATGAAAAACTGGAAAAAAAGTTTTGTCATTGCTGACTCTGACTTTTAATGTATTTTGCAACTCGCTGAACAATTATCAGTGATGTCACCACCTCGTTCTGCATACCTGAACATGCCTCTGAAGTTCTTGACATATTGTTCAGGTTTTGGTTTAACACGCTGCACTGAAATAGAGAAGTAAACACAACCACTTCCATTTTTTGTAATTCCTTAAAAACAGTGTTTATTATTGTCTTGTGTTTTTTATTTTTGTTGTTAAAAAAAGAAATGCTTTTCATCTTATTTAACCTGATGGATGAATAAAAACCAATAACGAACACATTCTGTTTCTCACTTAATGCATTTTGTATTTCTTGTCTCTGCAGACACAAACTACAACAATGCGTCTGCCCTCGTCATCACTTTCCCACTCAACAACTACCTGAAAGATCCTGTTAAACTGGGCAAAGTCCTTGCATGGGAAAAAGAGTAAGACGACGATCACAATCCTGCCTCAGCATCAGCGTTTACCTCAGTGTATGATTTGAGTTGTCATTGTTTTCTCTTCATTTCAGATTCATCAGTTTCATGAAGAACTTCTCAAACCCCAACCTGACTATCTCCTTCAGCGCCGAGAGGAGCATCGAAGATGAAATCGACAGAGAGAGCAACAGCGACATCAGCACCATCGTGATCAGCTACGCCATCATGTTCATCTACATCTCCCTTTCTCTCGGTCACATCCACAGCTTCAGAAGAGTGATGGTAGTAGATGACTCTCTTGACATTTGTAAACGTGTGTTTTGTCACACATGCCATAAATAGTTCCCCTCATTACCCATTTAGCTCGTTTTTCCTGTTTGTGTCCATGAACGTAGTGTGTGATGACGTACAGGAAGCAGAATATGATTCATCATGTTGGTGTTAATTGTCTGTACAGGTGGATTCTAAGATCTCTCTGGGGGTGGCAGGTATCCTGATAGTGCTGGCCTCTGTGTCGTCATCTCTGGGGATCTTCAGCTACGCCGGCATCCCCCTCACGCTCATAGTGATCGAGGTCATCCCCTTCCTCGTGCTAGCTGTTGGAGTCGACAACATCTTTATTATAGTGCAGACGTACCAGGTAAACTACTTGGCTCTCAGATCATTTAACCTGATTGGTGCAAACTGTTAGTCTGACATGTGGTGACAGAAGGAGGTGAACCCAGTGAACTTTTCTAACGTTAAAAACAAAAAAAACCACAAAATCTATTTGGGGAATTTTTTGATCACAGAATAAACACAGATAGGCCTAGTTCAGGTAGCAGATGAGACAATGCTTATAAGATTTCCCATCTCGTTTAAAGATAACGTAATCTTGAACATTTGCAACAAGCTACACAAGTTAGCGTTTTTATCAGTAATATAAATGTCTTACTGAGGCAGAAAACGTGGCGTCTGCTCTAGAAAACTGGTCAGGCTCCCAAAATTACAAAACAAAAAAAGAACAGAACAAAAGTTTTATCTTTTGCCTTAAAAATACTTTTTTTTTTTTTTTTTTTTTTAAATTCTACAATTTGGTGAAATTGCTTCAGTACAGTAGGTTCAGCTGTGTCAGCATTTGCTTTGTTGTAACAAATGATGTTCATTCTTGTGTATGGTTATGCGTTTTGATACCACGTCTCTTTTTTTTTTCTTCTCATTTATAAACAGAGGGATGACCGGATGCCTAACGAAGAACTCCACCAGCAGATTGGCCGTATTCTGGGAGACATCGCTCCAAGCATTCTTCTCTCCTCCTTGTCTGAGTCTGTGGTCTTCTTTCTGGGTAAAACAGATTTGTTATTTTTAATCTTTATCATTTACACTCATGGTGGCAGATCGGAAGCTATCATTATGCGATCATGTATCAGAAAGTGCTCAGATGGGATCGTAACGAGCTGCAGATTCTACAAACACAAGCAGCGTTTTTTTTAAAACGATGATCAAAGCCGTTTAAGAGAAGCTCACATTAGGAAAGAGTTTCTAACATGTGAACCTGTTAACTTATCAGCAAAAGTAAAAAAAAAAAACACACAACATGAACCACATTACCTCAGATGAGATCAAGTCTTCTAGAATAAAGATTATTCTGGGGTCTATAAAAGACAAACATTCCAAAAACACATTTCAGGTTGAGAGATATTTTCTGGCTCTATGGTCTTTCTGATGTTCTCTTCTTTAAATGAGTTCACATGACGGATAAATCTATTCCTTTACACACACACACACACACACACACACACACACACACACACACACACACACACACACACACACACACACACACACACCCTCTTCTGTCCCCTGATACAGCAGGTGTGAGACATCTGTGCATCTTCTGCACAGGAACACGTCAGAGACATAATTTAAACAGTGCTGTTTTTAACACGTAACAGTCATTCAGCAGCAAAGTGTGTGATGCACATTAGTGTTTTTATTTTATTTTAACTAATCAAAATGACATTTTTTTCCAGGGATTTTAACAGTCAGAAATCTGTGTTAAACCATTTTTTTCATTAGACATAAATCAATAATTCTGACACATTTTAAAAGGTCAAACTATGAAATGGAACTGACAAATTTAGAATGTTTTACTTTAAATGAACCAAGTTATTTTTACAAACTGAACTCTCACAGTTGGTGGATAAACGACCTGCTGTTTTCTGCTGAGCCAGAAGCCGATGTTCTTTTTTATTTTTACCTTCCAGGTGCCTTGTCTAACATGCCTGCAGTGAGGACTTTCTCCCTGTTCGCTGGCTTAGCTGTTTTTATTGATTTCCTGCTGCAGATCAGTTGCTTTGTCAGTTTGCTCGGCCTGGATGCCAAAAGACAGGAGGTGAGACGGAAGGAGGGGGGGAGTGTTCTTGATGGGATAATACAACAGAACATTTTATTGTCAAATTATTCAAGATGTTATCCTCTTAATAACTACTTGTAAATTGAGGAGAATAACGTTAAAAACACTGTGGAGAAAACTAGATTCAGGATTTCATCTTCCAGATCCTGCTTTAGGAACAGGTAATAAACTCTCTACTAATAAAAAAACAAAAAGTTGAAGTGTTCCTGAACACTGGCAGCCATTTGTTTTGCTGCATATTAAACAGAACACCTCTTCGCCCCTGCTGCTCTGTATTATCACACTCTGTGGTAGCTCGACTCACCAAGGTGACTCTCAACAGAGTTTTTTCCTCATCCTGTAATGTGCTCCTCTGATATTCCCCTAGATTTTACTGATATTTTATATTAATAACACAAGCTCAACGCTGGACTGGTAACCTCTGCGTTAAACCTGCAGCACTGTTTATTTACACAGATTGTGCAAATAACACGCTCGTGCCATTTTATCAGGACCGTTTTCCATCTTTGTGAAAAGTTAATCCTTTTTATCAAACCCTGTAGGTCTTCTGATCTTTGTTTCCTGTGTGTCAAGTCTTGTTTTTGAATTATTACAGATTTTTTATAGAAGGAAATAAAACTTTAACGTATAAATTCAGTAACTTTAACCGAGTAGACGCTTAGTTTTTATTCTGTGTGTGAACCCGCTTGGCTCTTTGAGTTTGTGTTAAATTATTTAACCCCTTTGTTACAGCTGGTTGTCTTTTACACATTTCAAATATTGTGCGTTGTGTTTAAAAGGAGAATCGATTTGACGTCTGCTGGTGTGCAAAACTGCCCGAAGGTCAGGAAGCCAAGACAGACGGTTTCCTCTTCCGTTTTTTTAAGAAAGTCTACGCTCCGTTCATCATGAAAGAGTGGGTTCGGCCAATCGTTGTAAGTAAATCAGTCACACTTAGACAGCCGTGCCTACCAGCCTATTTGGTATCATAATGAGCTAAAGTACGGTAGTGGTTTTTAACCTGGTGGTGATACGTATTTGTCAACAGGTGGCAGTGTTCGTGGGCATCCTCTCCTTCAGTATAGCTGTTGTGAATAAAGTGGAAATTGGACTGGATCAGAAGTTGTCGATGCCTGATGTGAGTTTGATCTTTTTTTGTTTACCTTGATGGTCAGTCACCCAGGAATCTGGATCTTAAACGTCTCAAGCTGATTGTTTGATTTTCTGGCTGCTTTTTAGGACTCGTACGTTTTGGATTACTTCAAGAACTTGAGTGAGTACCTCCACACCGGAGCTCCCGTGTACTTCGTGGTGGAGGATGGTCTCAACTACAGCAGCCTGGAGGGTCAGAATGTTGTGTGCGGAGGAGTGGGCTGTGACAACAACTCTTTGGTTCAGCAGGTCTATTCTGCATCGCTCATCAGCAACTAGTACGTCTGAGCTACGACACAAAAATAAATCACAACAACCTCTAAACTTTACCTAATAAGTGGATTATCTGATCTTTTCCGTGTTACTCCTAGCACAACTATTGCCAGCACACCTTCTTCCTGGTTGGATGACTACTTTGACTGGGTGAAGCCTCAGTCTACCTGCTGTCGCTTCTACAACTCTTCTGGTGCCTTCTGCAACGCTTCAGGTGAACTTCTGTCTTTTGACAGTGAAATAAAATCTGTAATTTTATGATTAAATCACACAATTTTATAACAGTTTTGTCAATATGGTTTTATTTGTGCAAAAAGTAGTCAGGATTTTTACAGGTGCTGAAAACACTTGAATTTTTATGTTTTTTTTTCTTCAATGCTTTAAAAGTGCTTGAAATTTGAACTTCACGAGACTAGGAAGTGAAATGGTTGATTTGAGCAGATGTGTTCATGCATGTGTAAATCATCAGGTGTTGGAAAGTCTTGAACTCACCTTGAAAGTACTTAAAAAGTGCTTGAATTTCAAATAAGACCATGTGTAAGAGCCTCGAACAATACAAAAATCACTTAAACATGGAATCATAAATAAAAAATCTGATGTATTTCATTATAGGTTTCCTTCTTCTCTCCAAAGACATGAAAGAATACAGTTTATTATGTTGTCTTCATTCAGAGGCTGATACAGTTTCATTTTCTTCCTTTATTTGTCTTATTTGATCTATTAAATAAATGAATGTGTTCTGTTTTGTAGTGGTGAACTCGTCCTGTGTGTCCTGTCGGCCTATGACTCAGAGTGGGAAGCAGAGACCTGTAGGAGAAGATTTCATACATTTCCTACCCATGTTCCTGTCAGATAATCCTAATGTCAAATGTGGAAAAGGGTAATCAATCTTCAGCTGTTTTATTTTCCTTGCTAAGTCACTGAATTATCTACTTAAAGTTTTGGATTTTATGCCTTCCTCTTTTATTTTTTTCTCACATTTCATGATTTCTCCTCCAGCGGCCATGCAGCTTACGCCACAGCAGTCGACCTGTATCCCAACAACACGGGCGTCGGAGCCACGTACTTCATGACGTACCACACCATCCTAAAGGAGTCTCCAGACTTCATCAAGGCTTTGAAAATGGCTCGAACCCTGGCGAACAACATCAGCCAGTCCATTGATCACAAAGTGTTTGCGTACAGGTCAGTTCTGTTTTCGACTTCATGAATATTTGCACATTTTTTGTGGCCGAGTTGCTTTAGATTAAAGGATTTTCTCTTTCACCTTCAGCTTTTGAGTTTATTTGTGCTTCCTCTCACTGAGGGTTCGTCTGTTATGTGTTTTAAAGGTTTAAGTAGGAAAATGTAGATCACAGAACACAGTGTCTAAATAATATTAGAATAGCAGTAACTCTCTATTGAAGTTTTAGTTTAGAGGAGTTTTGCCTCCAGGTGAAGCAGCAGAAAACACATTTTCGCTGATAAAAACATTTTCTCTTTGCAGCGTTTTCTACGTGTTCTACGAGCAGTACCTCACCATCGCCCACGACACGGCTCTGAACCTGGGCGTGTCACTGGCGGACATCTTTGTGGTGACCACGGTGCTGCTGGGCTTCGAGTTGTGGTCGGCCGTGATTGTCACCATCACGATTGCCATGATCCTGGTCAACATGTTTGGCGTCATGTGGCTGTGGGGCATCAGCCTCAACGCGGTGTCTCTCGTGAACCTGGTCATGGTAAGAGCAGCATGACATAACGGGGCGGGTCTCAGGAATTCAGCTTTGACATTATTCCTGGTTTGTTTTGACATAATTTATCTACTTTATTTGTGCTACAGCTTTATTATAATGTAGGATTCTCTCTCTTTTTAAGCAAAAACAATACAGACACTGTTATGTTTGTTTGCTGGTGACGGCAGCAGCTCACTAAGTGAACTAGTTGTTTTTTTAGCGGTGTTGTGTGAAGTTTTGAGCCTGCTGGTGAAAACAAAGACAGCACTGTTCCTATCCATTTCTTGCCCCCCCAAAAAAATCAGATTTAAATTATTAGTACTGATTAAATCTTTTGCTTTATTATTGAATTAAATATTATCTCAAAGGCATTTCTTAATAGATTTTTAGCTGCTTGTCTATTTTGTGATCTTGTGACTTTTGGGTCACATTGTGCTCATGTTTGGCCCTTTTGATTAAAGGTCCCATCATCAGCAATTCTGATGCACTTTGTTGTCGTAATGGCCAAAAAGTCGTAGATATTTAGCTCAAAAGAAAGCAAGTCAGATGTCAGCTGTGTGGTTTTCAGTTCTCTATTTTCACGTTTCTGCCGCTGACTTGTTCTCCGCTTTGGGTTTCAGAGCTGTGGGATCTCGGTGGAGTTCTGCAGTCACATCGTGCGAGCGTTTTCCGTCAGCGTGAGGAAGAACAGAGTGGAGCGGGCCGAGGAGGCTCTGGCTCACATGGGCAGCTCTGTAAGTTCTGTTTTATACCTTATTAAATTCACAACAGGAAGTTAAGTGGAAGCACGTTTTTTGGATTGTAAAAATGATCCTGGTGTGGATTTCACCACCAACAATAAATCAGACTTGCTTTACACATCCGCTGCTGCTGAAGCTAATCCTGTTTGAAACGTTTTATTGTAAGCTCCTTTTGAATGATATTTTCATACATTGATTCCACTTTTCTTTTCTCAGGTGTTCAGTGGGATCACTTTAACAAAGTTTGGAGGGATATTAATCCTGGCGCTTTCCAAGTCACAGATCTTCCAGGTCTTTTACTTCAGGATGTATTTGGCCATCGTGCTGCTCGGAGCGACGCATGGCCTCATCTTCCTCCCAGTTCTACTAAGCTATATAGGTTGGTAAAGTTACACAAAATAAAAAAAAATCAATGCATTGGTTCAGTTTTATGCAGTGAAATTTTTTTTTTTTTTTTAAAGGTCCATCGATGAACAAAGCCAAAGTGTTTGCTGCCAACCAGCGTTACATCGGCACAGAAAAAGAGCGCCTCCTCAAACACTAGGCGAGCTGTTTGGGAACTGACTGATTGTGAAGGACTGTGTTGAGTGTGTGTGTGTGCATCAGCTGTTTCTGTTTTGGTAACACACTCCTCATCATTGCCACTACTATGCATGGATCTAACTCAGGAATATACTAGGAAACGAGAGTGCCATCGGCTTTGTCCGCACGCATACTTTGATTTTCCTCAGAGGACTCAGACCTCTAATTCCTCATCCTCACACTACAAGACGAGCTTTAGGATGTGAATCAGGACCAACACACCACAGAACAGACGCTCTGATGAGGCAGAGGGAGAAATACGCCTCCTCCTGCGTTAAGTGACAGAGAAACAGCCTGGGAACTGCAGCGTGAGCGGTTTGTTTGGAAGAGTTAAAAAGGGTACAACTGGTCAGTTTATTATTTACATGTAAAGACCAGATAAATAATGTGTAAAATTGGGGAAAAAAAGCTAACATTTTATATAACAGTTTGATATTAAAAGTCATTTACTGAGTAGAAACAGTCACATAATGGCGTTATAAGAAGTAACCCTGGAAGCAGGACATTTCTTCTTCTGCAGCTTGTAATCAGTAAGTTCTGACTCACGAACCACAAACTAGAAATCAAACTACCTCTCTGAGGTTGATGCAGTTTTTAGTCGAGTCCATGTTTTTGCTGACGTAATGGATGTGTGCTTTTAAAGGGTTAAGCTGTACAATTTTTATTTCCAAATAGATGCAGCTTCTTGCATTGATTTCCATCAATTCTAAATGTTTGTATTTCCACATCGACAGCTAGCTGGCTACATGCATTCCACCCATTGATAAGTGTCCTTCTGAAGCATCTGAACGCTGAATAGTTTGTCCGCTTTGTCCTGTCACGATGAATGTTAAACGCCTGGTGTGAACTGGTTTTATGGTGCTGAAAACGGTTTTGTATTGATCCGAGACATTTTATAGTTACTGAACAAGGGATTCAAAGCATCAGGAGGTGGAGAGAAAGAAAAACTTGACCTAAAGTGTGAAAAGAAGCTAACATAGGACTAATCATGTTTCATTACACAGTTGTTTGTTGTGTGGTGATTTTTTTTTTAAGTGTGATTTGTTACATAATAATGCAGTTCTGAGATATTCATTCATTTTCCTTTAAATGGTTGGAAGTCCCTTTAAAGGAATCACTCACACTTTTAACTAAAAATGACATTTTTACCCCTTAGAGACATTCCTTTAGACCCTTCTTTATTTCTTCCAACATGAATCAACAGGTTTGAGGTTTTACCTGATCGTCTGTAACAACTGTTTTTCCCCCATGATACATTAATGACTGCAGGAATGTGTGAAACAAGAATTCAAATATGGATTTAACCCCCCCCCCCCCCAAAAAAAAGCTTATTGTTACATGTTGTGTATGGATGAATTGATTCTGACATTGAAGAATATCTCTGAAAAGTTTAGTTTTTACTGATTTTAACAAATATTAAAAAGAACAAAACAACACAGAACTTATTTTCTTTTTTTACAGTCTAAATACTATTGTTTCACATTTAATGGCTTAGTTTTTTTTTTTTTTTTAGATAGTTGCTAAGGTTTACCACAGTGTGGCGCATGAATCCATTCACTGTCTGCTCTGCGCTTGTAGTGGGAGTGACCTCATTTTTTGTGTGTGCAAGTGATGGAGCCTATTGATGCTTTTTACTATTTCTGTAAATTAATTCTCTTCAGGATGCAAATTGGTACAAAAATCAAAAAGCGTCTGTTATTTAAACATCAGCCTGAGGCTGGTTCTTCTTCATTTGAAGTGTCGGGTCTTAACCCTGAAACCTGAGAGGCCGTCAGTCGCTCACATCCTATTTGAAAGTTGCTGCCAAGATGAGAGCCGTCTACTTCCTCTCAGCGTTTGTTGTTGTGACTGCCTCCTCAGCCTTGTTGTCACACAATACTGCAGCTCATGACTTATTTATCCTCTGCCCTGTGGGAGCACGACCGTCCTTTGACTGTGGCTGGGAGATTAAAATATTAATTTCCTCTGCAGGTCTGGTTGTGCTGTCTGCAGGAGGAGGGGGGGTACAGGTTGTCAGAGTACTGTTATGTAAGAGGTGCAAGGCTCTCCCCCTCTCACTCGGCTGTGACCTGTCACCGTCTTCCATTATGGCGCAGACGTACGGCTCAGTGAGGGTATTCTAGTTCAGTGAGGCATGAACAGCACTGCAGGGGCAGAGAAGTGGGGAGAAAACCCATATGGGAACCACAGTGGCTCCTGGAACTTGCAAGAATTACATTTATTAGCTTCAAGTCTGTATGAACTAATGGAACATGGATTTGAATTCACAAATCTCATTTTATTATGATACACTAATTATCATTTAACATCATGTTAGAGACACAGGAGAATAAAACGTCACTCAGACCAGCCTAATTAAATAAAGAACTTAAACCCAAATAAATACCTGAAGCAAAGGGCAGAGGACAGCTCAAGGGTCAGAGTTCATGAGCTGCATGGCTTCAGGGAAGAAGTGCTTCATCCAAGCTTTAAGGTTACTCGATCTGTGGCCTGAATAAATCCAGGTCTCCCATGGCACGTTGGTCCTAGGGGACAGGTCAGACAAAAAGCAGTTGAGAAGATCTTTCATGAATAAAACCTCCGAGTGCCTGACCTGAGAGTTACGGGGGTCCCGCTCTGGAGCCAGGCCTGGGGTTGGGCCTGTGTGTGAGCACATGGTGGCCAGGTTTGAAATACCTGTTCAGCCCAAACAGAGTGAGGACACACCTGGTGGATACATTTGTCAAGATGGTTTTGAACTCCTACCTCTGGCAGAGCTTTGACCAACTCCTGAGGACAGTGGGAAACACTGATGGGCCTTGTTCTGCTCTGCTACTGTTGCAAGCTGTGGCCACAAGGTGATTATGGTTAGGGATTGTCCAATCTCTGGGGCAGAAGTTGCTGAGGTAGTCAAACATCTAAGCAGCATCAGAGCCCTGGATGTTGCAGGACTGTCCTGGTTGCAACATTGCCTAGTCGTTGGATTAGTGGAAGACGGCAAGGTGAGGCAAGTTGAGTTCCCAAGCTGGATGGGTGGAGTTTGTCATTATTTTATTTATTCTGGTTCTGCTGGTGTAAATATCCTCCAGGAAAGGGAGGCTGCTGTTGGTCATTGTTAGAGCAGATCTAATCACTCTTTACAGCTTCCAGCCTCAGAAATGTTGCTAAACTAGACTGTTATGGAAGATGTCAGGATGCCGTCTACTACACACTGGTAGAAAGACGGAGCAGCAATGAGACCAGCAATTTGCAGCATCCTCATCAGATACAGAGTTTAGTGAGCCTTTTTAATGATGCTGGTTGTGTTAGTGGCCCATGTAAGGTCAGTGGGCATGCAGGCTCAAGTGTTTACTGTAGCTCTATGGACTGCATAATATTTGCTTCAAATATACTCTTTGAATAATAGTGACAGCAGGTTATCTTTGACTAATGAATCTGATGTTAACTGTTAAAAAGCAAAAACTGTAGCAGTTATCAAAATAATCACTGGAGCACATTTTAAATCTGGATTTGCAGCATAAACAAAGCTTTTTTAAGTTAAAAAAAGACAAAAGTAAGAAAAAGTAGAATTTTATTTTTAAAGAATAAAGACCTTTTAGGTTAAAAGACAAGTTTGCAAAAAGTAAAAAATAAAAACTAAGAATTTATTTTAAGAAAAAAGCATTTTTAAAAGTCTTTAAAAGTAAAAAAAGAAAAAGGAAAAAAAAAACTTTACAACACCTGAAAAATGTGAGAAAGTATTAACAATGTGATGATGCATCACATCCTTTTAAAGCATAGTTGTGCAGATTTATACTTAAAATCCACAGGTTTCAAAAATATGCCTGTTTTGCTCTTTTTCCAAGGTTCATCAATAAATAAGCGTAAGAAGTGTTTAATGTATGTTGTGCGTCACTGGGTCTCTGTTACGGTGGCTTCAGTTGACCTTTGGGTTGGAACAAACAGGATTAGGTAGCCTTGTCAGATGTGAAGAGAGGATCAGGTTCTCAGATCCACCTGCAGCGCTTTCACCTCTGACCGCAGAAACACTTCAGAAAAATAAAAAACAGATTCGTTACAGGAGAAAGAAAGTGGCAGGGCGTGCACGTTTGAAAGTTGGCAGTGCTTTGTGAAATTCATATTAAGGAAGAACGGTCAAGGAAATCAGTTTTCTAGAAGCTTATTTGCTAAAATAACAGAATTCACCTCCTTGTTTTCAAAGTGTAAATAGCAGAAAATCCACTGTATCATGTCAGGAATGGAGCAAAACGCAGTTTCAGCTAAAAGTTGTTATTTTAAAGGGAAGGGCGATAGACCGCAGCTTGACCCAAACGGTGGCACACATATTTTCACAATGAGGGTCACTTATGTTTGAGCTGGGCTCAGGAAGGGCTGTCAATAGACCCCTTTATGAGACAGAGAGGGGGAATTAGGCCGTCAATGGGGGTGACTAAGCCATGTATGCCATGCGCCCACACTGTTTGTTTTGAAGGCAGCACGGGACTGGTGTGACTTGTTTACACAGGATATGTGTCAGGCAGGGGACAGTTTCCACCTGGTGAGAAACTGACCGCTCTGATTGCATCAGAGCAACAGGTGCAATTGTTTCCAGGAAAAACTAATCTAAAAGCCCAAAAGAGTTCATTGCAGTTTGAAAAAAAGTTTGCATCTCAGGTGTTTCATATGTGAAATATATAGGGAGAGCACATATAAGCTGCGCATAATCTACAGGCATCAGACTAAATTTAATTCAGTTAAACAAAGGACACACAAAAATTAGATTATAAAAAAGAAAGTAGCAGCGAGTACAGTACAGTGAGTAAAGTACAGCACTCAACCCAACTAAATTATTCTTATCTTATTTCATTTCCTTGTCGAGTATCAAACATACTGGAAATGTGTTTAGGACCTGCAGGAGATGGGACAGCTTGTGAGATTTAAATCAATCAGAATTTATTCTAGGAGCTGAACGTTCTCCAATGGTTTGATTTTTTTTTAATTTGGTTTAAGTAGAAAAAATATTAACTGTAGTAAAAAAAAAAACACACACACAAAAACGTCTGATCGGTGTCCTGACATGACCTACGATTTATTTAAATAAAACAAACTGCTCCTGTCTAAGATCTGGTTCAGCCTGAGGAGAGGTAACAACCTGAAAACTGGCCCTTCCAGGACCTGGTTTGACAAGTTCATTAATGCATAGTTTTAGGAAAACCACTTCAGCTGAGGGTTTAGTTTCAAAAGGTTTTTGACAAATGTGTGAGTAAAAAATGGATTCAAATTCAACAACTTGGTAAGAAGTCATTTTAAGGTGAAAAAAGAAGTTTAAAAGAAAAATCAATGACAAGATAATAAAAATAAATAGAAAAATGTAAGTTATTTAACAAATACCTTACAACATGGTGTTTTTGCATCCTTTAGACATGAGATCATCACTGTAGCTGTGTTTGTGAGGTTGTTTTGTCACCATTTTGTTTTTTGTGTGTGTTGTTTCTGTTTATAATTTTCCATTTGAGGACTTGATTGACTCATTATTTGACCCTTTCTGTGATTATTTTGTGTAGATTGTGATTTTTTTTAATATCACAATTAACATTTTTATATGATAATTTTATATTATTTAGTCCCCCAATTTAATTCCCGATACTTTTTCTCAAAACGCTTGACATTTTTTTCTTTCATTTTTATGATTCTAAGTCCTTTTTTTTTTGGACATTTCTTGACTTGCAGGCAATTTGACACCTTGTGTTGCCTCATCCATCTGTTGAAGCCTCAAATGTCAGAACATTTGTTTTATTTTTACAAAAAATGTCAAATAACTTTAAAAAAATGCCAAGCTGCTTATGTAATCCACCTTATTTTGTTGACTTTCAGCAAAAAATGAAATAAGGAGTCATATTTAGTTTGATCAAGCAGAGAAATGTTTATTTACAACGTACACTGGTTGCATCATCCATGAGTCTTTACTCACAGAGTACTTCGAGTGCATCTTACAGCAAAATCTTTGGGCTTGCAAACAGAAACAAAAGCAATTTTCACCTTAAATTAATTCAATCCATGCTTTTATGATGGCAGTTCCTCTTGTGATCGTTTCAACCCAAATCCCATTAATACTAAAAAAGCAGCATCAGTCAATCTTTAGCATTTATCTGATTCAGTGACCTCTCACTACTCTGGTAGTGTGAGAATTTAAAGCCTATAAAAAAGATGAAATCTAAGCAGTACTGTCATTTTAAAATAGGTAACTTTTTTTTTCCTTTTAATTTTTAGAAACTATAGATTTCTAATCAGTACATTCAAGTAACAGGTTACCCAATCCGTCACGATCATGGTCGGGTCCATGTTTTAGAGGTCGTCCTTCCTCACAGAGGTCATCTAAAGAGAAATGTCTCATAGGAACTTGGTGTCTTGTTCAAGGTCACTTCAGCATAGGTGCAAGGTCTAACCCACGTCATTTCCTTGCAACACTAGAGCACTAGACACTGCAGGTTCAGTTCAAGTCACTGGTTAATGGCATTTTCTCCCCACTCATGAACAAATCCCACCTTAAAGCACCGTAAAATGCGCTAGAAAAACACTCTAACATAGAGTACAGGAGACCTGATTCTGAGAAGAGTTGGTCTGGCCTCAGGAAGTCCATGGCAAGCAGTGGTAGAAAATACAAAAGAAATATTTCAGTAAGAAAAAACAAAGGGAGGTTGCATCTTCTCTGCAAGTATAAACATTCACAACTTTCCGTGCAGATCTTTGCAGATAGAAAAGTATTTTGAGTGAATAATGGCTGAAAAGGTGTGCAGCGCTTATGGACAAAGTTTTTTATTTTCAGGGTTTTAGTTACCCCGAGCGTGTTTAAAGTCTAAAAATAAAGTGTCTTGCAATATGCAAAAAGTGCACTTTTAAGACAGTGACTTGCAAAAACACTGTGAGGAAAAACAGTCCAGCCAGAAACCTGCCGTTTAAAAGGCT
The DNA here is from genome assembly GCA_006937965.1 of Callopanchax toddi. NCBI lineage: Eukaryota > Metazoa > Chordata > Actinopteri > Cyprinodontiformes > Nothobranchiidae > Callopanchax > Callopanchax toddi. The sequence goes on along the minus strand of SSNR01000048.1, from coordinate 2,906,586 downwards.
TTTGTTTAAAAGTTAAGCAGGTGGAAGGCCTGACCAATCATAACCAAGTTTAATCATAAAGAAAAAAATTAACACCTTCCCTCTAAAAAATATACAAAGTGATGAAGAGGAGATGAGAGATGTAGAACTCCTCTCGTTAGAAGTCCATGTAGTGATGATGAATGTAGAAGTATTTAAAAAAAAGAAAAAGCAGAACAATTTGTTAAAAAATTTGTCTTTTTGGCAAATTGTAGTTCTAGAAGAGGAAGGAAGATGGTATCTGTAGTGATGAGCTCAGCCAGCACTGACAGAGTGAAGCTGAAAGATGGACGCTGCTGGAAACTGGATCAGGAGGAGAGCCTGGCGCCCGTCCTCCTGATGGGTCACCAACGCTAAGAGGTCTGCAGGAGGCGTCTGTAGTGAGGCATGACCTCGTGTTCAGGCAGGTGCAGGTTGAACTCCAGCGCCACCAGAACAGGGAACTCGAAAGCTATCAGCTCTCTGCGGTTCACTCGGAATCTCTCCTCCAGTTTCTGAAAACCAAAACGCAAGAAAGTGAGATGACAAATAAGTCACACCTGCTCTTCATTTATATACGGTAAACTCAAGTCGTTAGACGGTTAATGAGGTCCTCCTAATCCAAGGCTCTGTATTTATAGCCAGGGGTGCACATACCTGGTACACCAGTATGCATGCACACCCCAGATATTTACCTGATCCCTCCCAAATGCGCCTTTGCGGACCGGAGCTGCATGCGGAATTATGTTCGGGGGCTGTTTTTGTAGCGACTTCTAAGTGTGCATCGCTCATTAGATTCCCCGATAGAACTGGGTCATGCCATTATGCTCTCTGACATCGTTTTAAATAAAGAGCCGTTCAATGGTGACTCTCGGCTTCAAGTGTCACAGGTGCTGTTCTGCAGACCTGAGAGTCAGCTGGGTGCAGGAGGTCAGACGAGTGTCTGGTTCCTGCATAGAATGAATTACAGTAAACCAGTCTAGCAGGTAGAAATGCATCAATCATTGTTTCAAGATGGGATTTTGACAGAAAAGGCTTAATCCTAGACAGACAGCACAGGTGGAAAATTCACTTGACTGTTGAACTTTAAAACAGCATTTAATGCTTAAATAAGCAGCATGGATGAGTCGTTTCAGCCAATCACAGGCTCAGGTTCTCCCGTGTTGTCCATTTTCTAACCTGTTCATTGTAATAGCTTGCTTTAAACCCCCACTCAGTTTTATTTGCCAACAATTATTGTGGTTCACTAATAAATGGGTGTAACACCAAAACATGCCATTATTTCTTCACTCTGCAGAATCTTTTTAACTGCACACTTGCACTTTAGGTGAAGCCAATCAATTAATGAAAGAAAGAAAAAAAAAAGACCAAAACTTAAATTTTTCAGAGGTGTGTTGGAGTTGGAGGAGACTTACATCTATAAGAAGCTTAACTTCGTGTTTCTTGAGGTCGCCGCCGATCTTCGCCGCCAGGAGGACACACGCTCCGGCGCAGAGCTTACGATTCTGTTTGTTTAGTTTGCCTTGAAGAACAAGTTTTTCAAAGTAGACAAAAGCCATGGCCACCGTCGGCTCCTCAAAGCCACATTCATCCTGAGCCAGTTTTTTTATCTCCCTTTTCAAGCTGCACAAACACAGAGATGCAGGAAGGGAATAGGGAAAAGGAGGGAAATTAAAAAAAATAAATCAGCACATGTTTAAGACTGAAAACAAAGAAACCTCATGTTTTTTTTTTGTTTACCTTCTTATCTTGCTGAGTGTGAGTCGTATATGAGGGAATTTCTCCTTGAAAGTCTCATTCATGTCCTTCTTCAGGTCAAAAGGTTTGACGTATTCGATGACCGTCGTCTGAAAGGGAAAACCAGAGCTGGTGTCAAAATGACCCGACTGCCGTCGACCCAGAACCGAGACTGGATCTTTACACCTCAGCGTCGGATTCCACCTGATGAAGAGGGGTTCTGGGTGATGATGTTACCTGTGACGCCTAAATCTGTTAACAGGGTAACACAGGGGATTGAAAATTTTTTATGTGATCTAATAGAAATTCTTTATAGAAAAGGTCCAGACCATCACACTACCACCATGTTATGGTGTTTTTTTTATTTTTTTTTCTTCTGAAATACAGTGTTGGTTTTACTCCAGATGGAACAGGACACACACCTTCCAGAAAGTTTCATTTTCTATCATCAGCCCACAGATTCCCCCCCCCAAAAAATTTTAGGAATCATCAAGAGATTTTCGTCATCGTATTTTACGTCAGCAGAGATTTTGGCCTTGGAACTCTCTCTCCCATGATGCAATTTTTTTTGCCCCCTCATCTTTTTCTTATTTGTTGAATCATGACCTCTGACCTTAATCTTAACCCCACGAGGCCTGTAGAACTTTCTGCTGCGCTCGATTTGCCCTCGGAGGTCAGAACTGGGGATGACGTCACACTCGAGTTACAAGTGTTGCTAAGTCAGAAAAGTCGGGATAAAGTAAAACGTAATTTACAGTTATGTTTCTTCTCGTGTTTGGTTCACACACACACTGACATTGCTGCCTTTGCTAGCAGCACATATTCAAAACATTGTTTTAGACTTGAATCAATTCGCTCATGCAAACACTCGTTTAGAGTCAGCAGATACAAAGCGTTTCACGCAATTCTGAACTTAGACGCATCCAAACAAGCAGATCTTGCAAAATAAACATGTTTTCACAGCATTTAACTGTTCTTGTGAGGATCTTTTTCCAGTCGGCGCTCTAAAAATTCTCTGACTTTCCGAGTAGGAAGCCCGACTTCGGGGGGCGTTCCATTTGATTTTCCCCCCACTCGAAAGTCGGAATTTCTGAGTTCCGACAACAAATTGAATGCACCATTGGGTTCTTTTGTTGTTGAATTTCTTTAGAGTGGGGCATGATGTGCTGCTTTTTGAGATCTTTTAGCCTACTTCATGTTGTCAAACAGTTTCTAATTTCTTAATTCTACAGGTCTGACAATAATCAGGCTACTGAAACTGAACTCGCTGTACAAATAGTGTAATTAATCAGAGTTCATTCATGATAGTGTTCTGGAATGTTATAAAATCAGAATAAAATGGTTAAAAAGCTTTCTGCATTTGACCCATCCCTGAGGGAGCAGCCATTTTTGGTCATGCCCAGGAGGCAGTGGGAGGTTCATTATCTTGCCCAAAACACACCTGTATCATATTTATCCCCTCTTTCCAAAACAAAAACACCTACTATTTCCAGCAGTGGTGAGAAACTACTCTGTATTCATGGTAGATAAAGCCCTGAAAACTAATCAACACCGAATTAGTGTAAAAAAATAACCTCAAGCTGCTGGATATTTATTTTTAACCATAATATGGGCTATTTAAATACAACAAATTGACTGGTTCCAGTCCTGTAGTAAAGCTATTGTTTTTAGCTTGTGAGTTTAGTAATTGGAGGAAGGCAAAAAGAAAAGAGCCTGGCCTTGATTAACATCTCAGTTACTGTATGTCAGTTCTTGCAAGCCTCTGCAGCACAAACAGTTTTTTTCTTTTCGTTTTTCTAACCACAACAAAACATCGTCTTTTTTCTTTTTTAAAGAAAAACAGAGAATGATCACCAGTGAGGCTCAAACACAAGGATGCTGCAGAGGTTATAGTAGAGATAAGGTGTTTTTTATTTATTCAGGACCAAAGAGGTGGGAGAGAGCCTGCACCGCTGACCTTGCTGATTAAAAATTGTCTGAAACATCCTCCTGACTCATTTTTCTGAACAGCTGATAAACTTCAGGAAATGTTTCAGTTTTAGAAACAAACTTGCAGACCGATCTTTCCGGTGTTATTGTTCTCGGTTGCGGTGGGAAAACGGCGCACAAAAGGTCAATATTGATGACAAAAATGAAAATAGCCCTTTGACCAAAAACAAAAAGAGTAAAATATGACGGGGTATTTTGAGAAGACATGTCAAAGCCTCTTTTCAGTTTTGTTTTGAATGAAAACAACCCTCCCAATGTGCTCTCAAGGGGGCAGGGCAGAGGTCGCCGCTGTTGTTGTTGCTGGTAGTGGTGTGTTACACGTAGGCAAGTATTTTCTCACCATGTACGAGGGGAAGATGAGCACTCTTTTGTGCTTTCCACAAGGCCACTGCGGATCATCCAGCAGGTTGGGGTCGTACTCGCGAAAGTCCCCGAAGTCATTCCCTGAAGCGAGCACAAACACAACACAGGTCACGCAGCAGTTAGGGGGTTATTTATGATAAAAATCATGCTTTGACATGAGGTTGAGGCGTAAATGCACTCATATTTAAGAGTGGGTCCACTGACCCGTGTCTAAGCTGCTCTGGTTGCTGTTGGCTCGACCCAAACTGAGGCTGCGGTGGCTCGCGTTCCGAGACTGAGAGAAGGACGAGGTGGAGTCGATCGTGTTCCTCCGCCCACCCAACACGTTGGTCGGATACAAGAACTGGGTGTAGGAGACGGTCTGCAAACAACACAAAATAGAAACGAAGCTGCTGCAATAGGCAAAACTGGAAAAGCATTGCATTTCTCAAAATTTAGGGCATTTTTAGCTCAAACGTTAAGAGGACAACTTTCATCCCCTTCATTTAACACGTTTCTGTTGCTTTCTCACCTTTCCATCTGCTCCCAACTCCACTCCCTCCAGCCCAATCACCATCTCCTTGGCACTCACACCTCCTGACGGGTGCCGCTGACGCCCCTCCGCCTTTACATCCCTAATGAGCACAAGACTGTTAGCGCTCTCACCAAATACCTTCAACTCCTCCTTTTCCTTCGTCTTCCTGATCCCTTTTCTTTTCGCTCTGCACATACAGCCTCGTATCGATCTGCGCTCATCAGCTGGCCTAGTTTCTGTAATTGCTGGTGTCTTTGGATGCACCTCAAGGCCGTCTGAAATAAAATGCACCCTAGGGAGGAAGGATGGAGGCGAGTACAGTTTTTCTCTACTGGGTCAGCCTCTTCAAAAATCTAACAGTTGCTTGGAGCTGAAAACGGACTGCACACGTGTTATATGTTCGCATATTTACATCTGCTGCACAAATATTCCAGTAAAACTAAACTGTGAGGTCATAAAATGATTTTCAACTGATAATGTTTAGAGCCGAGAATAAACCCAGAACACCAACAACGACCGTGAGGTGATTCATTTAGCTAAACTGATATACCACTGGCAGTGATGGTTCAAACCATTTACTCACTGGACACTTTATTAGGTACACATTTTCAGTTGTTTGTTAACACAACTAACCGATCAGCCAATCACATGACAGCATATCAGGGCATTTAGGCATCTGGACGTGGTGAAGGTGGACGTTCAATCTGAGCATCAGAATCTTAAAGGAAGGAGATTTAAGAGACTTTAAATGGTTGCTGGTATTTCATAAACTGCTGATCTATGTTGATTCTCACCTACAACTTTCTCTAGGGGTTTACAGAGAATGGTTAAAAAAAAACTGTTTGTGGTCTGATAAGTCTTGATTTCAGCTGCAACATTGGGTCGGAATTTCGAGTCAACATGAAAGAGGTCCGGGGCAGCCGTGGCTCAGCAGGTAAGGACAGCTGTCTGCTGATCAGAAGATGAGCAGCTCAATACTCAGTTCCAGCTCCTCGGGGATGAGTCAAATGCAGAGAAACAGTTTCCCAAAGGGGACCAATAAAGGATTTATTATTATTATTAAAGCATGAATCTATACCGCCTTGTATCAGCAGTTGAGGCTGCTGGTGGTGTGTTGTATGGAGATTTTCTTGACCCACTTTGGGCTCCAACTGATCCTGGTTTAAACTCCACAGCCTGAGTATTGTTGCTGACCATGTCCATCCCTTTATGACCACAGTGGACCCATCTTCTGATGGCTACGTCCAGCAGGATGATACTCCATCTCTCAAAGATCAGATCGTCTCCAACTGGTTTCTTAAACATGACGAGGAGTTCACTGGACTCCGACAACCTCCACAGTCACCAGATCTCAAACCAGTCCAGAACAGGAGATCCACATCATGGATGTTCAGCTATCTGATGCTGTTATGTCAATGTGAACCAGAACATCCGAGGAATGTTTCCAACACATTGTTGAATCCATGACATGAAGATTTAAAGCTCTGAAGGCAAAAGGGTTCCAAAACAGATACTAGTAAGGTGTACCTAATAAAGTGCCTCATGAGTGTAGATTATATCCAGCGTATTTCAAAGTCTGGTCAGACGATAAAATCTTTCCAGCAATTTAAGTTTGCAAATATAAATATTGAAAAGTTACCAGAAATGAATCAAATATCAAAATATTGACTTGTGTCAAATTAACTTCCTCTTATGTGAATATTTGTCTCCAGAAGGACAGCAGGGGCTAAATCATAACAAGGTCTTGTTTTCATGCTGCTCTCTTATCTGTCCTGATTCAGTCCTATTTTCTGTCTTCAGACACACACACACACACACACACACACACACACACACACGACTCTCCCGGTGTTTTGACGACATGTGGCGCTGATCTGTTATAGTAATGAAAACAGTGTTATCAGGCAGACGAGCACATATGGACACAATGTTGACACGTCTTGGGGGAGAGGAGAGCTGCTAGCAGCAGATGTTTCACATAACGGTGAAAATTCAAAAGAAAAAAATAAATAAAAAGACAGAAAACAGAAGACAAAGGAAATGCTTCCCAGTGAGAGAGGTTTCTCTATGAAGCCATTCAGAAAATAAAAAGGTTCTGTTCTGCTACTGGGATTATAGAGGAATGGAAAAGGGAAAAGCTAACATTAAAAGGCAACATGCAAGAACTGCAGGCTTTAAATATCCGTTAGTGTTTTGATCTGTGCAAAGTGCTCATCATGCTTCCGAAAAGTTCCTAAATCGTCATGCAAACAGAAACCTAACGCTTCTAACGCCGACATAAACGGTCTGAGCATCAACTTGGACTGAATTCACATCAACAGCCAGGAGTTTGACATGCTGTGCATCTTTTTATAGTCAGAAAAACTGAGGAGGAGATCCGTTGTTGAGTTTTTCCTGACAGGATGGAAAGGACCTATAATCAGTGGTTAAAAACAACTAGTAATACCTCAGACTTACAAAAACTAACTGGTCAATTCAACTCTTTTCCTTAAAATATCCCAAGATTAAAACTTTGCATTTTGTTGATTTTTTTTCAGTCATGCAAAAATTCCAACCTTCCTTGTAACATTACTTTAGATTTTATTGAAATGTATGCAGGTGTTGTCAGACATCAAGGATATTCTGTGGCGTTTAAAAGGAGTGTAATAGAAAAAACATGTAGTCATAGTTTTAGTTCAGTCTATGTGGATCTGGTCAATTTCATGTTTTCTCGATGGATTATAGTACCGGTAATATTTATAAGAAAAAATATTCATATTACAGGATGAATATGTTGTTATATTTTAACCCTTTGGATTTTATCACACGATTGTGTATATACTAGTAAATAATGACGTTTAAAATGAATTCTGTTTAAAAGTTTTGATCTCAACAGTTCGACATAATAGAAAAGTTCTGGATGTTCTGAACTCATATTTTGTAACTTGCTGCAGTTTAAATATTTCTTATTTTTCAAATCAAAAACTCAACTGAATAAAAATATGATGGAGTGGATTTTTAAAAACCTCTGCTATTAAAGCTGATGATGTTCTCATGTTCCAGTGGGATTAAAAAGACAAAAGACCTCTCAAGTAGAAAAGACATTTGCGTCAAAGTCAAGAAGTCAAAACGTGCATACTGGAGAGCGCTGGGGGTTTATTAACCTTCGACCTGTCTCTGATTGGCTGGCTTAGGACATTCCACAAATGCTCTGAGCTTGTTATGGCCCTCACTAAACCGCGGTGTTTTCTTTCTGTTCATAGTCTCCTCTGGTGTTTGTGTCCCATTTTCCATCCACTTTACTGGATTTGACTCTGAACCAACGCAAGCCAGGTACAGTTCCTTAACATAGATTATTTCATTTATACAGCCAAGATATATAGTCTGAAACTGCTAAAAATAAGGTTAATAAAAAGCCACGGTATTAACATGCAACAGAACTAAAATCTTTAAGTCTACAAAGACCACGCCCCCAGGAACAGTTAACAGTCAGCAAAGCGATGAGTTGCTTTAGACAAAAAATGATTTGAGAACAAACAAAAAGAATGCCACCAGTGTCATTATGGGAAAAGCAGCTAAAGCAATAAGCTCTATAGTCTTAATATGACATGAAGTCTTAAAGAACCTTTGGTTTACGCAAACTTTTAGTAATTATTTAAATATTAGGTCACCGACATAAAAACACCTCCACCAAAACCAAGCCTCTGAGAGAGTGTGTCGACAGGAAAGAGGGATGAAAAAACAAAAGGGGAAAGAGGGAGAACAGACTGGACGGAGGTATAAAGGTTCGGCATGCTGTCGGATACATACCCTGCTTGGCTACAATCTCGATAGGGCAGGACAGAAAATACACTATAGAAGGATCTTCTGCCACTGATAAGGACTATCCTATGAAAACAGAGACATGCTCATCAGCATCTATCTGACCACAGGTCCTCAGGTCAGAGCTGGAGACAGTTTACAGTTTAAACTTTAGCTCCTAGGATGGAAAAAGATGATCTCAAGCTGCTTATGTTGGTTTGTGGAAAAGTAGAACTGTGCAAAAGTCCTGAGCCACCCATCAGATCTTTAAATGAAGTTCCTAAAGCCAGTAGCTCACTGCTCTGTGACTTGTGGCGACATGTTGGGAGGCACAAAAATGGGAGAAAAACACAAAAACCGAGTTGGAATCACACTGAACTGGTTAATATGAGAGTTAAGTGAGATGTTTTATATTTGGCTGGGTCATAGCTAAGTTAAGTGTCTCAACGTGCTCGCAATTAATCCTAATTGTATTCACAGTCTGATCTCCAACCCCTTCTAAAGCAACCTTTTTGGTTTTTGTACTTTCTGTCTCTCAGAAACTAAACTCAGAAGGATTCCAGGTGGGTTTTTTTAAATGGCTGCAATGAGTTTGACTTTCCTGAGAGGACATTTTACTGGCATATGTTTTGAACAATTCCAAAAATTCCTGCAACACGAGAGAGAAAATACACACCAAGACGTTTTAGACTATTTAGAAACGCCATTTGCAGTTTGTCACCAACAGTCACAGCCCAGTGAGATACTGGCTTTAACATTTAAGTGTTTTAAAGCTTCTTCACGCTGTTTTAAATGTTTTCGTTGGGCATTGTCTCTTTATTTTATTTATCTAAAGAAAAAAAAAAACTGTATTTCTGGCTCTGCTGAAGCAAAATAAAAAGATATGGGTGACTAAAGACATTTGCACATTATACGTTTTTTTATTTTTATTTTGAATTTTGTAAGCAGCACTGGGCAGAATGCTTCGACTTTAGCTAAAAAACCAAAAACACTATTATCTGAACTATTTCTTCTAACAGATCCGACTCACTGACCTCTAATAAAATGTTGGAGAAAAATAATACAGACAAGATCAACCGAATCCTGCGTGATAGATTAAAAAAAGTGAGGGATTTGTGTGCTGAACATGCTCGTTAAAACTGGGACACAACAATGTGGTTCATCATTCAGTTGTGAGGCTGATTGTTGTTAATTACAAAACTTCAGCAGCGATCACAAAGATTTAAATAAAAGTCAACCAGAAGGGATTCCCAGTTGCGTTTTATTTAAAGTCAGAGCCACGTGTTGCTAATGGGCCGGGCCCGCTCGCCTCGGCCTGTAACGTGAGAAACACTCAGATCGACCGGGGCAGCCTGCCATCAGTCAGTCAGGACTTGCACGGACTAAACGGTGCCATTGTTTGCCTTCATACCTTCCATTGCGCATATCATGTTGCTTCATGTTATTTACAAAGTGGATCTTCTTGAAGCTCTTTGGTCGGGGTGAACCTGAGAGGGTTCGGCATCTAAAATATAAAATTTTTTTTTAAAATCAGAACCCAAAATGTAACATTTAGAATGTTGTTCAATCTTTAAAGTGTTTTTTTTTTGTGTGTGTGTTTACCTGCGTAGAGGAGCGTTTTCCTCGATGTCCTCGAGAGTTTCAAGCGAAGATCGCTGAGAGATGAGTCTTCGTCTGGGAACACAAAACAGGAAGTTTGATGTCTATGTCCGTAAATAATCAGTACCGCATCAAAATCCAGACAAAAATATGAAAAATTATGCTTTTACTGATCCTTTTGCTCATGCACGCACGCACACACACACAAAGCAATTTAATTAAAAGGTAAAACACTAAACAGGCATTAGCTACTCTGTAATACCTAAAACGGATAAAGTGAGAGCAGAAAATCCATAAGAGCTCCACATAAATTGAGGTCAGCTCAGCTGTTAAAGAAACAAATCTGTACTTACCAGCAGCGCTGAGTTTAAACTAAATCACATCTAACTAATGCAAAGCAACGGATTAATTACTAGTTAAAGCGGTTATCTGACTCAATATACTCCTTTAAACCATGATTTGCAGAATATATGTCACACAAGGTTTATTTTTTTAACAAAGTTGTCTATTTAGGCCCAAATTGATTAAAAAAAAAGAGATCTGTTAGAAGTTTGAGTGCATGTTAATTTGCAGCTCAAACTTTGACTCAATGTCAGTTATAGCCATTTTTGTGTTTGCTAAGCTAATTAGCTGAGGCGGCCATCTTGAATGAGGCTAATTTCACAAGGTCAATCCAGTGGAGACACACATCCAATGACTACTTTATGAGTTTCATAAAAATTCATTCACTGGTTCATTAGATATTTTGCCAACAAACACACACACACATAAAAGACACAGGCAAAAACACAAAAAGCCCAAAGGTGGGCAATAAAACTCTCTCAATGCTAAAAGATGCATCTCAGTCTGGACTCAACAAGTCATAAAGTTCAACACGTAACCTTAGAAGCGAGTGTGTGTGTTACTGAGCGCTTTGGGCCAAGCTGTGACTCTGAATTAGAACATTTCTCTTTATGTTCTGTGGTTTAAACACAGATTCTCATGTCTGCCATCGGTTAACAGTGTGTGGCTGCAGACAACAATCTCCTCAGTCTTTTCTCAGATCATGGAGAATTTTCCAGGATCAGAGCTGCTAAGAGGATAACAAGCTGGCTCTGTGAGCAGTGTGTGTGTGTGTGTGTGTAACACATTTTGTCACAGATGGCCTTTATTTCACACTGTAGTTGCTCGACTCAACAGGCTAATTCTGCTGGAGCACTTATATACAATCAGCTGCCAGCTTCAGGAAAACAAACCCACATGTGATAGCTGAGATGTTGAGAAAGGAGGTAATAATTACATGTTAATGCTGCATCTGATAAAGGCCGACTACCGTTTCGACCTTACAAACCAACATAATCCTCATGTGACGCAATCCTGATAAAACTGCAGAATTAAAGGAATAAGATTAACACTTAACAGCCAGACAGGAGACCGTAGAGTGGAAAATAAAGGAGCAGGTTAATAAATGACAGAGCGCGAAGACAAATAAACATAAAATTACTCTGTCCTTGAGGATTTCCCAAAGTTTAAACCAACACAGGCCAAGTGAACAACCACACCAAAGGAGAGAAGGAGAAATCATAAACTAATGATTGTAACTGCAAGCAAAAAAGGCACAAGAGGTGAATTGTAGCTGTAAATAATTAGCCTGATCCACACAGCTGGCAGCTGACGTCATCTGCAAGATGATCTTAAAAGGGTTGGTAATAAAAGGGTCAGGCCTGACCTCTGGCTGAGGGTCAGACGAGGGGGATCATGTGATTAACGGTCAGTCTTTTATCATCCTCCTGCAGTCAGACGAGAACAGGCAGGAGAACTTCTCCTGAAACAGCAACTGGAACTATTTAAAGTAGCCTCAAATTGATGTCGGATTACCAAGCAAACCAAACTTTGCATTTCTATAAAACAGCTCAAAGTTTTACAGCTGTTTGGGTTCCTCTCGTTTAGCAACTTTCTGCAAAAAATGAACTTAAATAGCAGCAAAAATGCAAGATTGTTGCTTGCTGCAATCAGTTATTTTGCAGGAGTAAATAAAAAGAATTTATTGTCAATGTCAGCTACAAGTATTTTGAGATATTGGCAGATTTCTAGCAGAAATGTTACAATTGTTACTTTTTAGGTATAAATTCTTAAAACTTATGAACTACTGAGTTGATTTCAATGATTTTACGGCATGCAAATGTTTTCATAGGTTTTAGTAAAACTACAACAAAAAGAAAAAAAAAAAACAAACTTGTCACTTTCCAACAGTCCAGTCTGTCCAGCAACAGGGACATGATGATACATTTGTAGAATTTTGTGTTGACCTCATGTCTATAGACCAGATAACTGATGTAAAGTTCAAGGATCAGACACTGAATTTAAACACAAGAAAAATATTTTTTACTTAAACCCAACAGAGAGCGCTACAAAACAACATATCTGCAATGCTAACAAGGAGGTTGCACCATTTATTTCCATTCCTTGCAACATTTTCTACACTTAACCTTTGTGAACTTTTACTTGGGTAAGATATTCACTGGTAGACTGAATGGGACGTTTCCAGTTTGTGCTGACACAAGTGTAGTAAGCATGTGGGACTTTGATCCTCTGTAGAACAGCTGCAGCAGAACTTGCTCTTAGCACAGATGTTTTCCAGGACAATTATTAAAAAAACACGGAAACAACAACACAGGTCAGGTCACTCGTTCACGTTAGACACAACTTTATGAGCGAGGGCTGGAACAACCAGCGTCTGACCCTGCAGTTTAACATTAACTAAACCCAGGCTTCCATTTTCAGGTTTCTTCCAAACAATTCCTGCTGTTGTCGAAGCATGCATAATCGTAAATTATGCACAGTTAAATCATTTAATGCAATTAATTATCTGTAAAAGCTGCTGCTAATCCTGCATGTTGGTGCAGTGCATGAAGTTATAAAGCGAAGAGATTAGATTGTTTCACACGTATGACCTGTTGGCAGCTCGCCACGGGACAGAGTTGCAGAATCACTGAAAGTAAATGTTCCGTTTTTACACAAATAAAGCTCCGGCAAAAGGAAATATGATTCTTATCTGATTCAACAGACACATTGCAGCTGTGGCTGTTGAACTCTGAATCTCAAAGGAACAGAGAATAAATAGGATGCATCAGCAAATGAAAATAATCTGAAACACGTTGCGCCAACTCTTAGTCGGCTCTTGTGGACTTCCTGAACAGCTCAAACCCTGGATGACTCTGTGAAGGAAAATGATGCCTTCTTATATAATCCGGTGATTATGCCAACCATGACCTCAGCGAGCAACAATCAACCTCATAATGTGTGACCCAATCACACAAACCCCAAGACGACCATCGTTTTGGCTTCCGCTGCACGTTTTCCTGCCAGGTTCTGCTGCCTCATATGTTCAGACACTAAAAATCCATGTTTCTGGATTAGCTGGTGGGAACGTCGCTGGAACAGGATCCGAGAATCTCTGGTCTGATTGTGATTTAGGGAGAAAGAATGGAGTGAAAATTGTTCCACACCTCTAGCACAAGTAAGACCAGATGGTGATAGATGTGCTGTATTTGAAGCAAAGCTCTTGGTGCACTGCTTTATGATGAATGAAGTCAGGAGGGAAGGGGAAAAAAAAGCTGGAATTATTCATCAGATTCATGCATTAAATTCCGATGGTTTAAAAGGAGCTCTGGCCTCGGAGGGTTGATTTTTGGCGATATATCAGAGGCTCTGCGACTTCCTGAATGGGCGCAGGACTCGAGGCCAAAAAGTCTGAAGGGAGAGTGTGTCTCCGATTCCCCTGAGAGAGGAAGTGGAGAGCAGAAACGACAGAGTGGAGGGAGCCAGGATGCTTCTCAGAAAGCCTGGGCATCCTGCCTCTCCCAGCCAGGGACCTCTCGACACGTTTCCACCAGCTGGCCTCGAGAAACAAACCAGGCCCTGTGCAGAGAGCTCGTCTGTCCGCGAGTCGGTGGAACATGGGGGGTTACTCAGCGGGTTACTTATTTCTCAGCATTAGAGTTCATTTTGCATGGATGTCCTCCAAAGGCACATTAAAGTCAGTGTTTAGTTTAGAAAGTTCATACTGGAGTCATTAAGCAGAAACGGAAGGTTTGGTACTGAATCTAGGATTGTTCAATAAAAAATAAATCATAAATACTGCAAAGTCTGGTTAGCAATAATTAGCCCTTGCATGCAACAATATATTAGGAAATATCTTCAGTTGCAAACTAATCCCAAGAGGTGGTGAATACGGTGGACTTAAGGGGACCAGCACAGTGAGTGACCCTTGCTACGGCTTAAAACAGATCCTCTTCTATCTGGAGCTGAATTAAAGAGACTACAGCCTGGTGGATGGGGCAAAAGTGAATCACTTTGAAAGATAAGGGTGCACTGGAGTTACATAACACATGAAACAACACAAGAGCCTTATTGAGTAACAGAATGCAATAAAATATACATTTATCTTGTTTTCATAAATTAGAAAATGTCCAAGTCTGAGTGGGTTTTAGTGACCCTTAAGACTGAAACTGCAGAAATCAAGATCATACTTGCACTTCCCCTTCTGTTCTTCTACTTTACATTTTTATTATTTCTATTTAAATATCACTTTTTCAGTAGAGTGCATGAGAGAAACTACAAAAAACTAAAATAACCTTAAAGCAAAAAGTCACCTAACTTGTTAAATTTAACTCTATTTCAACTATTTTACTTTATGCAAAGCAATTAGTCACAGAGTTGTCCCAATCTGTTAAATAACAAAGATATTAGCATTGCAGAGACACAACAGGAAGTACCATTATCTTTCCTAGCACCATCATTAACCAATAAGAATCAGAGTCTGGGCCACGCCCCCTCCCCATTGAAGGGTAATACACACAGAAAGGAATCAGATAGATGCGATTTAGTTGCAGTTCCTCTTGGATATTCTTGTGAAAGTAAAAATGAGGAGTCAAGACTCTGGAAGATTAGTTTTCCTGGGTTTTCCTGTAGTTTCTGACATTAGCAAAATGTGTCAATAATGACTGAATGGATAAACTACAAATTTAAGCTTTTTTTCTTTAAATAAAGCTTTTTACTTTGCAGTTTCCACATGGCAAAAAAAGAGGAACTAAATATTTAGAATGTGTTAACACTGAGCTTTCTGAAAAAAAAAATGCACACCGGAGATCGGAGAGCATTTCACAAGAAGCAGAAAGGACTTGACAACAGGTTGAGAGTTTATCACTGACAAGCTGAGACCCTCCACAAAGACCAGGCAGACAAAGAGCTCAAATAAGAGCCACGTGAAAGAGCAAACCACATAAAGCTGGACGAGGGTGTAGAGTTACAGGATGTTTATGTAAGAGGGAGACAGTAAGATTGTTGCAAATGTCATGTTCACACAAAAATATACATCTATTTGGAGACATGCAGCTGGATTCCTGGAAGTCATAGACATCTGTGGGTTTCAGGGAGTCATGAGGCGATGCCACCTGCAGCTGAACTCTCCTCCTGCTGGGAGGACGTTAATATTGTGGTTTCCACGCCAACTGTGTTGCTTGGAACCAAAACTTTTCAGCTGACTGTGCAAAACCCTGGAAGGAAGCAGCTTCTAATGTTCATTCATCTTTTTCAGTCCTTGATGCTGCTCTGGAAGGGGAAACACAACTAAGAGGGATGAGTTTGCTGCAAAGCTTTACTCTTTAGAGTTGCTCTTTGCTTTTTCCTCCAGAAATCTGACATCACATTGAGGCAGCTATTATTACTCTGTGGAGACTTGAAAAATTAAACCCACACACTTTTTTTTTTCAGTCATGCAAGTGTATTCAGTACTCCTACTCATCATTGCTGCAGAGGACATTTCGCTAAATCTAAACCTGCTGCACAGCATCAACTTCTAAATTAAAGCTTGGTGAGATCTGGTAGTGCACGCGCCAAACTGCGCACAGACAGTGAAACGGGCGGATTATTTGAGTTACCTTGACCTCTGCTGCTCTATCTGTCCGCCCTCCAGGGAGAAGCTCGGGGAGAACTGCCTGGAGTAGTGTGCAGGTAGGATTCCCTGAGTGTAGGTCTGCAGCCTCCCTCTGGTCGAGGCAGGGACCGCGGAGAAAGGCGAGTTGAACGTCGAGGGCGTGAAAGCGTCGCCCTCCGAGTCGGTATCCGCCGGGGCGGCTAAGGGACTCGTCCCGGAGTTGCCCCAGCTGCTGGCGAGCCGAGCCTGGTTGGCTAGAGCCAGCGCCTGGGTGGCGGTGGTCGCAGCCTCGGCGGTGCCATCAGCTCCGTGCGCCGCCGAGCGCTCCGGAGAAACTAGGCTCTGCCGTCTAGTCCGCGCCTCCAGCGAGTTCTCCTCCTGGTTCTGATTGTCTGCGTCGTCCTGCACGGGTCGCCCGTCCAGAGAAATGTTGCTGAGGAAAGCCAGCGCCGCTTGCCTCCTCCTCGGGTCTATGCGTTTCCGCATATGCTCCGTGTCCACAGCGGAGTGCTTCATCTGGAGCGTGGCTGGGGATGTGTTGCTGCTCGTGGCGGCCGCCATGGTCCACCTCCTGTGATCCGAACCCCCCTCCCCGCAGCAGCAGCGCTCACCTCGTGGACATTAATGCTGGTTCTGGTCGTGTTCGTGCTGGTGAAACGGCGCTGCTCCGTCCGTCTTTTAAGTACATGCGTTTAAGTGGGTGAAAACAGGGAGGTCACGTGTGCGCAGTATTGTGGCAGCACAGGGAAAATCTGGACCAATGAGCTGTGAGGAATATACTTTTCTCTTTTTTTCCCCACCTTGCTCCTGACTGCTGCTGAAGCCTCTCTGCTCTGACACTGCATACCAAAATTACATAAACTTGGCCGAGTCTCCAAGCTGTTGCGCTCCAGAATGACTCCTTTTCTATTTGTCGTGATGTATCTTATAATCAAACCAGGAATGTTTGACACAGCGCTGTGGAAACTTTCAGAGCCTCTTCTGTTTGTGTGCCTCTGCAGCACACACAGTCCAGATGTCTGATCTGGGTGCTGCTGGCAGAACGAGGCCTGCTGCTGTTTGGAGGAAATGGATCGTTCTCTGAAACGTGGGAGTCAGCATCTCTGAAACAACTGCGCCATCTGTCTGCTTGACATGCATCGCTTATGCAGTTTTTCTTTTTTCTTGGCCATAACCCACTTGAATCCACCCGATGTGCCATCTAGTGGGAGAAGTGAAGTTGGAGAGTTTTAAGTGTTTGCTGATTTGTTTAATTTCCAGTTTTTTACCTAATGGATGAATATTTTAAATTATCCAACAGCAAGATCATGGGTTGATTCTTCTTTTTTTTTTTGCCTAATCACTGGTTTAGATTATACCATTCCAAAACACACCCCTTTTCATCCTGTTCAAGGGCGTAGATTTGCTCTTGTCATTGGTGGCGACCAGGCCAAGGTGGTGGTGGGGGGTTGTTGCGTGCACTGCAGATTAAAGCGATCCATCCTGTAACGCTGGTCCCAGTTAATATCACCAGAAAAACTCCTGACAGTCCACCCAGACCCAGAGCCGTAGGTGTAAGCGGCTCGTGCTGGTCCATCGCCTCCTTCCAACCCAATTATTCAAAACTGCTTTTAATTAAATCTTTTATGTTCTCTTATAGGTGTTTAACCATTACTATTTGTACCTCAATCATTATGTATTTTATTGATATTTTTAATTAATTTAATTTGTTTTTATAGTCTTTTATTTTGTCTAAGAAAGTTAGTCTGTCCTTTATTATTTTAATTTCTTTTAACAGTTTTTTTTTTTATTTTTATCTTGATGCTTTTGGTTCTATGTCTCTTATCATGCGTAATTCTGTTTTTTGTGAGGCACTTTGTGACTTACTTCCCCTGTACACACAGGTCCATGCACAGCAACACATGGAAGTACAAAGCAGTGAACTATCTTGTGACTTCTTGGTCTTTGGTTTCTGTTCTGCTGACACACATCCGCCCTCTTGTGGCGATTTTGTGACATTACAGCAAGCATTATTATTATTATTCATCATTATTATTATCATTATTATTATTATTTACAGCCCTTTAAGTGAGAAAAACCTTGGCAGCTATCGCCCTCTTGTGGTAATAAGGTGAAATTACAACAAACATTATTCACAGTGCTTCTAGTTTAGAAACCTTAAAGTGCCTGTGACTCCATATTTAAATCACTTTATATTAAACAGGTGTAATCTTTGATGCCTCTAGATTAGCGTTGCACCATTATAACTCAAAATACGCTGTAATTATTTCCTAACGAGCAACTCAGAGATCAGAAGAAAGCGCCGCCTTCCGGTTCTGCTGGGTTTCTCCTTATTTGGCAGCCTGGCACTTCTGCTGCAGCAGGGGGCAGTGTCGTCGCGTGAAAGAGAAACGAAACTGAAACTAAACACTACACGGTCTATGGGCAATGGCGGCGGCACTGCCTCGCTCCAGTTGTCGTGAACGTACATGTGGGAGGAGAATTGACCATATAAGCAAGTCCGGATCACTATGACCTCATAGCGGGCTGGAGTGAAAAAAACTGTTTGAAACCTGGGTCTGAAATCTGGAAGAGCTTCTCACTGGCTGGACTAGGAGACAGATGGACGCCGTTTTTTGCTCTTTCTGGCAGGTTTAAGGTGAGAACTCAACGTTGCAACATGATAGATAAGTCAGAAAACATGGAAACCGATGTCATGGGCACTTTAAAAAATAAACTGTAACTTAAATAACACTATCTCTAATATATTATTCAACCATACTTAGGATATGTTAAAATACTGTAACTTTTAAAGAAACTCAAATCAAGGTAGTAATGTTTGAAAAAAGCTAGCTAATGAAGTGAGATGTATTAAGCAGGGATGGTAGTGCATAGCAGTGAACTATCTTGTGGCTTCTTGGTCTTTGGTTTCTGCTGACAAACGCTCGCCCTCTTGTGGCGGTTTTGTGACATTACAACAAGCATTATTTACGGCGCTAAAAGGTGAAAAACCTTGGTAGCTTTCACCCTTATGTGGCAATAAGGTGAAATTACAACAAACATTACTCACAGTGCTTCTAGTTTAAAAACCTTTAAAAAATAAACAGTAAATTAAAGAACACTATCTCTAATATAAAACCATATTCAACCACACTTTAAACTTTTAAAGAAACTCATAAATCAAGGGAGTAATGGTTGAAAAAGCTAGCTAATGAAGTGAGGTGTATTCAGCAGGGATGGAAGTACAAAGCCGTGAACTATCTTGTGACTTCTTGGTCTTTGGTTTCTGCTGACAAACGCTCGCCCTCTTGTGGTGGTTTTGTGACATTACAACAAACAGTATTTACAGAGCTTTTAGTTGAAAAACCTTTGTAGCTATCGCCCTCTTGTGGCAATAAGGTGAAATTGCAACATACATTTACAGAGCTTTTTATTTTAAAACCCTTGAAAAATAAACTGTAAATTAAAGAACACCATCTCTAATCTGAAACTATTATTCAACCATACTTAGGATATGTTAAAATACTGTATTTAAAAAAAAAGCTCATTATAAATCAAGGTAGTAATGTTTGAAAAAAGTTAGCTAAGGAAGTGAGATGTATTCAGCAGGGATGGAAGTACAAAGCAGTGAACTATCTTGTGACTTCTTGGTCTTTGGTTTCTGTTCTGCTGACACACATCCGCCCTCTTGTGGCGATTTTGTGACATTACAGCAAGCATTATTATTATTATTCATCATTATTATTATCATTATTATTATTATTTACAGCCCTTTAAGTGAGAAAAACCTTGGCAGCTATCGCCCTCTTGTGGTAATAAGGTGAAATTACAACAAACATTATTCACAGTGCTTCTAGTTTAGAAACCTTAAAAAATAAACTGTAACTTAAATAACACTATCTCTAATATATTATTCAACCATACTTAGGATATGTTAAAATACTGTAACTTTTAAAGAAACTCAAATCAAGGTAGTAATGTTTGAAAAAAGCTAGCTAATGAAGTGAGGTGTATTCAGCAGGGATGGAAGTACAAAGCCGTGAACTATCTTGTGACTTCTTGGTCTTTGGTTTCTGCTGACAAACGCTCGCCCTCTTGTGGTGGTTTTGTGACATTACAACAAACAATATTTACAGTGCTTTTGTATAAAAAAAAACCTTGAAAAATAAACAGTAAGTTAAAGAACACCATCTTTAAAGTATCCACCCATATTTAGGATATGTTAAAATACTGTAATTTTTAAAGAAACTCCTAAATCAAGGGAGTAATGTTTGAAAATACCTAGCTAATGAAGAGACCCTGTGCACGAGAAAATGCTAACTTCCGGGTTTGAGACCGGATGTGCTGTCTTTCGTTTCCGGTAGCTGTATTTGACGGTAAATCCTTACTGCGAAGATGGACTACAGAATCATGTCCAAATTACGAAAAGGAAAGGATCGGGTTAAAAAATGGTTGTTGTATATCAGAGGTCGCGCTAGACTTTTTGGTTTTCCGTCATTTTGACTGACAGGGTTTAAAAAATCCGGTCATAATCTATTTTTATCCGTCACTTATTAATTTTAAAAATTATAATAATTACATTTTCAGTAGCATTATTGTTCAAACACCGGGCCCATTTAGCACATAAATCCATAGGATTAGACTCTAAATTAGTCGATCAGCCAGTCATCATATAGAAATTTCTAAAAACTCCGTTTGGAGTCGAGCGCCTCGCAGCGAGGTGCAGCTCTGTGCGCTCCACGGGACTCTGATTACAGAATATTAACGTTCATTATGAGATCATGAGAGGGGGGGGACCTGCGCTGCTGTTTAATGCAGACCTCCTCGCGTTTTGAGTCCAGTTCTATGTGCGCGCAGCTCGCGGAGCAGATTTTGCGTGTCAACAAGCCTCCACAACCTATGAACGCTACTCTGAGGGCGCATTACAACAGGAAGTGTAGTTAATCCATATCTGATCGCGCACTGAGCCGGTGTTACACCAAAATCTGCGACCATCACAGATTGTGACTCCAGGGGGCGCTGTTCAGCCAAGTCGCGTCTGTTCTCCCCTAAATGGCAGAAAAGAAGACGCTACGTTAAAAACGTACGCTGATTTTGAGGAAGACGTGCGCCGCCGATTATAGACATTAAATACATTATCTTTTAGTGTTTATTGCTGACAAGCGTGACATTAAATGCAGCGAGAAGCAGGGAGTTCACAAGAACTGTAAAAATAGCGTTTACAACATCCGAAGTCCGAGATTTAATGTTAAGAGCTTGCATTTATTGAATAATATATGATATATGATAATATGATAAGCTACAATTTCATCGCCACCGTGAATGCAGCTTATCTCGTTTTACTTTGTTTTTTCTGTCACTAAAATGCCACTCCTCTGTATTACTGAAGATAAAAGTGAAAATAAAAGAAAAAGAGAAAAGAAAAACAAACAAACAAACGGCTTTTGTCTTTTAAAAACGTGGATTGACTTTGATTCTTTCATATCCATATTAAAGTCATTCCATAATTTTACACTGTTTAATGAAATTAAACTGTTTCCTTCATCTTAGTTTTAAACTGTGGTTTATTAAAGACAATACTTCCTAATTACTTACTCTTTTATCAAACAAATGAATATTTTTGGGCATAGTATCTGTATTCGCTTTGTTTGTCATATTTTTAAATTCAGCAAATCATGAAATTTCATTATTCTATATTTAAAAAATAAGTTACATGGATCTCTGTACCAGCTATTATGAATAATTCTCAATATTCTTTTCTGTAAAATAAACAATGGTTGTGTATATGTTTTATTTATTGATACCCAGATTTATATACATTAGGTTAAGTATGGAACAATCAGTGAGTTGTAGGGTTAGGGTTAGTTTAGTGTTTTTTTTTAATAACCAATATCTGGCATTTATAACAGACAATCCCTAAACATGACTACTAAAAACTCATTTTCTTCAACCTTTTAATTTATCATCCCATCTCTTATTAATGATACCATAGTTGTTGTTTTTCTGGCAGTAAAAATTATTTTAAAGTTAACCAAATGTTTAAAGGTGACCTACCTGATTATCTACTTTATATGAAAATACATTTGACCACTGAGATTTGCATAAATAAAAAGATACAGGCAGTGACATTCTGTGATACAGACTATCACAGAATGTGACCTGACTTTAAATACACTAATACTTGATTTTAAATTTAAAAAACTGTTTGTGATGACTTACCTGAGTATATACTTTATATAAAAGTACATTTGACCTCTGATACTTGCATATTTAAAAAGAGACAGGCAGCTCCACTCCGGAGAGTTTTTATTTCTATATGATGACTGGCTGATGGACTAATTTAGAGTCTAATCCTATGGATTTATGTGCTAAATGGGCCCGGTGTCAGATCAATCGAATAGGAACCGAGCGATCTGCAGCTTCTAAACAGGTTCTCCAAACCGCGACCGTCAGCGGAGGATTACGCAGCATGTAAACAAACCGTAAAAAAGACACAGCATATACACAAATAATTTACGTTGGTAAGGGTCTCAAACTATAAGTATTGACGATGGGGAGGGTTGTGACTTACCTTCAAAATGAGATAAATCCTGCGAAAAATAAAATGTGAAGCCTTTCTCTCGTTTGCTCTTTGGCGCAGGGAAAAACTATCAACAAGTCGGTGAACATCATCAACAGAAATATTAGGCAAATGTCCTAGACATCTAGAAAAATTAAATCGCCGCTTAGTCCACTCATTTTGTCAACTTCTTCGGGAATACAAGACAGTAAATAGGGTGCGACCAGGCGAGAATATCAAACCGGAAATAACACACTGTACAGGAGTCTTCCCACCGGAAGTAGCATTTGCTAACGTGCACAGGGTCTAGTGAGGTGTATTCAGCAAGGGTGGTAGTACAAAGCAGTGAACCATCTTGTGACTTCTTGCTCTTTGGTTTCTGTTCTGCTGACACACACCCGCCCTCTTGTGGCGGTTTTGTGACATTACAGCAAAGCATTATTTACAGCGCTAAAAGGTGAAAAACCTTTGTAGCTATCGCCCTCTTGTGGCCATAAGGTGAAGTTGCAACAAACATCATTCACAGTGCTTCTAGTTTAAAAACCTTAAAAAATAAACAGTAAATTAAAGAACACTATCTCAAAACTATTATTCAACCATACTTAGGATATGTTAAAATATTGTAATTTTTAAAGAAACTCATAAATCAAGGGAGTAATGTTTGAAAATAGCTAGCTAATGAAGTGAAGTGCTCTTTGTGAATGTTTTTCCCCTAAAAAAAAGCCACTTAAAATAATGCAGATAAAACATGTTTGCCTCTAACTGTGTCTACATCCTGTAATCAAGAAAAATAAACTTGAACAGAGCCTTAAAATAAATCAAATGTTTTCTTTTTAGCTTAAATATTCTGAAATAAACTCAATGAAAATGTTCCATTTAATGGGAAGACAAATAGATGGTATTACCACTAGAGGGCTCTGTTGCACTATACTTCATGCTTTCTGTAATCTATAGTTGTATCCTATAGCTGGATGTTCATTAAAACACCAATGTAAACTGTAATCAGGATAGATATAATAAAAACAGGTCACATGTAATGTATTATAATTGTAAACAATTATAACTCTTTACTAGTTCTTGTAGCACATCCTGTGAGAGGATGTGATTTAAAATGCGTCCTAATTTCTTAATCTATTGGAAAATGTCATCAATATTTAAAACCAGGACATTAAATTCAACAGTGCATCTACATTAAACATTTAGAGCCTTTCAGAATACCCTGCCCTTAAGATCCATGCTCTGACGTTTTTTCTGCAGACAGTCTGAGCAACAATAAAGAATAGGAGCTGCAGGTTGTTTGGCCCTGGTTAATCTGAGCAGCCCATCAGTCCTGCAGCGCCACAGCAGAGACTCCTGCCATTGGTGAGAAACACTCAGCTTCCTGTGTTTGTGTGAAGTTTCCTACTCATGAAGTACTTCAGCACCTCATTATGAGGCTTCTTGCACATGACTCTAATATTACTTTCAAGATGATTAAAGGCAAAAAGGAAAGAAAAAAAAGGTGCCAGTGTGGGAGAAAAAGAAACAGTATGGATGCAGAAAAGCTACAGTAAAACGAGAGGTCCGAAAGAGAAATGTGTTTGAGGTGAGAGGACGGAGTGTGGAAGGGAAGAGGGCAAAGATCAGAGAAAACAATGGGGAAATAAAACGTTGTCACTTTGATATTTATTGTTTCATCTGAATCACGGAGTGCGGCTCTCACTTGGAGACACTCCCTGTCAGTAATGTCCAATTAGTTGGAAATCCCAAGCCTGGGAAAGTTTTCACCTTCATGTTTTCTTTTACAACAATATTCTGAGGCATTGCAGAGTAAAGCAATTAAAATGCCTGCCAAGCTATTTCAGGGCTGCCAGTGTTGTCGCCGGCTTTGGTTGCCTTTACAGGGACAGACTCTTGACATGCATGCATCACACACACACACACACACACACCTACACACACACACACATGCACGCACACAGAGGAAAGAGCCATTAAAACTTGATTCTATTCCCTGAAATCTTTTGTTATTTTATGGTTTTTGACAGAATTGTTCCTTACTCAGAGGATTGAATCGATGAACAGCCGTGATCAGATTAGGTGTGTGGTGATGAAGGATTTAGATAAGAACAAGTGTGTGAGGTCAGCGCTGATCCCTCGAACAGGGACGGCTCGTCTTAATGGGTCCGGGGTCTTATCAGAGGAATCTAAAGAGCTCCCTGAAGTTCACCTCGATTTAACTGCAGTCCTTCAGGTGACACATATATGACTCAATGATGCACTCAGGAATGAAGATCGTTCACTTTTACAAGAGTGAGTGTTTGTTTTGAAAAATATGAATGATTTAGGAATTTCAGGATTTGATTTTTGAACATCATAAGAAACTTTCATACCTGAAGAGCAGGTTTTTACAGGAGTTAAACGCTTTCTCGGTTGACTGGATTAGGAAGCTAGCATGCGGGGTGTATCAGAAGAGTGTTTTTACAGTGGGTCCCAAACATTTTGGCTAATCCACAAAATAAGTAGCAGAGATTTGCAAACCAAACTACTGCTGTTTGCAACTGATTTCTGCTTAATACAAGGTAACAGAAAGCCCTCTTTTAGATACATTTATATTTACATTTGTACCGCTTGTAACAATTTTGTCCAGAACAGATCATTTAAAAATGTAATTTAATTTCTGCAGCTCATTCCAAGACCTGCAGTTGGTGTTTTGTGGACCTCCTTAATGTGGGCAAACAGTAGAAAGATCTTAGATTATTTCTGTTAAATGTCTTTATTTCTCATCCTGCAGCAGCAACTTCCTTGTTGCTTCTTCCTTGCAAACAAACACATACACACTTGTTCTTTTGGGTTAGCTTTAAGCTGCTCCCTGTTTTAAAAATAACTCAGCTGGTAGTCCACAGTAGTGTATGGATTTGTCTGCATGAACCACAAGGGTGTGTGTCCGATTGTGCTCGGAAATCCTCCCGCACAAGTAGAAAAAAGGTATTCTACTACAGTTCAAGCCACGAGTCAAATCAGTACACACATCAGCACAGTCACAACATGGATAACGCCAAGCACCATGAACTCATTGTGCTTCTTTATAACAGGACACAGAGTCCTTCACAAGATACGTATGTCCCATATAAACACAATGGACTGGCGTAGACATAGAGCCACGGAAAGAAGGAGCTTTCAGGTTTTTCATTTCATATCATGAAAAATCACCTGGTTCTGAGTTATTACAATTAGTTAATTATAACAGAATATAATTAAATAACTTAACTGGTGATTTTACGGTATGGTTTGTTGGGATGGGTTATCAGGGGGACAACTTTTTCTCTTTGGTTGAAGTCTTTGGCTTCGAAAGTTGCATCTGAACACACAACCAAAATCAAAGTTTGTTAGAAAGATGAGACCTATGGGGACATTTTCTGGGTAAAGCATAGGATCAAAAGGATCAACGCTCACACCTCACACTAACTGTCAAGCACAGAGGTGGTCCAGGTGGACGGGTGGTGATTTAGGTTTGTTTGCAGTGATCTGATTATCTTGCAAGTCAATGAATTGACAACAAACTCATCTGTATTCTAAGTATACTCAACATTTTAATATCTGTCTGACACTTTTTGCAAAATGGGTTAATGCAACAGGACAGTACTGCAGCAAGGCTACAGCATTAAAAAAATGTTTATAAAAAAAACTCTTCCTCAGGCAAAGTTCAGACCTCAACTGCTAAATAATGTGGTGGGACCTTAACAAACTCTCACTAAACTAAAGTATAGTGGAAAATAATTTCCCCATATCAATGTAAGAGAGTGATAAGGTCATTTGGAAGACAATTATCTCAAGTTATTGCTGCTAAAAGTGGTTCAACAAGTCATTAAATTACGTGGCGTGTTTAGTTTCCTGCTCACAGCGGGAGGGGAAGTTAGGGAAAGGGTGATGGAATGGATGGAGAGGTGATGCTTCATCCTAGGATTGATTACTTTGTTGAGAATCATAGAGAAAGAGCCCACCCATGTGCCACCGCCCTCCCCCCCTTACATCAAATGTCCTATATTATGTTGATCTATGGAGATGCCTGTGCAGCACTTTCCACTGACTCTGGCCGAGTCCATCAAAGGATTTATCTCTTCATAAGATTAAAGGAGGCCAAGGCCTCTGCCAAACAAAGGCGAGCTCTGAGGGTCAACACAAGTCGCACACTCAGAGATTTAAACGGATCCAACCTCTGGATGGTAGGAAGACCCAAAAGAGGACATGCAGGACATCTACCGATCCAATCATCATTGTCCAAATTGACTGATGAATAAGTATTCTGTGCATATTCATTGTAGAAACATCAACATAAACATCTTAGAATATACTTTGTTTGACTCGGAGGCAGGCAGGATCATTCAGAACACTGACTTGTTCCTGGCATCTTTCAGGATTCCACAGTAATGATAAAATCACTTTTAGGGAACATTAAGGTCAGTTTTTTTCCCCCTGTTTGCCTTGTAAATTGTAAGCAGGGACCTACAGTTAATCATGTACATGAAAGTCTGAACCATTTCTTCACAAAGTCGTTTCACATCCAGCAACTTGTTCCTGTTTCTTTGACCTCTGCACTCCTTCCTATTAGTCATTTTGTAAAGTTTGTGGTTAAGGAATGCAGGCTGCTTTCTCCGCTGCATGTTTTTTTATTTGTATATATATTTTTTTTTTTTGCAGGATGCTGTGAATAATTGAACATCTGAAAAGCGAAAACAAACTTGAAACTTGTCAAATGTTATAGGATTGTCAACCTTAATTACCGACCGCGAGTCTCAATTTACAGCTAATGCTCTTCCTCGTCGTCCCTCTCGTCCACTAGCGTTTCTGCAGCCTGCACCAAAAGCCAAATGCAGACATGAAAAACAGGCTTTTTCCCCCACCAAGAATTTCCTACTTTTGTTTTTCTTTTCAGGAGTTTGCTCCTTTTAAAAGTATTAGCCAGTGTTTTCGCGAACATACTTTGCTGTTTTTGGTTCTGTCTCACAAAGAAAACATTCATTTATATTCATTTGGAATTGAGTGGGTGAGAGACAAAGTGGTGGCAAGATACAATCAGGCGCTGGAACTGGGGATGACGTGGCCTCCCTCATATAGGAATAAGTAGGTTTTAAATGAGCTCAAACCCGAACTTGGGCAAGAAGACCTTAAATCAGGGTAAAACGCTCTCAGGAATGTAGCTTCACATACCTTGCAGTTCATTTCACATGGGAATATTTGTCTCACTTATAAAAATCGGTGCTAGAGAGTGTCTGGTGATGGAGGAGTCAGATGAAGGGGAAAAAAGACTTTTATTTGAATTCTTCTGGTCTTCTAAGCAGTCAATAATAGCATCAAACTGCAGCAGAAATGTGACCCGTGCTGACTTCTTTACACCTCATCATTATTAAATCTATTATGCTGTTTTGTTTGGCAGCATAAGCGCTATTGTCTAACACACAAACAACACCGAGCCTGCAGAAAGAGTGCAATTAAGCTTTTGTGCAGGAAAAAAAAACCAAAGAGAAGATTCTGAACTTTAAAATGCATCCAAATATCACAACCCTTGTTCTGTAGCTGTGTGTAGGCGTGTGTGTTTGTGTCTGTTGGTGCGAGTGCACATATCAGTGTTAACACAGTGTTGCTACGTGCTGCACCGCCAAGCCTCGCCCATAAGAGGAGGAGAGTACATGGCAGGGTCAACACCGTGTGAGCCAGAGGAGACGCAGTGCCTGGCACGGCAAAACACACACACACACACACACACACACACACACACACACACACACACACACACACACACACACACACACACACACACACACACACACACACACACACACACACACACACACACACACACACACACACACACACAGGCATATACACACCAGACAGTCAACCTTGGGAATCACAGCCAAAGCAGAACAGAATGTGCATTAAGGAGGTCATCTCTTCTCCTCTGTTCTTCTTTCCCTGAAAACGCCATCCTGACCAAACAGAGAGGTTTAAAAGTTCCATCAGTCTTCCACCTATTTGGTATGACTTTGTATCCAGTTGTGTTACAGATGTGTCGCTTATATTAGAGATTTGTATCATTAAAAACACAGTGATCCCTCCCTCACTGTCAAATAGTTTCAGGTTTGAGGTCACGTGACTACACTTTGCCTTGTAAACACCCATCAGAGGTTTAAACCCGTGCTAAAGGTCCTGCTTTAACCCAACGAGGAGCAGATGAGCAGAGCTGTGTGAGTAGGAGCTGTCTCACTGTCAGGTATGTTGTTGTGTGGGCCTCGGAGGATCTACAGCAGCTTTCAGGACTTCAGGGTTAATATGCAGATGAATAATTATCTGTTTAAGTGGCAAATAGTGAAACATTATCCTTTAAAAGGCCCAAAGATTAATATATAGCTAAGAAACTACTTTTACACTTCATCACTAGTTTTATAACTGTTTTTGCTGCAGAACTGGGTAAAGTTAATGTGAAAGGTTCTGGTTACTAATATTGGTGTTACAAGTTTTCAATATTTTTAAATATGCACAACAAAACCCTGAATGTTACTGTAGCCAATATTCCAGTTTCTTTTAAATTTCTTTTTCAAAGCTCATGTGAATATTGAATAAAGGTAGTTTTAAAATGTTTTTTAACAAATAATTTTGGATTAAAAAAAAAAGTTGCTAAATCGAACTAAAAAACCCAAGGGTAAATCTTCAAAATCAGCTCAAAATTGTATATTTTGATATACATACATTTTTTTTAATGGTATTTTGTAATGCCATACATGTTATTTAAAACCAACATTTACAGGTAAAAAAATAACAAACATCACAATGAAACCTTCCCCTTTGAAGCACTTTTTCAAGGATTATATATGCAAGGAAGAATTTTTCTTTATTGTTATTTTTTAAACAGAAGCATTATCAGATGTCCAGTTTTAGTGCTCTAACTATAAATCCAATCAATTATTTGTAGAATTGCTCAAATCTCTGACTTCCTAGATTGCTGGCTAAATAATTTCAATGAAAATTCAGCACAGAAAATGGCAAACATTAGCTTTATTTCAAATGCCTTTAAATGTCTTTAAAGCTGCAGTCCAGAGAATTATTTCATGTATCAAGGTTTTAATGTTTCAAATGATAGTTTTGTTCTAAACTATGATCTATGGGTAGGGCTCCACATCATTTGTTACTCTTCTTAAGTCCCTCCTTCCTCTCAGAGACCACTATGAATTCACACTGACTGGCGGATTTTTTTAAGCCAATAGGATTCGAGTT
The DNA here is from genome assembly GCA_006937965.1 of Callopanchax toddi. Classification (NCBI taxonomy): domain Eukaryota; kingdom Metazoa; phylum Chordata; class Actinopteri; order Cyprinodontiformes; family Nothobranchiidae; genus Callopanchax; species Callopanchax toddi. The sequence continues at coordinate 2,876,898 of SSNR01000048.1, read as the reverse complement.
TCCACATTGTCAGCTGTCAATCAACATGCGCATTGTGCAAACCTGTAAAGGTGGGGCCGTGCACAGGACGCTCCGTGTCTTCCTGTTTACAGTCACCATACTGTAACCGGGGGCAACGCTGAAGGCTGCAAGGCCAAGCGCCGCCCCTCCGCAGTCAGATACAGGTGCGGCCCGAGGTCCACTCCATCCCACGCCGTCACTCACCAGCAGCGTCACTCCAATCCTCGCTCCAGCTACGGGGACAGGATGCTCAACTCCTGGCCGCCCACCAGGACAACCGATCGGCCTCCTCCTCACATCCTGCTTCCTCTCCTTTTCCTCCCCAGCACACCTTTCGTCTTGCTCCTTTTTTTTCTTTGTCCGTCTTGTTCTTCTCCCTTCTTCCAACTCGAGTAGCACCTAAATAGGTGACCTCCTGGACACGCCCATTTTCAACAGGTAATAGTCATTAATCATGTTAAAAGGTCAGTCCACACAGTGATCCAAAGAATTAAAAACACATTAAAACAGTATAAAAACACATGCAATAATAAAAAATATATAAAATATAAAAACAGGAAAAATCATGCCAATAAAAATTAAAACAACCATATTTTCACTGTGTGACATCCAGAAGAGCGCTGCCGGTCATTGAGAAGTCGGAGTAAACTTCTGCTAAAAAGTTAGCTGAGGGCTACATCAACTTCAGAAACAGTGAATAAACTTGGCAAAAAAAAAAAAAAAAACGCATTAGAGACCAGAGTGACACGAGCACAATTGTAGAAGTGGGATTAGAGGGAGCGTGAGGGGGGAGAAGGGATGTTTTGAGAGAGGTCTTGGTACGTTGGACTCAAAAGATCTTCTCGGTCAAATACTCCAGACTGCAGCTTTAATTACTGTAATGAGAAAAAAGTTAAACAAAAATGTTGCAAAATATTAAACAAGTTGTCAAACAAATGTATTTTTTCATGTGTAAAACATGGGGTCATCATGATGCTTCCTGGTTATGTAACCCAATATTTCCTGGAGGTGGCTGCTGCGTGTGGTGCCTCAGCACCAGGACTGCCAGCCTCTGGCTCGTCCTGTGATCCTGCTGCTGCTGCTGCTGATGAGAAACGGACTCAGGGAGAGAAGAGAAAACACAAGCAGCAGATTTCAGGCATTCTACGACGCATTAGGTCATGAGAATTGGAACTTGCGCTGTTTAAATGATGAAACGGCTCACCAAAGGGACTTCAGTTGAGATCAGCATGATTGGTCACCAAGAGGTCATTTCCATACAGGAGAAGAAATGAGGCATGCGCTCCTCTCTTCACACGATTACTTTGTTTTGTTTTAATTCCCAATAAATGAAGTTCTTCTCGACTGTCTTTAGGATTAAAATGAGGGATTTTTTTTTATGGTGTGGGAATTCCAATGTGATGGACACACAGAGAGCGACGAGGCCAGAGAACAGAGAGGTCGTAGCCAGACATCAGAGCTATTTTTGTATGTAGAAATTCAGAAGTGGTCCTGTTACCCTGGAGGCAGCTCGTGTTTTCCATGTAGCTCAGCGACTTGGCAGGCCCCTGAAGGGGCAGTTTCACATTGAGGCCCCCTCTCCCTGCCTAATGCTTGTCTCTCACCCCTGTGTCTCCCTCCCAACCCTTCTCCCTTCCTCCCTCTACCCCCCCTCCCAAGGCAGGAAAACGCTCGTGGCCTGCAATGGAGACAGCCTGACTGCGCAGGCGGCCCGGCAGATGCACTGAAGATAAGTTTGTGTGCGTAAGCTGGGCCGCGACCCTCGGCGGCAGGACATTGACCAGATCCTGTCAGTGAGAGGGCAAGAGCCAGCCCCGCACCTCCTCCACTCATTTGCTCCCCCCTCTTCTTCTTTTTCCACCCCCATCTCACTGTCTCCGGTCTACTTTCCCCTGCTGGACACAGGCTGGGACAGAGGGGAGGACAGGCCCCCTGGAGCCACAACCTTCCTCTGGGATCTGATACTGTAGCACAGTGGAGGTGTTCCCAACACACTTAAACCCAGTCAAAACTCCATCAGACACACAATGGGACACCAAGACAACTTCCCCTGTCCCACGGAAAGAGAGTGGACAGGACTGTGTGGCAGAGACGCCGAACGCTTGTGAAAACACCATCCTTCACGCCACATCAGCACTTTCTTTGGTTTCTTTTGTCCCTGAAATGGTTTTGGAGGAAACTCCTTGCCTGGAAATGTGAATGATTTGTTGTGTCAGCTGAAAGCATGAAGTTGTGACTGTGAGAAAAGCTGCCTAAAGTTTATGTATTGTCAGAGTCTTTTTTTTATTTTATTTTCCAGCGACACTAATGTGCAGCAGGATTTCTTCTTGACTTAAAACATAAATTTGGAGCCGGTGAAGCTGAGAGGAAAGCATTCTCTGACAAGAAGGACATTAAATCATAAGATGCAGACACAAGGCCGGGTCCATCCTAATGTTTGAGCTGAGACGGTTCTATATATTGTACAGTGCTCTGCTTGTCCTCCCACATCCCAACCAGTACCAATAACTTCCTGACTTCATTTAAGTGCCTCACCCCACCCCCTTACCCCACCCTCAAGGACCATGAGCAGAGATGAAAGAACTGGCAGGACTTGAAATGCCATGTGAAAGGATTGACAATTTGGCCGCTTTGAAGTGCAGATAATTGCACTTTCACTAGTTTTTTTTTTTTTAAATCTCCTCCAGAGACTATATTTAACCCAGTGTGCCTAATTTAGATCTCGCCTCTAAATGACTTGATTTATGTCAACAACAACGCTGAAATCCCACGCAGTTTACAGGAACAACATGCAAAGATCTGACCCTTTAAACCAGAGACCTTCTAGTGAGCACCAACACCACTGTGTTGCACGTGAAATATGTTTGGAATTTAAAACATCCTAAGTCTGTCTTTTTGTTGTTGTTGTTGTTGTTTTGAGCGGCGTTACTTTGCATGCATTCTGGTGGCTGCGTGCACAAAAGCTGCAACGATGGTGCAAATATCTGCCTGCAGAGATAATATTTATACAATGCAAGGTGGCAAAAAGCGAAAGAGGAAGAAAAGTTTTCCTGATAATAACAGTATGCAGACCTCCAATTTCCCTTAGTAGAAGAAGAAGTATAATTTTTTGTCTTGATTTTGTCTAGAGACAATTTAATACTTCTACCTACAAAATGTCAGCGACGGAGAGTAAAACTTACTGTTACAATAAGATATCCTGTTACGTTTAAATATTTTTGTAATCAATATTAATGTTAACATGAAGGAGCAAAGCAAATACAAATTAAAAGAGAAAAATAAATTCTCTTAGTTAAACAGGCAGGGCGTGCTTGTTACCAAAGGGAAAACCTTCTCCTGCCTGGATTCACAGAATTCATTTCTTTTCCAGACAAGTAACTCCTCCACATGGAAGAGTAAGACGTGGAACCCAGCTCTTCATAGGGAGGTTAAACCTAGTTCGTTATCCGATTCTAGTGAGAGGAAGGGAGGGATGAAGACATACAGTATAAGGTTTGTTTACAGGTTAGTTACGACTTCTACTGATGACACATCTTAAGAAATCTCACGAGGAATTCCTCTGAAACCAGTAACTCCATGTCTCTATTATTTCTTCTCCTTTTGGTGCTTTTTTTATTTTACCAGCTATACGCACAGCAATTTGAGAGGTTTTTTTGTAACCCCCAAAATCCTTAAAACATGATTTTCTGATTCATCAGCCGACTTTTTGCGGTTTAAAACTCTGCTTTCTTAAATTTTGGGGACCTGGTTGTTAATGTATTTGATGCTAAATAATAACAAATAAGAAAACCTCACAGATTTGTTGGGTAAGTCCTTCTCTTTATAATGAAATGTTCATTTCCTGCCAACACGTCTATCTGTTCAATGTCATTTTTTAGCTGGGAGTTTGTTAGCTTGACTTATCCCAACATGTGGGTGTTTTAACTTTTCTTCCCAACAAAATTCAGCCTATCTCTAACTTTTACGTTGGATTTTGGACTGAAGATCATCCAAGACACACTTGAGTTTGGATTCTGTTTGCAAACACAAAATGATAGCATCACGTGTTGGATGATAAAAAGGATTATCTAGCGCACACATTTCCAGGTATTTAACATTCTGTTTTAGTTTTTGCCAAAGTTTTAGACCCCTAACCCCTAAACCACTAATTCATTAAGTTAGGATCTGGACTCCATGGGAATTAGGGGGCTTGAGAGAATCTCCCAAAAATCATAAATTGGTCAAAAATATTCTGACTCACAATAATAAATCTAAAAGCTAAAAGCAATGTTTATAATGTGGAATTATGAAGTAATCAAGTTTTGGGGAAAAGACCACTCCTACTCACTCCCAGTCACACAAACACCAGAATGTAAAGCATCACATCACACAATCCTCACATCCTCCTCCTCCCCTTACACCTCCATTATGGTTGAGGGTCTCCGTTTACCAGAAAACTCCTTCAACTTTTTGAGTCCCCCCCCCCCATTTCTCATTCATCTCTTCTGATAGGCGTGTTCTGCATTAGCATGAGTACCGTATGATTTTGAGTTTTCATTATGACCTTGTTTTATCCTAAATTTAAAGCACTGTATCATTGGTTCGACCAACATTTTTAAGGTGGTAATGCGTCTCTGCCATCATTATTCTGTGGGTCAGAAAGTTTGGGAACTCCTGCCCTAAATTAAAGTGCTTCAGCAGATCTTGATTTAAAAAACACTTAAATCCGTGCTTCATATCCACGTTTTTGTGTGTCTTTACAGGTCACAGAGTCACTCTACTGCAGACCCACAGCACCAAGTCTCTTTCTGAACGGAGACACAAACTTTCTGAATGGTGCCATGGTTACTTTCATTCATTTTTTGTGCATTTGTTAAAAAAAATAAAATCATTGTTCATGCTGTCAAGTGGACCAGCCAATCAGCTTCCTGGTGCCTCCTTAATCACCTGCTTGTGTTGCACAACTTGTGAAAAGCAGCAACACAATTATTTCTCCACATCACAACTTAGGAAAGACAACTAGCCTGAAAATAACATTTTACAAAAAATATGCCAACTAATTCCAAGACCTGAAATCCTCAAACAATAAAGCTGAAAGATGTTTTTAAGGTAGCAAAATGACAACAAACAGGTGTTGAGGAGATGCATCAGCACCAGTTGCTCGCCAGTTGTGGTCTGCATGAACAGTTAACGAACAGATTTAAAGCTGTGTGCAGCTACACTCCCTTCTCTCTTCCCATGGATTTCCTGTTTCATTGCACAATATGTGAGAGGCTGTGATCCAGAGTAAATATTGTCATAACATGATTCACCCTCAAATTTTTTAAAAGCTCTGGTGATATAGTGACTAAAGTGCATAGTTTCACAATCTGCATGACTCTGTCATCCATGACAAAAGCATGCTGTTTCTTTGTGGAGCGAAATGTTGGCTAAATTTGACCAAACCTCCTGATCATTTGTCTATTTTGGGGATCACAGAGTACATTTGGATATGTGGTAAATGCCTACTCAAAAAGAGTCATTTTACCACTATTGATTAGGTTCGTTTTGGATTCTGGTACCTGATCAGTTCATATTTTGTTTGGATATTTTGTTATTTGAGCAGCTTTGAAAATGAACCCTTCAACAATTACAGTTTACTCAACTTAAAACATAAAATATCTATAAATATTCTGTTTTGTATCCATGCTACTGATTATACTTAATGTTAGAATATTTTTAAACATTTTAAAACTCGATGTATTATATTAAGCATCAACAACACAATATTAATACAACCTTTGTAAAAACACAATTGTGAACATTGTCCTTCTAAAAATTGTTTTTAAAAAAATAACAACCAAACAAACAAAGGGCCTGTCAGTGATGACCTATTAGTCACCTGAGGTTTTGACCTTTTGTTTAGTCCATGACCTGCAGGCTGGCTGTGATGTCATCAGAAAGCTTGGAATTTAAGCAAAAAGTGTCTTAAAACACAACCAAGTCATTATGATGCTTTTATTCATCAATAAAATACATTTTAATGAATAAACTGAATGTTTGTAAACATTAAATTGATTCAAATCTGATACATAAAGATGAAACATGTTTAATATGGTCACTTACAGACCTATTTAAGTTAAAAAAAAGAGTAAAAGCTGAGTTTAAAAAATATTAAGACATTTCAAAAGAATCAAAGTTCAAATATATATATATATAAATTAATTCTTGTATAAATAACAGTCAAGGAATAACATTTTAAATCCCTTTAAAGTTTTGTCCTGGAACATAACTCATGCTACTTAAATGGTTACGTTTGGTTACATTTAACTTGAAATAGTTAAATGAGCTGCGATGGACTGGCGACCCGTCCAGGGTGTCCCCCGCCTCTCGCCCCTTGACCGCTGGAGATAGGCACCAGCTCCCCCGCGACCCTCTGTGGAGGAATAAGCGGCTACAGAAGATGGATGGATGGATATTAAATTTGTTTTTTTATTCCTGTGATATAAACTGACCATCTTTTTAAATTTAGCATCTGCACAAAAACAACATTTATTTTTTTGTAATTATTTAGCTTTCCGTCCTAGTGGTGGACCATTCCTTCTAGAAATAATGTTACTAATATTACATAAATATACCAACATAAAACCTAAAGGTACAAATTTTATTCTCTAAAAATGAATGACATTATACTGGCTTTGGATTAGAGACAATAACATCAAATTATCATCCTATTTATGTATCTTCAAAAGCATTTCTGTGGTATCAAGTTTTTATTCATTTAATATCATTTGACAATCCATCTTCATTCCCGTTGATCTACAAATAAACTAATTTATGATGTGTGGTGTTTTTTCTTAACGAACATCTGTAATTGGTAAACAATGAACATTTAAACCTTTAAAGCATGAAAAGCACTTTGATTTGACTCATCAGCTGGCTACAGCTTTCTTATTATGACCATTTTTAGTTGTTTTAATGTTTAATTTAGCTAGATTTGGCTCTTCAGAGTAATTGTTATTATTTTTCACAGGAATAGGTGGTTTGAAGTGGAGAAAGCACTGATTACATAATAAATCCTATTTAATGAGTCTCTCTTTGGGGACAAACTCTTCATATTTGCCTGTTTCAGATGATTTCCCGTCACATGATATCCACAGTTTGCTTTCTGCTGTCACCAAACCTAACTGTGGTTTTGATGAGAATTTGCCACACTATAATTCACATCCTTCAGTTCCAGTTAGCATGTGAAAAACCAGGATCTGCAGGGAGTGTCTCGTTACAATTAACGTCTTTTCTCTAAAGTTCTCAACAATCAGGGGAATATGTTCTCCGGTCTTAAAGAGGCTCATCTTTCAGAACTGGAACGTTTCTGGTTGGAATGAATATTATGAAACAGTTGGGTTTCGTCCCACATTCAGAGGATCAATTATGTTTTTTTTATCCCCCTAAACTCTTTAGAGACTGGGATAGGAACATTAGTGTGACAGATGTGGCATTTTGGCTGTTGAACGATCAGTTCACTGAAATCCATCTTTGCTTAATTTTGCACAAAGCAGAACCATAAATGGTTGGTAAACTTAAAACGTAAAAAAAAACTGCAACAGAAAGAACTCAAGTTCATGTTTATTTTTGAAATTTTCATGAAATTTTGTCTTTTTCACCAATAAATGCATCAGTTTCTCGCCTCACTTTGCACCAAGAAACGTAAAAACTAAAAGAGGGCAAACATCCGACCTGCAGTTTCTGCGGTCTGCGCCACCTCCTGAACTAAATATCACACAAAAAGTCTGACACCCACATCCGCTGACTAAACAGGTAAAATATTGTTCTCTGCTGTTTACCTCAAACACCGCCTGCCTTTTCATCTCTAATCCCTCTTTTAGCCTTTAGACAACAAAGCCCAGCAGATCCATTGTATGGAATTCCACGTGGCTCTCTCAAGGTGTGTGATTAACCCCTTACTGTACATTTGAGTAAACAGCACTTCAAAGCCTGACTCTAGGGGGGTGTCTGCAGGTGACAGGTCAGAGGAAGGTGAGGGGTCGGTCGTCGTCAGAGAGGGAGAGCAACCAGTCCAAGCAGAAAAAAAAGAAATGAATCAAAGAGAGCTGATGGACTTTAAGTAGCTCAATAAATTGCAATATTATATTACTTTATAAGAAAGTAGACTGAGTTTAAACTTTCATCCTGCAACTTTCTAATATCATCACAAGATTCTGATCAATAGATGAACTTAAATATTAAATTAAAAATGTATGAACTCTTTCATTTACGTCAAAACAAACTTAAAAACTCCGATGAACTCTGCAGTTTGGACCTAATTAAGTCCTAATATAACTAAAAACAAGTCATGCAAGAGACAAAACACAAACGATATGAAAAGGAATTCTTTATGAAGGAACTTCAGATGAGTAAAACAACACGAAACATGTAAGAATAATTCATGACTGTATGCAGCAGGAAAAGTTCAACATTAATTGTGTCAGTGATGGTTAAAGGATTTTTAGTGTTCTAAGTCACACCTGTTGTGAATTTTGTTGGACGTGTGCATACAATAGATTAGAGAAGGAAAAGTTCGAGTGCATTTTAGGTTCATCCTGATATTTTATCAGAAAAAAACAAATATCCCTGACATTTTGTGAGTGGCGTATATTAAATAAACACATGCAGTTTGAAGAACTGGGTCATTAAATCAGCAGTGAACATGTCCACACTTTTCCTGTGCTGTAAATTGAGTTTCTGTCTGTTCGTTATTTCAGCAATAATGTAGTCTCACGATCTCTTTGTAAAACTGATACATTGAATTACTGGTTAAACGCGTCTTAACTTTAAAATGTCAGACATTTTAATTTGAGCCAGTAAACTTCCCAACAGTACTGGAAGAAAACAATTTACAGAAAAATGTATATGGACTAGGTAAATTTATAACAGAAACATCTAAATAAAATTTAAACTTGGAGTTAAACTCCTAACCTAATAAAAACATATATTTTAACTTGACTTTGGAGATCTTTTATCTTTTTATGGGCTAGTGTTTCTAATTAGCATGAAACCACTTCTTAAGCTACCAGGTGAAGTATTAGTACTAGTACTTTCATCAAAAACCTGCCACATCCACATCTAGTGGAGGAGCTATAGGTGGGGAAAAAATCTATATTATATCGTTATTACTGTTATATTGTTATATATTTATAAAATGTCAATCATTAAATAGTTGTTTTATTAATAAATAGTTCAGTTTAAAAAATTTAGATTATTATATAATTCAAGCTCCAAAGTAAATCAACTGTTGATCTCATTTTCATTTAGGTGCTTCTTTTTTGTATTAATGATTTCAGGTCATTTTACATATAAAAATATGAGAAGTTCAATATTTTTAACCAAACAACAGTTAATGATTTTAAAACAAAAGTATATTTTGTAATAATAAAAACTTATTTCAACGGGACTTGATAATTATGTTCAGACATTTAAGTTTAAAAGACCAGACACTAGAAATTAAGCTAAATCAGATCAAACACAACTCTAAGGTGTTAATTAATTAATTAATTAATTATTCCTAATCCGCTTAACTGGGACTAAAAGGTTTATTCAACCTTTGAATTAAGCTAACATTAATTTGCAAGTTGAAATAGGAGTTGGATCAATTGTCAAATCAATACAGGAGTTTGCAAAACAAAGAGTTCTTGACTAATTGTTTATTCCATCTGAAACACGAGTATGAAGTCATGACAGCTCGTTTCTAGGCCACATGTCGTGATGCAGGTAGGACGGTTGTGTCAGCATCCCAGTGAGGTCAGGCTGGGCAGTGATGCTGCCCTTCATAAACAGCAAGAGAGTGAGAACAAACACACACAAACACTCTCACACCTCGTCCCACCAACAGAGAGTTTACCACCAGACCACACAAACTCTATTTACACTTTGCATATCTCCACATAAACACTGCAGCCATTAATTGAGCTCCTGCTGTTTGTGTCTTGCTCTGTGCTGCATGCCAGTGAGGGTTTTTGGAAAACTAAAGGATTTCAGCTCCCTCCTCCATCTCCACGCACCCCCCACCCCCACCCCCATCTTCTCCTTTAGCTGCACCAATTGAGTGATTCAGAACAGGACTCAGACCCGCCGCCTCGCCTCTATCAGACTGGGATATTATCAGAGAGACTGTCAGACAAGAGTCCAGAGCAGCTTAGGAGGAATGCAGCGTACGACTCTGGGCCAGCAACAGACTCGCTCCTTTAGCTGTAGACCCCCCCCCCCAAACCACATCAGGCCAATCAGTCAACAGGACCCCAGGGGCCATTTTCAAAAACAATCACTCTCTCTAAGTAGTCGAGAGGTGCCAGGGCTAATTATAAACAAACTATTGAAGTTCAAGCAAGGGATTGTGCAAGACTTTGCCAGTGCAGTAAATGTTTGTGCATGTGCATGTGTGTGTGAAAGAGTGTGTCATAGGGTCACACTAAGGTTCTGCTTGACAGAGCATTTAATTGGCCATTTAACAGACCTCACCCGAAGTGAACACTTCAGAATCATCGACAGGCAAGTGCTTGGATTTATCTAAATAAATACGTACTGTAAATAAATCCAGGAGTTTTAAATAGTAGAAAAGTGTGATGCACCTTCTTTATGATTTAATTTAATTTAATTTAATTTAATTTAATTTAATTTAATTTAATTTAATTTAATTTAATTTAATTTTATTTTATTTAATTTTATTTTATTTTATTTTATTTTATTGCTACTGTGTGCTAGGCATTATTTCAAATTAATATTAATAATCTAAAAATAATACTTCTACAACAAATACAGCTTAAAATATACTGAAGAAACATATAATATATTTGTGTTTTCTAGGCATATATATACGTGAGACTTTCTGTATTTCTCTAAAAGAATATAAATACAGACAATTAAATGACTTCCTTCAGGTGTGACCCAAGACTCAGTGCTTGGCCCCCTTATGTTTGTAGAGTTTTTTCTTCCACATGCATGATTTCTTGAATGCGTCATGTTGTCCTACATTTTCCCACTAATGAATCAAATAGACCATATTTTCACTCCAAACTCCACCAACCTTGATTATTTTAACACAAATATATTTCTCCTTCAGCAGATTTTCCACTATGAGACCCCTAAAGAAGGTGTTTAATCAACCAGAGAGTGCACACATCACTCCATTACTCATTGACCTCCAGTGACCTAATAGGTGCAAATCAATTCACTGAGTCTGCACCCAAATTTAGGAACATGCATGCTGGCATTTTGTTGTTTTCCTAGATGAGAGATGAGCTAAAGAGCTAATGAAACTTTAGAAATGTAGAATGGAAGCACATGTGGATTGGTGGCACCTTTGTGTAAAAACCAGAGCAGTGTAGAAGTCCAACAAGCAAAATGAAATCAGAAGAAGCAGCCTCTGCTATAAGTAACTGTGGATCTTGCTGAGAAGTAAATCACCAAACATATTTACACACATGAGTAACCATGTGTCTGCCCTCAGTCTGACAGATGATAAAACACAAGCTTAACTTTGATCTCCCTGTCTGCATGTCTGTGCTAAAACAACCAACGATGCATGTAAAGGAAGCACGAAAAAGAAAACACTGAAACAAAGTGTTGGAATGGAAATAATCAAATTAACAGAACCAAATGGTGACTGATTAACAAAAATAGGGAAATGAAAAGTAGGAAGCCAAACAATGCAGGATGGCCAAAGAAAATCACTTTTTTAGGTAAATAGGAAGTTGTAACTCAAAAGTCAGGAGTTTATTAGGCACAAAAATTGTTCCCAGGTGATTCTGAATATCTCCCCCTCTGTGTTTGACGTTCTACTTTAAAATAATGTACATGGGTTTAAATCATGTGATAAGAGTGCATGCTTCTGGTGTGACAGAGACAGAGAGCAGAGTGACAGACACTCTGCAGAGACCCATCCTCCTCCCGCTCTAAAACAACAGCCTCTTTTGAGGAGCTATCGCTACGACAGAGTCTGATCCAAGAGAGCTATATTTATTTTGGTATGGGCTACATTTCTTTCCTTTAAGTAATGAATTAAGAAAACATGGGGCTTGGCGTTGGGATGTGGAGATGTGTGGGAGAGAGCTGCTCACTGCAGATGGGTAAAGAATGGAGCTGGGGAGTTGGTGTGAGACATCCAAGGATAAGAGCATTCCCAAACGCCTTTCATCCTCTCATCCTTTCTTTTCGTGACCTGCCAGCCTGTCTCTCTGCAGAGGTTTTCAGTCCTTATCCCACAGAAGCAGGAGAGTTCAAAATGGGATTTAAAAACAATGCAAATAAAGAGAAATCTGCAACAATTTATTAAATGAATTTGCATGAATTTATATGTTTGGTTTTGTCGGAGGTTGTCAACAGTTCAGCCAAAGGCATCTTGAGCAGCTCCCTCTACTGCCTCCGCTAGAACACCTTCTGCAGAGGGGTTAAATAAATGTTAGTGATGTGATAGGGGCCTCGAGCAGAACAGCTTTTTGATGATTTCATACCCAAATAATCAGATGCAAATTTAGATGTATTTGTCATTATATGAAACCTGAAATAATAAAGAGACTGCTTTTATTATATGAAAAAGTTTTGCAGCTCAAGTAAATCCAGGGTTCGAGGTGGAGATTATGCATGAAAGTAGTCGATGGTTGAAATGTTGATTCGCTGTGAATGGAAGGCTGCCAAGTAAATCATAAATCTGTGAGCCTGTTTGCTTTGTGTCTAAATTAACAATTAGGTTTTCTTTTTTCCTCAGACTTAAGAATGACAGGAATGTTGCCTCTTGAATTGAAATACGATGCTAGCAAATTGTAGCTGTGAGATTGTGATTTTATTAGACTTGTCAACTTTCAGAAACTCCTTAAAGTTACGAAACAGCAGCCACAAAAATAACAAAAAAAAAAAAAAAAACAAGGCGTGAAGCTAAATTAAACAATGACCTTTAAGTTTAGGGTTTGATTGACCTGCTTTCCAGAAGCAGAGAGTCATAGTTTTGGTCAGGAAGATCAGATTCACTAGAAAAATGAGTCATTTCTCTCTCAAATCCTCCAATCCCTGCCTTTACATCTACATATTGTCTCTTCATTTTCTCCTCCTTTTTCCTGTTTCTTGGTGAAAAACACAGAGGGTGAGGCCTGGAGGTGAGTTTCAGTTTAAAGTTGAAAAGGGCACACGACTAGAAAACACTGGCAGGTATTCAGAGAGCGTGGTGCATTCACGATAACAGCGGAGTCGACTCGGCGCTCTGTGGATTCAGTGTGACTGAAAAAAAAAAGGTGAGATATGAAGTTGGTCTGCTGTCAGAGTCGGTTTGCAGGCTTTTGTGCAGAAAGGCTGAAGTTATGAAGTTATGCAGAACAGCGTGTGCAATTTTCTGCACTGTAAGTGAAAACATGACCCCCATAAATGCTTAGTATTAAAAATGACAGGAATTCACTGGAATTTTGTTTTCATGGAGGAAGACAGGAAGGAGGAGGCATAAATCATGAGTGTTTTTTTAATCACCTTAAAATAAATGACCTCATGTGTGTAATAATAAACATCTCGGGCAGAGATTGATGTTGGATGGGCCTGACTGAGGGCACGTAGTTGCTACTCTGCACGACCGAATGTGCCCTCCTCCGGTACCGATGCTTTACCCACAATTCCCACATTATTCTGACATAAAACAGGAAGAATCGACAGACCCAATTTCCCTTTGATCAAACGCTCTGGATGCGTGCGTTAACAGCTGATGCAATCGGGCACAAAATAATAGAGCGTGCTGAAATTGGGGACTATTTTGGAGCATTTCCTCTCCTCAGAGAAACAGGGCAGATTGGCTTAATTAAAGGGGGAAAAACAGGAAGTTTTAAAGTCACGTCTATAATTAATTGGTCGCCTCAGCCAAAAGGTCTGCCTGGTCAAGGGAGCACGAGGAAGTAGCTCTGGATTCTGTTCACAATGCATTCAAAGCTTCTGTGTGCTGTTTTAACTTGAACTTCAGAACTTGTTCTGGCATCTTTGTGTGCACCGACATGATCATCATCCCCAAAGTTTAATCTTTAGACAAATATTATAAAAAAGGTAAAGCTTCTGTCTTTTATCTCCTGCAAAATCAGGTAGATTTCTTGGAAATTTGACTTGTGGGAATCATTCCCAGGGAATGACAGTTTTCTCCCGGTTATGTGCTGACGGGGGGAAAACCTGAGATTTTTGCAAACTTTGACGCAGGCAGGGACGTTGGCTTCCTGGCTGGGTGTTATCAATCACTAGACGTCCTTCCTTGAGCTGTCGCGCCTCTGTGACGTGTCTATCACAACTAAGCAACCAATCCCTCACTTCCTGTTTACAGAGGAACACTCATTCCCTGAGGTGTGTCCATCTGAAATCCATGTTAATATTAGTCAGGGTTAGTTTGACCAACAATGATTAACTAGACACTCCGTTCCCTTTTTAATGTATATGTGAAAAAATACTTGGAACTGTTGCCCAACTAAAATGACCCAAGTCAACTGCATTTAATTCATTTGAATGTTGTTTTATTGCACAAATTCACAATATATAGAAGTATAAGAAGATCAATACAATTCAGTCAGTTTATAAAGTATTTAAGTCAGATTTAAATTTATTGGAAATTAATTATCATTTGAGACAATTATCTCTGAACAAATTGACATTTGGTTTAGTAAATCTTATAGTTGATGTGATTTTTGCTTCAAAAGTTGCACAGATCTACGTCATCCAAAGCTGTGGTGGATTATATCTGGAATTTATAAAGTGTGATTTTAAAAAAGCCCACGGTAGGTAGGTAGAAACAGAAAAACCATCTCTTGTTTGTGGAATGTAAATCAAATGTGATCAAACATAAAACAAAAAGGCTGGGAGAAATAAAGATCTGTTTCAGACGCAACCTCCCAAACTAAGACAAAATGTAGAAAAGCAAAACTCTAAAAGGTCTGACACATTAAGGAAGACAAAATAAAAGAAAGAAACTTTTCAAAAAATCAAATCAGAACTGACTGTAAACTTGTAGTAATTAGGAAAGTGGGTTCAGGTGTGTTGATTGGGAATAAACAACAGGCAGTGAGTGGCATGAGTAAAAACATGTATAGATTTTATTTCAGTTTAAGGTTTTAAACTTTACAGTAGTTTCTTACTCATTTACAATCTCTACAATTTTCTTGCAACACCTTGTTGTTTATTCCTGTAGTTTAATATTTCAACAGTTACTTTGACTGCAGGGCTTCAGATACCTTAACTGTTTTCAACATGTAGCTCATTTGGACCATTTTGATGCATTTTTTCTTATTTGCATTGTTATTGTTTATGTTAGCTACTCTTAATTTCCCAAATTCTAATTACCGTATACAACTTCACTCACATTGTGATCTGGAAACCTACGAGCAGCCCTGCAGGTCTGTCAGCTGCACAGGTGTGTTAACGAGGGTAGCCCTCGTTAACACACCTGTGCTTTTTCTGCTCTTCCTATTTAAAATAAATGTGTTGGACTTTATAAGGCTAATGTTTTTGTCTGGATGCTGTTGTTTTTATGCAGGTTACATATCTGTTTTATAGAAATAACTGCTTGATTTAGCTTTGTTCTGGCTAGTAACAAACATGTGTCCAAAGTTCCAACATTTGAGCATATATAGTCAAAAATTAAGCTTGTATTTGAGGTCAGACACCCCTCAGAGGTTGGTTTGTCTTTATGTTTACTTTTAATGAGTTTTTTTTCTCTAGTTTACAATATACAATAACAAAAAAAAAAAAAAACCAAATATAATAATTATTATTACATATTCATTATATTATGGACACTTTAAGCTATTTTATTTTATTTTAAAAAGTTTAAAACGTAAAAACAACAGACTGTTTGATTTAAACAACATTTCACATTTTGGCTTGTTGATATTTTCAGGACCATCCCCCCCCCCCAGTCACACCTATTTCCAATGGACTTTTACAGTGTATCGCTGGTTTAACTCATTTAATTTTACTGTGTTCATTTCTGTTTTATTTGATGTGTTTTTATTTAATCTTCCTTACCAGTGGTGTTGTTTTTCTTGTCTGTGTCTTGTTTTATGTCCTTATACATTTTATTATTGTACTGCAACCTTGGTTTAAGCCTGTTGGTTTTTAAACGAGCAACATAAATAAATTGGATTGGACTGTTTAGAAGCCTGCCATCTGCCAGATTATGAAATGAGACTTTAGATTTTCATTGTGTTTATCAGATGCATTCAGAGATCTCAGCACAGAGAAGTTTAATCAGAAGGTAATAGCTCTGGGCTCATCTGTCAGGCTGCTGCACCTCAATCATCTATCTCACATCTTCCCTTTGTTGCTCTGCTTCCATTTCAAGCTTTAGATGAAAATAAATCTCACTTACTGATAAAATCCCACCAACCCTCAAAGACTGAAATGACAGAGGCTGGGACCGATTCTTTGGAAGGCCTGAAACACTCGGCTAAACAACAGTCCAGCCAGGAAGGCATGGTTTCTCCCTACGTCCTCCTCCAAGTCAAACACAGACACACAAACACAAACAACCTGAGTAGATTGTATGGAAATCACCCATCTCTGACTCAGTTTAAACTGCTTACAAAAATATTCTAACAATAGGGGAGTTGGGGGGGTAATTCCCCCATAGTCATAAACCTTGCAGAAAAAAGGAAATTAGCTTATTTTTTGTCCTTTTTACATCATGGTTAACTTCTGATCGTATGTCAGCAGAAGGGAATTTTCTCCCTCCATTGGGACAATGATTAGCGTGCTGCTTGTTGACGTATATTTAATTGATTAAAACAGACCTGCTGTGATTTCACTGTGTTTTGTTTTTAAAGGCCGGGGCTCTGACAGAAATACTCAGGGAAGTATTGCATTTGGCATGGAGCTTGAGTTCCCATACGCGAGAGCGCTGAACTTAATTCAACACTCCTTGGACACAAGGCTGACTGCAGGGCTAGCCGGAGAGGAGAGATAGCTGTAACCTTGCACTGAACTCTCAGGAATCTTTGCATACTCCTCAGATCATGACGGCAACAAATTCTTACACAAGTTGGATGATTTGTGGCTGAGTTTCAAAGCCCAGACTCCGTTTAGGCGCAGGACTTTCTAGAGAAAAACAAACCATTGATATTAGTTAATAACCAAGCTCTAAGCTAACAAAGCTGTCACTGCATTGTTTTTGAAACAGGAACTCATTTGACATTCAAATGCATCAAACATGTCACACTTTGTTTCTGTAAACACTCACTATAATGAACAAAGACGATCAGAAGAGAAGCAGCAACGTTGCCACGTGAGTGCATCAGAAGCTCTATTCTCTACAAGCGCTTTTACGTTTGAGTAATTCCAAAGTAAAACAGTCAGGATCCAACCAGATCTCATAGAGATGTGCAGAAAAAAAGCATCTCAGCTAGTCTGAGCACAGCCTAGACTAAAGTGTATAGCTGTCATTTTAAAAAAGCCTCCAATCTCCCGAATTTCATAGCAATTTTTTTACATCATCCTTTTACAAACGTTTTCATCAATTTCTTGTTACACAGTTATGGAATTCTGATGTCATTTGCAAGCACTGCCCATGCCTTATCCGAGTGTCGAGAAATTAATAATTCTGCAGAGATAATCATGAAATGTGATTAAAAGGTTCATAAAATAACTTGTATGAACCTTTGTAAAACTCAAAAGGCTACAGCTGTTTTAAAGTGGCAGTAATCCACTTTGGAGTTGGGTTTGTTTGGATTAGGCATTTTTTAAACTCCAGGGCAGGTTATATTTCATAACTATAAACAGAAAAACATTCAAAATGTAAACCTGTCACTCAAAAAGCCCAAGTTAGAATCTGGTGTGAAAATGTTGTTAGCATTTGTGCTTCATTCCATTTACCACAGATCTCGAATCTGGGAATGCTAATTGTTGTGCTAAGCTAAATATTATCTCTGACAGAAGCTAATTATTATTATTTTTCTGTATTTTATGCATTCAAACTATGTACAGATT
This sequence comes from Callopanchax toddi, assembly GCA_006937965.1. Lineage (NCBI taxonomy): Eukaryota > Metazoa > Chordata > Actinopteri > Cyprinodontiformes > Nothobranchiidae > Callopanchax > Callopanchax toddi. The sequence goes on along the minus strand of SSNR01000048.1, from coordinate 2,858,952 downwards.
CATTAGAAGCAGCAATACCTTGTATGTGAAATTATATATAGTGAAATTTTAAAAGGCTAAAATCTGACTCTGCCCACTTTTTATTCCTGAGGCAGCCATATTGGATTTTGTTTGAACTTTCCAAACAGGAATTCTGATTTCAGGGATTTTCCATTGGATTTTTCTGACTCCAAAAGGCACAATTTTAACTTCCTATTAAAAAATGAAGTGGCCTTATTTTTAAAAGGCTTACAAATAAAAGAATAAACACATTATTTTATTTTGTATTTTATTTGTTTTTAAATTAAATAAATCAGAAAAATATGCTGGTGAAGGTTCTCAGTCATCCAGGTCATGATAATCCAAAAAAAGGGTTTTAAATAAAGGCAACTGGACTTATTTGGTTCTAGGTCTTCAAAGAACCAAATAAGTCTAGTTTCCTTTATTTAAAACCCTTTTTTGGATCATCAGAAAAACAAAAGTTATACCGTGACAACCTGTTTTAGGTTAGCTAGACGTTATTGTGAACCATTTTCTCACACTGCTCACATTCAGTGAGTTTCTTTCACTCATGGCTGTGTGTCAATAAGTGTATGTGTGGCATAAAGTCTGCACTTTAGAATAAACAGAACCAAACAAACATGAAACGTGTTTCTTTTAACTTTCAGGACAGATTCATTTGAGCCTGTTTTTATTTATTATTTATTTATTTATTTTACTTGGTGAAGCAGGGTCATATTTTCCTGGAATATGAGACATTTCTCTGCAGCTCTTGATTTGGTCAGGTCAAAATGTTTAAATAAGGAAAGGTTTTTTGAAGTCTTTTGTCATGCTTGTCAGAGGTCAAAACACAATTCTTAGAAACACAGAAACTTAAAGGTCTTAAGGTGGGTTGAACTTTGATCACCTGACAGACGCGTTTTAGCTTTTTAGTAAAGTGTGTCGACACTGCTGGATGGGATAGATGATGGGATATTTATTCATCTCTCAGATGAAGTTCTTATCAGCCTCTCAGAGATCCATCAACATGCTTGAGGACTCAAGCAGTTCCTGTCATTAAAACTTTATGGTACATACTTGAAGGAAAACCAGGTATTTGATAGCAAAGCAGCATTTAAAGTCTTAGTCTTTTCCCCAAAAGGAAAATTATGTTTTTGGTTGCAGTATTCATCTTATATGTAATTATAAAGTAAAATCCTGCAAGTGTACCTTTGAGCAGTGTCTGATTTCTGAATATTGACATTTCTTTACAATAAATAAAGACAATAAAGTTTATAATTCATCATGGATTTTGGAATGTAATTGGATGGAGATGCTGAATCACTGTCAGGAGAAAAACAGTTAACATCACATTTTCCCCTTAAGCTGATAATTCCTCTGAACTTTACCTGATAACATCCCAGTATATCATTCAGCGCTCTCTCTCTCTCTCTCTCTCTCTCTCTCTCTCTCTCTCTCTCTCACACACACATCACTTGGTTTGAATGCCATTCCCTCCTCAACACCAAGTCTCCTCTGAACGTTTTCTGTAGGAAGTAACCCTGACTATAATGATGTCATCACTACATGTCATTTTTTAAACTGTGTTTCCTGCTGTTTTATTTTCATATTGTTTATGGTTTTAACCTAAACATGCATGTTTGCTAACAGAGGACTAAATGCTTTGTGGACACAGTTTTCTGCTTTCGATGAATCTGTCAAGGCTAATAAATCACTTGCTAATAACACTAAACCATACAGGTATATGTGATCTCTCTGATCATGAGCTTTTCTGACAGAAATCTAAAAACACAGAGATTTAGGGGTTTTCTCTCCCAGAACGTGCCACTGTGTCCATCAAGGAAACCGAAAAGGGCTGAGTCAGAGATCCCATCTCTTCCGGAGCCAGCTTTGCTCTCATTTGAAAGGCAGCATGGAAAGATCAACGGGCATCTCCTGAGGGAGCTGCTGCAACGCATCGAGCTACAGCCATCATGACCAAACAGCCCAGGGGCCTGCTGTCTGCTGCTGGGCTCAGCTGGGTTGTTTACTTTGGGAGGACTTTCAACCCTGCAGAGCCATGAAGTCTTTCGGCCTGCGTCTCTTTCAGTTATCTGCTTCCACCATTTTCCAGCTTTTGATCGCTTACTTGGACAAAAGAAATAACAAAAAAAGAAGTTTCACCTCTTTCCAGAGATAGCAGCAGGTTTAAAACGTGAGCCTTCAGCTCTGTAGGGAGGATCTCTCTCTGCTGTTGTGTTTATAGCACCGTGGATACCAATCGCAGGAGGCAGGATCACCTCATAAATTTAGGAAACCTTTAAATATTTGCTCGTGTTTTGAGTTCAACACCAGTTTGAATTTATAGATCTAAAGATTTTGTATTTTATTAGAAGCTCGAGAACTCGCTGTTTGGTTTCACTTTGCAAATAATTCCCAATTTCCAATAATAAAGATAAAACAAAAAATAAATAGATGAATAAATTTAGCAAAGGACACAGGAGCTGTTGGTTTCCAGGCTGCAGACTGAAGCTGTTGTGCAGTTCAACACATTCCTCCACACTCAATAAAACAAGCTCGATCAATAAGTCAAAGAGCAGACCGATAACGCTAAGCTCAGACATAAATCCTCACCATCTCTGAAATCGTTTCATGTAGCATTACTCACAGGCCATATTCTCTCAAGTACAGTAAACAGAGTGACAGGTACTTCGAGCTGCTGGTCCAAGAGGACACAGGAAAGCGGTTTGTGTTTTAAAACCCCGACGGGAAAGAAAACTCTGGAGTAAAATTGTTGTCAGGAGGAATAAAAGGTTTGCTTTAATAGAACAAACTGTAAAAACAAGGTAGAAGGAGGACAACCTCCCAGAAAAACATGAAATTGTGATTTGTAAGCTTGAATTCTTTTGGCTACGGATACTTTTTCTTTTTATTTATACCTCAGATATGTTTAAATTTGAAAATAAAAACACACTTTTAGAATAAATCGTGAATCCTCGATTTTTATGATCTGGTCCTGCCTTGTTTTTCTCCCCATAAAAGAAATAAAGGATTCATTCAGCAGTTTGGGAGGGAAAAGAGGGAGTGAAAGCACAGATGTGACTTGATTCATAAAAAAAGAACGTCAGGGTTTTTAAAAATGATGATGTTTCTTCCAAACACAATAGAAAAATCACTCTTCCATTAAAAAAATAAAAATAAAAAAGTGGATTAATTTGTTTCACCAGAACAATTTATTAGGACTGAATTTAAATAGAATTATATTTATAATTATGTCAAGAAAAAAAAGTAGAAAGCTTATTTCAAGAAATAAATAAATCTAGAAGGGTGGATGACATGCTCTGCAAATATGAGGAGGAAAAAAAATTGTATCCACAAAATGAGACAAAAATCTAAAAATATCTCCAGCTGTCTTTTCAGATGAGAAGGAATAATGATCCCAGTTAGTTTGCATCAAAAATAAAAACATTAGGTCACCATTTAATCATTACAGCAATTAATCACAGTGATCAAAGTAGCATGGCATTACACTTTGTGAAGGTTTGTGACTCAGGTAGTGCAGTGTGTTAAACCAGAAACACCAGTAGACCTGAAACTGGTTGAGCTTTGTTCAAAGAAACCATCAAATCTGCTTTAACATGCAAACATCTTTTTTGTTTTTAAAGTACCTCACCTCTTATTACAAAAACATGAGTCTGAAGGAATCAATCATTTGTATTTTTTCAGTAAATGATAAAAAAAATAAAACACTGTGATATTTATACCCTGTTTAAACCAAACTTGTTTCAGTCAAATGCAGTAAGAGCTCTCAGTGGAAAACATGTGCAGATTTACCACTACTTTACTGACAAACGCTTAAAAAAACAAGAGAAAATAGAAGAGAAGGCATCAGATTGGTTTAACGTCTACTCTATATTGATATCTTTATTAACAATCATAGCCATGTTCTCAACAATGGAAGATTTATAAATATATTTTTTATTTTTGATTCATCAAAAAAAGTCGTCTTGTGGCGTGATTCCAGTTGTGGACAAAACGAAAGGAGAAGTGTCCTGATGTCCAATCAACAGCTTCTTCTAGAGGAAAATCCTTTGTGGAAAAGAAACCAGATCAGGCTCTTTGTGGATAAACAGGTCCAGAAACCATCCACGACCTGATTGATCATCTGTGTTCCCGTCACAAGACGCCAGCACTATATAGTCTGGAGTCCAATCCCAGATATTCCACGTTTGTGCTGCTCTTTTCCCCCATGTCCAACTCTTGCTTCAGCTGAAGGGGAGGGGGAGAAAACAAACATTGTCCTCAGATAAATCCACACAATCCAGCATCCAGACAGGAGGGAGGGAGCAGGGATTTCTGTCCACCCAAAAAAAAAAGACAACTTTTTTTTGGCTTGGGTGTTTAAGCCAAGGCCATGGGGCACCAGGGTTCACCCCTCACTGAAGCTACATCTGAAGGCTGGGTCAAACCCACGCTGGTGTACAGGCTGTCCTGTCCCGGGAACTTCACCGCTGAGCTGGAGCTCGTTCCCTCCCCAGAGCTGGAGAGCACGGATGAGCTGACCTGCAACAGCAGCAGAAGTATTTGATGTTAACAGTGTTTGAGGTGAAGGTGCCTCCCGTGTGCAGCAGGCATGATGGGAGTGTGATTTGTTGTTGTCGGACTGAGATTCCATTTGCATGACACAACCTGGAAAAAGCATCAGATCATGAGAACTGTGAGGTTTACTGTAAAGCAGTGACACAAGTTGTTTAGCAACAGTCAGCACCGCAGAGTGTGAGTCAAATTCTGTTAGCAGCATGCACTCAGATGTAAAAATCTGCACGATTTCAGAAAATAAATCTAAATTTTAAGGTTTAAAAACGGATCTTACCCCTGACACTTGTGCAGAGGGAGAGCTGGTTTTGGAGCAGTCTTCAGAGTTGGATGATGAGGTGGATGTGGGAGTCATGGACACAGAGTTGTTGCCTTCAACATCAAATAATTGCTTTATTATAAAGATGCCACATTTAATTATGCATGAGAAAAATAATCAGACTCACCAGAAGATCCTTTACTTTTATTCAAAGTTTTGGGTTTTCTTTTTCTCGTCTGGATTCCCTCTTTCTTCATTGCTAGCGGTCGAGGCACCTGCAGGATTTAAGGGCATCAAACATGTTAGATGTGTTTTTTTAATGTAAATTATTTAGGGCAAAAAAGCTACTCAAAAATCTGAACTCACCCCGTGTAGTTTTGTGTAGAGCCCACATGCGTTACACACCGGCTCTCCCTCCGCGTTTCTGCGCCACAAGGTGGTCGTGCTGGTCTGGCAGTTGGCGCAGGAGAGGCCGATCCGTCTGGACGTCGACTGGTGGCGCACAGAGAAAATCAACTCTTAAAAAACTTCATAGAAACGGGTGATAAAAGTCACGCTCCGGTAATTAGATTACAATCCAGCTCTAACCCCCCCATTTCCTAACAATAATAAGGGTTCTATTGTGTTCTCCGTTTATGGTTCCATTTACGGACAGCTTTTACCAGGATGTTCATTTTCAGGGATACGTGGCATCTAATTTCCCTGTGAAAACGGCGCGTAATGGCACCAGGAAATATTTGTCTAGATTAAGTTGTCAAACACACCGTGTGAGTCAGGTTTCAGATAAAGTCTCTGTTTATTTTTTTTTTAAATAAATTAAATAGGCGTCATAAAATTAATGCTTGGAAAAAAAATAAGATTTTACATCCTTTTAAAAACTTTTTAAAACTAAAGCGTCAAATGCGTAAAATTCCGTATCATTTTGGGTTCACCGTGTTAAATCAATCCTATTTTACCCCCCCCCCTGCGCTTTATCCTCACCGTCCGTTTCTGGGGTTTAATCAGCGGCCGGCTCAGCCCGTTCATCTTGCTGTAAAGGCCGCAGGCGTTGCAGAGAAAGTGTCCCGTCCCGTCGCGCCTCCACAGCGGCGTGGAGATGGAGCCGCAGTTCACGCACTCCCTACTCTCCGCCATGTCGTCGAGGATGTCTGAAACTGGAGAGAAACGTTCAAATCAGATCCATTTTTTTTTAAATCCGTTATTTTTAAGATTATCCTATTTTTATAAAATATTTTTAGATTTTTTAAAAAGGGATTTTAACTGAGAAAATCTTAATTTGCAATTTAAAAATAATGACAAAAATAATTTGACATTACATTTTTGCCGTCATGATCCGTGTTTTTGCAGAACCTTTACGCCAAATTCAACTTTTAAAAAATGACTTCAAAAAATGACTATTTATTCCTTCAAGTTTTCTTTTCTTACCTCCATTTGGTCCTCTTATCAAGGGCGCACTTCTGCTCTGCAAGGTGTGCAGCATGGTGTTCTCAAAAGCCCCCCCTGTCCAAGGTGAGGGCAGCTGGGGGGCGACATAAGGGGAGTAGGGGCTCGGGTAGGTCCCAGTGAGGGGTCGGGACAGGCCGTACTGGTCCCTGGTGCTCACGTTCAGCGAGTTGCTGTAGCTGGTGTCTCTGGGTGTCCCGTTATTCATGGGCGGGCTGGGGGGGTAGTGGAAGCGGCTGGAGGTGTGCGGGCTCCCGGTGCTGTATGAGGGGCTCTCCGGGTTGGACTGCGACCAGACCGAGTGGCTGGAGACGGCGTGGCCAGGCTGGGCCGAGCCGCCCGCCTGAAGGTACGGGAGGCTGGGGATCATGGCGTTGACCCGGGAGCTGGGGACGTACACGGGGGAGTTTGGGTTGGAGTGCATATAACCACCGGTGGAGGAATCATATCCGCTCTGGCTCTGCGCCGCAGCGATGGCCAGAGTTTGGTACATGTCGGTGGGGTCCACCAGCAGGCTCGCCTTGTGCGCTCCGGCGGAGAGGACGAGTTTACTCCCCTGATCTAAGTCCGTAAAGAGCGGGATGTCCTCGGCGGTGGTCAGGGTGTTGTTATGGTGTCCGAAGTGAAGGTAGGAGTGCAGCGATCTGCCGTCCGAGCGCCGGTGGCCCAGCGCGTCGAGCTCGCTGGGAGGTGTGGGCCCGTCCCTCCTGCTGTCACCGTGCAGGTAGGTCTGCTCAGCCGGTGACCCTGGGCTGCTGGATACTTCTCGCTTAACCATGGACCAGCTGTTTTCGCCCAGGTCCATCCAGGAGCACTTTCCATACACAGTAAGGGGCAATAAAAAACGATCAGAGGGCAGTTGACCCTGAAATAATTAGGAGGAAAAAGTCAGAAAATACAAGTAAATTCCAAAAGGATGTCCGAAAAGAAACGCTCCAAATGCCTGAATCACCAGGAAGCTCTTTGTTTTTTTCCCTTCGTTTTTCATTCAAGTAAAAAAACTTGTAAACTTTTGACTTTTAATTATCATCTCTATCTCCAGTTTAACACACCCAGCCCGCAGTGACTTCCATACTCTTCATCAAGCGCTCTTAAGAGGCGCTGGGTCCATCCGTGTCAAATCACTATCCTCCCACACACGCACGCACACACACACAAAACACACACATACACAAGTTTACTCACACATAACAGATAGGAAGCAAAACGCAATATGTCTTCACAGCAAAAGAGATAACCGTTTGATAAGACCCAAAGGAGATAAGGACCGAGAGGCTGGAGCGATAAAACAAACCCCGAAAGGATGAGTCCAGACCCGCCGCGCGCCCCTGCGCACGCGGCCAGATGTTGGGACTCCAGCCTCAAGTCAAGACAGAGACAGTGTGGGGGACAAAGACGAGACACAAGACGCTTCTTGGCGCCACGTACCTGCTTAGTTGTGTGCCATAAGTCGCGGGCAGAAGTTCCTTCGACAGCAGCTTCTCTTGGAAGTAATGGAAGCGTCGGTGCGCTCTGACGACGTTTATGAGAGGAGGCGCTTGTGGAGTCCGCGGCAGCAGGAGGAGGGCCAATCATGCTCCGCGTGGAGCGGCTGGAGGCTCGGTGGGGGTGCCAGCCGGGGAGCTCCTCCAATCAATCACACCGAGAGCAAAACGAGACCCGATCCGAACTCCACCGAGTGATGAAACCAGAGAGGTTTTGACAGTTTCAGGAAGAAGATGGATCACTCATACCTCTGATTTATTATTGTTATTCGATCAGTATCGACTCTTAATCACTCTCCTCATCAATTATTATAAATGTGTGAGATTTTGACTTTAATTAACTGCAGTTTTTTTTTTTTGCATAAATGTTTTTTTTTATTTAGACGAATTTCAATCCTTTTATTTTATAACATTACATTGGTGGATCAGTTAAAATAATAAGAAATGTGACAAAAACACACACATTTCTCCTTCAATCCACAAATACATGAATCATGTTAATAATAAAAATACAAGTGTTTACATTTTATGCAATGATAATTTGCATAAAACTAACATTAAACTTAAAGCACGCTTGGTTTAAAATACTGAAACCATTTTTTCCTTATTAGCCTGATAATAAAAATATTACCAACACACTGTGTTTAACAATTTCTAACTCAGATTATTTAAAAATAAAATGTTTGTAATGATTATAGAGCCATTTATGAGTTTGCACGTGCCTTTTCACTTTTTTGAATGTAAATCTGATTAATTTTTAGCTCCTTTTGTTTGTTTCCATTCAGGAGATCAGTGAGTCCTCTCGGTTGATTTCAGGGTTAAATGATAAACACACTGTCAGCTGCTGTCAGCCGTGATGATTCGTTCAGGCTCAATATGCATCTCAGAGAGTGAAGTGATCAAAAGCAGAGAGGTGTCAATTAAATCATTCACCTCATTTACAGGCGTCCAGGTGCGCGTTCACGAGCTCACGAGCACTTCGCAGCCATTAAGCAGGTCTGAGTGGGAGAGAGCCGTAAAAACAAAGAGTGCTGCTGAAGAAAAGCATCTAAAAGATAAGCATTAATATTAGAAAAACATACAACAAAATCTAGAATTTAAGTTATTACTTATCAAACATTTGTTTTACATTATTTATTAAAATGTATAAATAATATTTATTTGCACCATTGAGTTAGGCTGCTGCATGGAAACTCTATGGATTATGACTTGACTTTTATGTTGATGTTTGTGCAAATGATTGCTGCCATATTTTGCTCAAATAAAATAAAACATTGAAAAAAATATATAAATTAATTTATTGCGCATTTAAAAACAGCTGGATCAGACCCTAAAGGCTTTATGGTGAAGTTAAATCAAATTAAAATATTTTTTAAAATACATTAAAAATGTGGCATTCACATAAATTAGATTAAATATTTTTAACAACACCTCTGCTGCGGTTTCTTGGTGCCCAAACAGCTTCAATGAGGAAAAAAAAATCGGCCTTTTTGCATTAAATGCAGCTTTTATAATAATAATAATAATTTAAAATAAATAATAATAATGATGAAGGTATCCTTTATGTGTGGGGACCAGTTTTTGATCTGTCCCCGCTCCCAGGTCCTGGATCACCTTGGATCTGGCAGCTTTTACGCAGTCAGCTCAGACCGGAGATGTTTTGGAGACGCGCATCTTATCAGAGGGAGGAACCAACCCGAGCAGCTACTGTCTCCCATCCCATCATCCCACTCGGCCCAGCAGTTGTCAGGGAGGTGAGAGGATACAAAATCCTGTTGTTTCTTCCCCCCCCCTCCCCAGCTCCCCCACCCGCCCTCCTCTCCGCCTCTCACACTTCTTACTACAGCCTCTGCTTGATGAATGAGGTGTCCCCTATTTTCCTCTGCAGTAATGTCAAAGAGTGCTGCTCTGACACACGGAGCGCGAGAGGAGAAGTGGCAGGACGCCGCTCTGTCTCCGCATTTATCCACACGCAGTCTGCGCGCTCCTGTCAGCCGCAGTAAAGAGACGCAGACCTGTAATCTAATTACCTGTTATCACAGACAAAGAGCGCCTCGGAAAATGTTGACACACCAGGAAGACTGACGCTGATGCTGCAAATAAATCAGTCCTATAATAAATGACATCACATTTAAATACAATAAAATTCGTTCAATTAAAATTAAAAAGGAAAAGTATAATTATAATAATAATAATATCAATGAATTGAGTTTATCTTGCAGGAGTTTTATTGTTTCTTTCCAGGAGGACCAGACTAATGACTGAAGGTGGACCAGACTAATGGCTGACCCTCTTCAGGTGTCACAGCTTTATGTACCGACTTGATAATAATAATCTCCTCCAAAATCTGACCCAAAAATCCAGATCTAAATCTTCTCAGATCAGATCAAAACGTATTATCATCATGGTTACGAAAATGATTTTATATGTGGGATCATAGGTGGCCTGTTGGATCAATGGTGTCTTTGTGACACAGCAGAAAAACATAAATGTAATGATGTCTGCTCAATAAAAGCATCTGTGGGCGTTTAAAACACGCCCTGCTGACGAGAATGTGTTTATAGTTATGATTAATGAGAAACGAGCGAAAAGCAGGAAACAGAAACAGTTCATCATCTTAATGGTCACTCAGCTGCTTTCCTCTCTTTGTATTTTACTGAATTTAAAATCACACAACACACACACACACACACACACACACACACACACACACACACACACACACACACATATATATATATATATATATATATATATATATATATATATATATATATATATATATATACACGCGCACACACACACACACATATACGTATGTGTGTGTGTGTGTGTTTTTAAACCATTTAAAAAAAAATAAAGATGAATGTTTTGATATCTTTTTTGACACCGTTAAATCATGACTTTGCTTGTTTAACTGGAAAAGAATTTAATGACCTAATTGTGACCTCTGGTTATGAAAAGCAGCAAATATTTTTAAAAATTCTAACCCAATAAAACAAGATATACAATTATTTTGTTCCTATATGTGATTTAAAAACATTATTTGTTTTACTTTGGGAGAAAATATTGCTCAAATAGTTTTTAATATTTGATTAAATGTTGATTTGGAAAAAACAACTAAATAATATTTTAAAAAAAATAAAGACATGCATCGTGAATGGAGTTGATTGTAGTGGAAGTCAGCTTTCATAGGATTAAATATTCATTTTTAAAAATACAGTGCAATAGATCCATAACCTGCAATTACCATTAAAATAAAACAAATAAATGTATTAAATTAAAAGTACATAATAAATGCATTTTAGGGTTTTTATTGTGAATGTGCATATTATGCAAAAGAAAAAAAAGATCCTCCACATTGTAAAAAAAAAAAAAAAAAATCATGAATGAACTGTTTGTTTATTAATGTTAGCCCATCATCCGAGTCCAGCAGCTGAACTTTCCAGTCTCATCAAATGTGAAACCTGTTTCCCAGATTTCCATCCTCCTCCTCTTCCTTTTTACAACATCTGTATATTTGTTTTCATTTTATGGAAAACACAGTTAAAGTTTTATACCTGCAGCTCTTTTCTGTCCCTGTCTTTTCCCTGACTGTCCGCCTGTCCTGAGCTGCTGCTGTGGAGCAAAGGCTGCTGGGAGGCCGTGAGCGCCAGGCTCTCCTGTTTGAAGTGGTAGATGATTAAACGGGTCATGACAGGTGTAAAAGCAACCTTTGTCATTTTGGACATAGCGTCCTTGCTTCCTCTGCTCGCCCTCAACGGAACGCCCTGCTCACCTGCAGAGAGTGTGTGTGTGTGTGTGTGTGTGTGTGTGTGTGTGTGTGTGTGTGTGTGTGTGTGAGAGGGTCAGAGGCAGTTTCTAGGTGCAGCTTTATTTCTCAGTGAGCTGTTATTTTGCTTCTGTGTTAAGAAATTGAAAAGAGAAATTTCATTATTCCTCATATTTGAGAAATATGGAGGCAGATTTATCTACTATTATTTGTTTTTCCTAAATATCACTCGAGTGTCATGATGTCATATCAGCCTGACACAGACTGCAGGGCTTAGCTGACCTTTTCTTTTAACTTTAACTCCAAATTATGCATCAACATTTGCATAATTTATCATATTTTATCACTTGTGCAGCTCTAATCTTTTTGTTTCCTTGAAAATGAGCTGGGAACAGTTATGAGGATAAAGCCAAATAGGTCACGCGAAAATCATGCTGTAATGAGTTGCATTATAGTAACGTGGCATTAAAATATCAGCTAATTGTTTTAATATTTATGTTGTTTTTACCTGATGTGGAATTAACCAATCAAATGTCCTCTACTAATAACAGATGTCTCACAATCTGGATGAACAGAAACTCACATTTTTGGAGACAGAGAAAGCTAATCAACCCTGTCTCTGTATGTTTCCTTGTTTCCAAGAAAGTCAACGCAGAAAAACTTTCTCCAACATGAAGTTGACTCTCTGAAGGAAACTTCCAGGTATTTTGAGGGAAACCATCACAGAGGAAGCTGTGAATCTTTCTACAGTGTCAAGGAAAGCTCATCTACAACAAGGCAGCGGTCAGAGAAGATCCCATCCATCAGCCATGAAGTCAAGTGTTTAAAATACCATTAAAATTATAGAAAATAAAGCTGGGATTTGAAATAAAACCAGAATATTATAATGGAGGAATATTCTGTTTTGATTTTTAGAATGAATATTTGTCAAAATTTATATTTTTACAATCTAATTAATAATAATAAACTAAATTTATAGTTATTGTGTAATTGTCCTAAAGGTTCTGGTTTTATTTTGAAATTAAAAATCTATTTTTGTCCCCGTTTTGTCCCCAGTGTCCCCAAATCTCCTGCACCAAAAGGCCTTTATATTAAGATTTCCTTCACATAAACTCTAAAGTGGACACTAAAGCTCAATCCATCACCCCAGAAACAATCTGACATCAAAGAGTTCACATTTACAGACGCCTGACATCTTTCTGGAAAACGGAGCCTCATCTCTGGTGCAGATTCAGAGGTTGTGTTATTGTTTCCATGCCAGCGTCTCCATCCTGTGGAGCCAGTCTCTCTCTGTGTGTTTTGTCTCAGGAGAGAAGGTCAGGTCTCCATGTTCACTTTGAGACTTTTCCTGAATCAGCTGTTTGGAGCCTCAGGCTGAGAGAAAACAGCCTTGGGCCCAGATGACGTCACTGCTGATAGCAGAACGGAGACAGTGTAGAAGTAAGAAGGCAGGATATTGTAGGTTTAGCGGAGCAGCTGGTAGGCCTTGCAGGCCCACTCACACTTTCAAGGTCTTTGGAGTCCCAGCTCCCTGAGACAGGAGTGTGTTGTTGGGGTGAAACAATCAACACACTGTTCGACTCAAACCCAAGGGACTGATGGGAAGGACAGAGGAAGAAATGAGTTGTTTCTCCTTCAGGTTCAGAAGAGGTGATTTCCACTGGATGCACCAGTTTCAGGGTCTTGAAAGCTCTGCTGCATCCATTTATTTCACTGGAAAAACTCCATCAGCGTGCAGGTGTGCAGAGTGAAAAACAAACCTTCATTATGAGGTTGGATGGGTGGCAAAGGAAGACTCACATCCCAAGAACCAGACATCAACATTTATTATTGTTTTCTGTTCTTTTTCATGTCCCTTTTGCACACATTTCACTTTATTATTATTGTCTGTTTTGTTGCTTTAGCTGAGTGTGAACATGCTGGTTCTATTCTCTTAAATCAACCACTTTTTCCAAGTTTTCCAACCTGATATTTTACATTTTGTCATCTTTGAACTTATGCAAGCAGAACTTAAATTCACTAGACAAATCCAAAATATTCAAACCACATTAACGGAATGACTGTGGGTTTGAATAAAAAATATACATTTTAAAGAAATTAATTACTTAATAAATAAAAAAAATAATTATATTCATGCACCAGATTATGATATTTCTGTAAAATTGCTCAAAACCTTTTCAGAGGTCAGTTTTGAGCAGATTATTCTATTACTCTCTTTGTTTATTTTTATTTGTAGATATTTAATTGAATTATCTTACTTTGGTAAACTATTGCAATAACAAAACAAATTGTATTTAATATCTATTTTGTTAAATAATCTGTAAAAAGTGCTAGACTAAAGCTCAATGTGAAGAATTTGACCCAATTCCAGTGAAAGTAGCTGAGATCAAGTGTCTCCAAACCTGCAGAGGTTTCAACACGTTTAGCACAAAAACGTGTGTTTTTTAAATACATTTAATTTATTTGCTGTCCACTTAATGCAAGAAAAGACAAATATCCGGCTTGACCTTTTTCTAAATAGTTTAATTTCTTTTTTGTTTTATTTTTCGGAGTAAAATGTGTCCATAAATGTCTGAAGCTTTTCAGTCAGAGGAACAAATAAGTCTGAGATCTGATAAGATTTAAGCTTCATTCAAAAGGGTCCGGAGCTCCACCAGACATGGCCGACTTTGCGCGGCGCTTATCCTTCCCTGGCTACACGACCTCACTTTGTCTCTGCCTCACACTCAACACACAACTCCCCTTCTGCACACATTGAACACACTCGGCAGTCTGGCTCGGAGGTTTCTGTCGCCCTCTCCTCCACTTTAGTCAGCTGCCAGACAATGAAAACGTTGAGAGGCGATTTCTTCGGTGTGACCAGGGCTTTTGTTTGACAGAAAACATATGTATTCTACTAACTCCAATTATGGTTTTATCAGATCGCTGTCAAACACTCCGGCCGTGCCTCCTCTGACTGTACCGTGTGGAGCAGAGGCTCGCTGTGTTTGCCCATGGTGGGAGTCCAGACCGGCGGACAAAACAGTGTGTCGCCACCGTTTTCACTTGACGGTGACAAATTGGTTTCAAATACAACGTCTGCATGAGAATAAAACAACAGATGTGCTCTTGATTAGCATTACAGCTTTAGTAAAAACCCAACAAGTGTGTCCAGTGTCAGCTCTGATTGCGTCTGGGTTTTTAAAAACCCTCCTATCAGGGTGATCTGCAGCACGTACAGTTAAATCCCTTATTGTGACTCGAACTGCAGGCCTCAACAAAAGAGACCAAAAAAAGACATGGCGGTTCTGACTCCTTTTTACTGAAACTGACTTCCCTTCGCTGTTTGAGTCACGTCCACATCACCAGCTGTTCCGTAAGCGTTTCATTATGATCACAGTGTGAGCATGAACATAACGTCTGTTAGCAAAAAATCTGGCTTATAGTAATTCATTTCACCAACAAAAACCCCAATATATCTCTTTGTAAAACTTCAAAGGACTTGTCCTCTACTTTGACCTTTAACCCCTATCTCTCTTTGACACAAAGCTGAACCCTGACCAGTGTGTGTGTGTGTGTGTGTGTGTGTGTGTGTGTTTTGTTTTGATAGATGCTGGTCAGCAGCTTTGGCTCCACTAAGCCGAGTGTTTACAGATCTGCCAGAACACAGTCTTCTAGATTCAAGATGCTGCATCCAGACAGATAGACAGACGTCACCGAGGTCTGAGGCCTGGACTGTTTGACATTATCCATAAAAGAAGATTAGCACAACACGATAAAAACTGTGAATCAAGGCGAGGATGGAGCAGCGATTATCTCCAGTGTGACCATGTGATACAGTAAAAATGTGCTCGGGACAACGATGACTGAACGTTTTGTCTTATTAATAGTGATTAGGCTCCTCAGCTTTTTCACATATCCGTCTTAATATATTCTATCACAAATTCTGGAGCTGAACGATTTGGTCATTGAAACCTAAGAGTTTAGTTGTTGCCATTATTTTAAGCGTTCTAGATTCCCACAAATCAAGAGAGAGTGAAACGTTCCAAACCAAACCCAAACAGGAGGAAAAATGTACATTCAATATTACAATACAGGTCATAAAACACTTTCAAAAAACTTTTTAAAATCATCAAAAATGTCTAACTTCTCACACTTGAAGAGTGTTATAAGTTTAAACATTTTTCCCCTCAGTATTCAACACTTCAAAGAAATCATTTCTGATTTATTTGGTATTTCTATATAAAAGAAGGACATAAAAAACATTAAAATACAATTTTTTTTTAACAAAATGGAGCAACAGAGTTAAAATGCCTGATTAACCCGTTAATTTCCATTCACGAATCCTCAATTAGAAACACCAGAACGGCAAACATCAATTCAAGTACAAAGAACATCCTGATACTTAGGTCCTGTTATAGTGCACATGCACAAAGACCTTTCTGAAGATTAATTTTTTTAATGTTCCTGGTTAATTTGACTTGTTAAAGTCTTTAGAGTCAAAGTAACCTGGGTTCTGTTTATATGAAGGCTAATCATAAAACTTTATAAACACTGAAACTTTGGAAACATCAAAAACACTTAAAAAAAACCTCTAAGGATGATTTTTATTTGTTTTGTAAGTTTGATGGATTAAACTTTGTTCAGTTAGCACCAGGTCCTTCCCCAACCCTGATTTTAAACATTAAAACACAAAAGAAAAACAAATAATTCAGGAAATAGAATTTTTTCATGTTCTGTATTGTGTTTCTTCCTCTCTCTTTTTGAAACACCCTTTTATTAACTGCAGCAGGACGAGCGCGCTAAGATTTTACAATATTGATTTATAGGACAATAAATATAGAACAACAAAAAGTTGGTAGATTACATTTTGCAAAGTTTCTAACACTTTATGTGCTGAAGTGAAAGTACTGTGCTTCATCCATTCCCAATCTGCATGCTATAACCTTTGACCCATGGGTTGTTGTCCATGCTGAGTAACACAGATCTTTCTTAGCAGCAGTTCTAGTATTTTATGGTTTCAGAGATCTGTATGATGGATTTCTATTCATCCAACCAGCTCCCAGTTCAAACAACAGGACTTTAAATGAAAACTGGGAATGCACTTCTGATCTGATTACTCTATTACTAAATACACACATTGTTTGCTGCCGGTTTTATGTCTTCAAAATGCATCAGAAAGGAGAGAGCAGGTTATGAGATATCTGCACCAATAAGACTTAAAAACAACGAATTAGTTTAGAGTTGCAGTTTTTTTCTTGCACCGATTATTGAGGCCCATTAGACTGAGTCCTTATCCTACAGCAGCATAACTTGTTATTGCTGCATGTGCTCATTCATCAATGTCCTCTACCTCAGACCTTCGCCCCCGGAGTAAAGTACCTGCAGTACTACATGCCAAACATCTTAACTTTGCACAAGAAGTCTTTACGTGTCTGCATTTTATGGCGAAAAGTATAAAGGTCATCATGAAGGTCTTTGAAAAGATCCATTGAAAAGAAAACAAAAAAAGGGGAGGGGACTGGTTCGCTTGTCCATGTGGGAGGGAAGGAAGACAAAGAGGGATGGGAAAGGAGAAGAATTACAACTTTAGGAGGGAGGTTGTTTTCCAGCACCGAACATGGCGAGGGCAGGTGTTATATAGGATCCACATCACCCACACAGATCCACACCTCTGAGGGATTCCTACCTGTGACTCAGGTCAGTGGGAGTCTCCAGAGCGAGGCGGTAATCAGTAACAGTGTTATATGGCTGTGTTAATCATTAATGTGGCCTCTAGACACCGTGCCCCTGCACCTCAGGCACCTGCAGCCCCTTTTACAGGGACGATCCACGGAGAAAGCAAACAGTCTAAATGCTTGTTGGGCACAGCATCCAACATGCCAACAGTTATCTGGTGAAAAACACAACAAAAAGCCAAAACCTTTGCTCGAAAACACAAATTTGAGCTCAATCTTTGTCATTAGCTTCATAACTCTATAAATTTTTATTGCCCAGCATTTAATCCTTTTCCTTCTCTTTCATTCCTGCCATCCATCCAGGGTCATAACCACAGGAGTGTGTGTGCTATCAGCCCGCTGACTCCCCCAGACGGCCTTCTGGCTTCACACACACAAACGCCTTTGTCAAGCTTCAGAATGAACCCTCCTGCTTCTCGGCATCTCTCTTTCTCTCTCCACCAAAACTAGCAACCACACATTCATGCATGAAACCACACAAACACTTCCTCTGCTTCTGATAATAAATACAGGCATAAAACCAAGCTAGGGTCAGAATAACCTCACCTCTTTCACCAGCTGCTCAGTCAACACACAAAACGTCTGGCTAACTGTAAACTAATAACCTGTAAAATCTTATTTTGAGCTTCCTACAGTCAAGTTTCTGAATCTAAGAGGTCGATGCAAATCTAAAGGCATCAAGAGAGCATTAAAGCCATGTTAAAGTCTCTCCATCCAGGCAGAAGGTGTGTGTGTGCACAGTGCAAACAGACCCTTGTACCAAGGAGGTTAACTGGAGCACTCTGCATGCAGAGTTAAAGAAAAAAAAATCTAGGCTAGTGTCTATTTCTCTCCCTAAATTGTCTTTTGATAAGAGAATATCTGCAGATAAGTGTTGTCACTGTACTATCTGGAAACCGGAAGCCAGCTCGATAAATCTCATCTGTAATCTAACAAGAGTTCTGGGCAGCAGCTGAGTGCTGCATGCGTTCAGCTGGGCTAAAGAGACTGATTAAACAAAACAAGGAAAATAACTAAAAAAAACCCAAAAAACGATAACATCTTTACATTCAACAAATGATATCGCTACTCATTCAGGATTAGCTTGAATTTGTTGACACACTGGAGTTGTACTGATAGCCTTTGTCAGTTGCCTGGTGACAGTATACCTGTGCTGCAGCACATAGTGCCAAAAAAGTCAGACAAGTGGGGGAAATGCTGCATCCGGGTCATAGCTACCTGTGCATGCAGGGAAAAAGTCTGCATGATCACAAAAATAAAAAGAATTATGAATCAGATGTCATCTAACATGCACGAGATTACAGATGAGGTGTGTGTTCCTCTTTCAGGTTTTCAATCTGTCACGTGGTGCTGAATTTGTAGAAAGTTGTGCAAAAAAATTTGAATTTAAAGCTACTCTAAACTACTCAATTATTAAATAAATATAAGCATAATGAAAACACAAACAGCTTTACATAATACTTGCATGCATTTATGATTACAGTTCATGGCTTTTGCAGCAGATATAGTAAAATATGGCAAATGGATTATTGTTTATTTTGGGGGGGTTTTTTTGGACCCCTAATTTAATGTTCTGCAACCAACAGTCAGTTGTGAAACATTCAGAGGATTAATGACATTGTCTCATTGGATCTCTTTATTTTTATTTGATAAATATCTAATTTCCCAGATGAAGTACTTGTGATTTGACTGATAATAAAAAGCCAGCAGTGATGGAGCTTTCATATTCAGCCCTTCCTGAACACATTCAGAAGATTTCATGGCTGCAGGAAAAACATAAAAGCATCTTTAGAGGATGTGAGTGTGAATCCACCACTGAGCTCTAAAGTTTTTCCAGCATCTACTGACCAGTTTCCAGTCAACCTGACTGGATCTGAGATTCAGTACCTGAAGTTTTGTTTGCTTGATCGTTTAGCTGGAAACAAAACATCAGAAACAGACATCAGCCTAAACATTTGATGCATTGCTCATATGTGCTATTTTTTAACGCATGTATACAGTTTGTGAATAACTGCAGTTTTTATTCTATTATTTTATTTTTTGGAGCTAGATTGTACAAAACTGCATTTCTGAACTTGTGTGTTGTATTTTTTCATTTGGATGTTTTTATTTTCTTCCTGATAATTGTTCATTGTTTTTATTGTTTTCCTCTTTACTCTGATTTTTACTGTTTTTGATTTTCATTTTTTAAGAGCAACTTTTTTTATTGATCTATATGTTTTCTACATCATATTAACTGAAAACACATTATTAAACAATTGATTATTATTTCTGATTACAATAATTTATTGGTATAGAAAATGACAACTACCGGTAATTAGAAAGAAAACATCCATTAATGGTTATCCTCTGCCCTTTTAAAACACTCTTTCTTGTGTGTATTTTTGTTTTTTTTAACATCTGGAATTAAAATTGATCTGCAGGAGGAAATTTGTAGTGTAGTGTAAAATATAACCAACTTATTATGGTTTTAGAAGCATGTTGTTATACACAACAGCTCTCTTACATGAGGTGAACCAAAAAGTAATTGAGAACCATCTGTTAGAGTCTCATCCGAGGTCGTCTACCTTTACTGTCCTCCAGATCTTCTCTTGGGACAACATTCCCACTTTTTGATCAGGAGACCAACATTCTCCCCCCTCCCTCCCCCCTGTGGTGACCTGTGCTCTCAGGGGTTGGTGTTAAGTAAACTTTGTCAGCCATGCAATGATCTCCAGCAAAGAACTGTCTCCTTGCTCATCAGGAGACCTACTCCATGACCTCCACCTCTCTCTCTTTTTCTGCTTTGGCATTCCTCCACCCACCCACCCCCACCCATCAGGCCCACCATCCGTCTGTCCGTCACCTCACAGGTCCTGCTCTCCATCCCATCAGCCCATGCGGCCATGGTGGCTCCTCCTCTGGAGACGTCCTATCAGGAGCCTCACATCATCCGTCTCCAGGACCTGACTAACGGGTCAACCTCGAAGATTACCAGCTACTATCAGCGAAGGTGGAGGGAATGGGAGGTAGGGGGTGGCTGTCTGCCCTCTCTAAGTGGACGCTCCTTTCTCTCACCATAACAACTGGTTGGGAACTGGAACCTGCTTTAGGTCTCCAAAACTCTCATGTGGTGTTTTATCTGCCTGGGAGCTTCTCTGTTGAGTCCTTACAAGGTCTGCAGGAGCAGAAACATTGATAATTATCTGGTCCAGCATGAGCTCAGAGAGGAGCAGAAACCAGAGGCTTGTTGCTGTAAACATCTGGTCTGGTTTCAGCTGTTTTCTGAGCTTGACCAAAGTTTTGATCTGGTATCACAGTCCAGATGGTTCATTCCCAGGCTGCTCGCTGAAACCTTCAGCAATACCTTAATATATAAATATATATAAGCCAGGAAAACTTGTTAATTATTGACTCAGAGGAAAAAACAATGAATGATTAAATTAAGTTTCTTTATATTTAAATCAAAAACAACTGCTCTGCAATTTCTAAGAGATATGTGACAATGTTCACGTTTTTGTCATAAATAGCCAGCTTTTAATTTAATTAAGTCATTTTTTGTTTATTTCAATGACATGTAAAATCTAATTTTAGTGGGAACTATTGGGATTTTCTACTATGAGTTTCTGGTTTCACTTAAATAATAACATAAATAATTTCTCTGAATCTTGTTTCTTATCTCTGTAAAATTTCCCCTCAAGAAGTCACTTTTCTCATAACCTTTCATCTCAAACGAGCTCCATTATGATCCGGCCCTATAATTTTATGCTGACTCTACAAAAAGAAAAAAACCCAGAGCGTCCTCCCTGCCTGCCAGGTGGTGTAAAGCTGACTAACTCTCAAGCCCTCGTCATCACTCTGAGTCCAGAACATGGAGCCCTGAGTTATTTGTGTATCGTGTATTGATTTGGAGGTACAAGCCCTGGCTGTAAAGCAAAGATAAAGAAGTTAGGTATTAACTATATTTCTTTCCAGGGGTCACTCTGAGCCTTTTTCACATAGTTGGAACCCACCAAAAAGAAAAAGAAGGGGGAAAAAAAAGAGCCAGCTTGTGTGTTGGACTCTGGAATATTGATTTTTCTCTCAGAACAACAAAAAAAGGAGGTATTTGCAGTCAGTATTTCCCTTCGAGCTCAGATAGGACAGCTACATTCCTGTCTACTCCCTCCAAGGTTACTGCAGCAAACACCTGCCAGACGCACATTGTAGCAGTCAGAAGCAAAACCCGCTTTTATTTTTTTTTCCAGTAATGGGAAGAAACTGCAAGAAGCAGAGATGAAAACACCACACGGGGGAATTCAGTAAACTTGTGTTTGAGATCACAGGGATAACAAAATGTTGAACTTTCCACAGATGGGTGGCTGTGAATGCTGATTAGAACTCCTCACCTGGGTCCAAAGCAGGAGGACAGCGTCGTCAACACCACCGTGTTTGCTTAGCTGAGAGCTGAATGTGATGAGGTCTGCACTTGTTGATTAAGGACGGCTGCACCATTGTTCTGCAGACATGCACTGGTGTGAAACCAATCACATCTAAGGAGAAGCCCCAGTGTGGCAACTGGTTCAGTATTTAGGATAATTAAAGGGACTCCTTTAATTTGATCAAAAAACATTCTGACATGTCCCTTTTTTATGAGGCTGCAATGCTTCCAAACAAATTTTCAATCTCAGCATCAAAAGCAGTTTACTGTCCAGGCAAAGGTCACAGCTCCACGGGTTTATAGAATTATTAAGTAAGCAATTATGATAACCCACTGTTTTAAAGATAATGCTGTGATAAGGTTCTGCTACACTCACGCTGCAGTTTGCTCTCTTCCTGAGGAGAAAATCAATGTCTCCTTCCCTCCACTGCCCGCTGGCCTTGCAGAGGATTTGCTTGTGTCCACTATAAGGTTTCTTGGAAAATTAGAATTTGAATCTTAAATCAAATCCCA
This sequence comes from Callopanchax toddi, assembly GCA_006937965.1. Classification (NCBI taxonomy): domain Eukaryota; kingdom Metazoa; phylum Chordata; class Actinopteri; order Cyprinodontiformes; family Nothobranchiidae; genus Callopanchax; species Callopanchax toddi. The sequence continues at coordinate 2,836,811 of SSNR01000048.1, read as the reverse complement.
TGGCTGCATATTGTAATGACCTGGCTTGTTAGTGGCATTTTATCAAAGCTCATAAACCTTGAATGACTATATATTGATAAAGGCTGTTTAAAGTGTCATCGAAATGATAACATTTGCACTGTAAATGCATGGCTCCAGGCTCCGATTATGCTCTGGCGATAAGGACAGCACATGTTGGTGTAACGGGACAAAAGCCACAGGGTTTTATTTGGTTGGGCGATCATTTAAAGCGCAAAATAAAAAGTTGAAATCCTTCAAATAAATTAATAAAATTGAATCCAACTTGCAAGCTACTAAAATTGCAATGAATTTGATGTAATAACTCAGAAAATAAAGATTGATCAAATCTGGAACCGAATGTCCAAAACACTCCTTTTTGACGGTGACATAATGGACATCTACAGTAACTGTTTGTAGTTTATTGGGATTGTTGTTTGTGTCCTCTGGACAACAAAAAGCTGAGTGGTTTGACACTTTGCCCAGATCAATATCAATAAAGCAATCAGTGTGTCAGGGGCCTGAATGTTTCAACGAAGGATCTGTGGGAGAGGATTACGGCGTTTATGGCTTCACCCTGAGAGGTGGGGCTGCTGCTCAATCGTACAGCAACAAAAACATATAGGAAAATATCTAAGGGGCTGATAGAGTGGCGAGAAGACTTCTTCATCTGAAGCAGGTAAACAGCTGATCCCCACAAGAAGAAAGAGGTGAAAATAAATCAGGCAGGCCAAGTCTTCAGGTCCCTCCCTTCTTCTTTGGTACTCGAAGAGTTTGTCCAGACAGCCGAGTGCACTTTGTTCAGCCTGATCATAAACTCTGACAATAAATCCAGCCAGACTTCTGAACTGGATGACATGACGGAGGAAGAGAAGGAGAGAGGACCTTCAGACAATCAGGGATCAATCCTTCCAACGGGGCAGGATGGCCTTTAAGCATTTCACCCTCATTCTTTTGTCAGTGAGGTCTGACTGAATCAGGGACGAATTGATTCTGGGTTTGAACACACACACACACACACCCCATGAACAAGACAAATAAGGACTTATTTACCAAATCATCCCTAGACTTCATTTGTCCCATGAGCCTCATTAATCACTTCAGAAAATTCAGGATGTTTAGTTTTAGAAGTTATTCTTATATAGCATCATGAAAACTGACTTTTGTTGTTTTTTACTAAGATGTAGTAAATTATTGTTAGTTTTCTTATTGCATACCTGGATATTTTACTTTAACCTTTTAATTTCCACACCAAGAATCAAAGGAATAAAGAATTTTCTTCATTTTTTAACTTTTAAAAAAATTCCTTTGGGGTCTATGAGGGTTATAATGAAAGGACGAGCCACTGTTCAAATACTGGGTGTGCTGCCACCTTGTGATGCACTTTGAGCCCTGCAACCTCACAACATAAAAAAGACTCCTTCCTGTCAGCTCATAACTTCAGCCCTAAAGCCAAGGGCAAACCCTGGGGGGGGGGGGGGGGGGGGGGGGATGCACCCCCTGCAGCATCCCGAGTCCACAAACAAATGGCTGTTACCGACCCTCAGTGATCACAGTGAAGACTCCTGACCGCCCTCCTCTCCAGGGGCCCGGCTCTTTTCTATCTTTTTGCTCAGCAGAGCCTGCAGTGCTGAGCCACCATCACTCACACTCAGCGGGGCGGCGAGCGGATTAGCCCCCCCCACCCCCCACCGGCGTGGGAGTAACGGCCCCTGCAGTCTGGTCAGCAAACATCACGACCCTCGAGTGGCTGAAAACCACTGGGGTGAGGTGGTCAGGGATGCTCCCCAGGATCAGGCAGAGGCCAGGAGGGGAAGATAGCAGCGTCTCCGGCACCCTGACACTCAGTCAGCATGGCAGCGTGAGTCTGCAGTCTGTCAGAGGAGATGGATGAGCAGTCTGGGTTTACACACCATTCTAATGGTCTGCAGGGTTTAAGATTCAGTGAGCTTTCTGGATTCATTTTTCTGGAGTTTTTCTTTTTTTGGGTTAAACTCGGGATACTGATTTTGCTGTCGACTTGAATGTGCACACAGAATCACTATCATATATGTTTTCCAAATAAAGGTTTGAAGGGCGTGTAACCTAAATAAAATTATCTGGAATGACCTGACATTTTATGATTACAGAGATAAATCAGCCACAGGGCGTTAATATATATATATTATGAAAAGGCAAAGAAAGATGATTTCATATCTTGGGCGCAAAAAGAAAAAAAAATCTTATTAATCACAGGTCTATCACGTAGAACTGCATTAAAATATTTATAACATTCCAGATAAAAGGAGCATTTCAGTAACCAGAGCTAATTACTGTACCCAAAAGACACTAAATAAAACTTTAACATGATATAAAAAGAACTAGCTGCCTCTGTTCTCAAACTAAGCTGAGCTGGAAACCTTTTCTCTCTGAAACTCATGAACATGGTGTTCTCTAGGCTAAAGAGCACAGGGGCCATTTTCTTTATTGGCGCAGATGTTAGCTGCTGTGCTGGTTCACAGTGACATGAACATTCATTCTAGATATTTACAGGTTAAGATCACATCTGTACACATAAAAACAGCTCTGTAGTAAAACGTATTATTTAATTTCTAACCCCATGGTTATTTAAACTTTGTATAAAGGTGTACTTTCATATGACAGTCTGACAGACACAGCTGGAGACATTAAAGCAGCTGTTTAAGCTTAAATCAACGTCACAGGGCTCTGACGGCGTAAGAAGTTGTCATCCTGCTCTGCGGTGTGCGCTGACAGAGTATGATAAATGTGGCTCTACGAGCAGCTGCTCCCTGTGAGACGAGCCCAAAGCCTTCCACATTATGAATGGACTAGTCAATGAGCTACAGCATAAAAATGACCTTTGGTCATAACTCTGCGCCTCATGAGGTGTCCTGTTGTCACACTCTTCTCTGGAGGAGATGCATCACTCTATTTGGGTCTCTCATCTTGGCTTTTTTGCACTTTCTGCCTTTTTTCCCCACTCTCTGATTAGCATAGCTGACCCATCACACGCTGGTGCTGAGTCATTATTAGGTGTTAGCGTTTTCAATTACCTCGCACCTCCCATCACTGCCACCCCGTCTCCTCAGCGAGGCAGACGCTGCACAGCAGGAGAAAAGCAACAAAATGCCGGCAACATCTGAGCTCAACTTCAAAAACAAAACAAACAAAAAACACAAGCTGATGAACGCTGCAGCAGCAGATGTCACGCGGTTTATTTAGAACTTTATTTCTGCTGGATGGTTCTTTTTAAAAGCACTTGTTCGCAATACAGACCGAATGCGTTTCATCGATACGAGTCGTACTGCATATGTCAAACATTCATGCTAAAGAAAACACTACAGATACATCTTTGACGGGACTGTTACGAGTCTTGGAAATTAAAGTTAAAATATGCTTATTTAAAAAAAACAACCATAACAAGACAACACTGCCATGATAAGTACAAGTGTTTGTTTTTTAGCTTAGTTATTGTGAAGAAGGAAAAGATTGAAAACCACACTCAAAAGTTGCTATGAGTCCTAAAAAAATAAAACAAAAACCGTTTGTGGTTGGAAATCACAGCTGAATCTCCATAAGGGTAACAAACTGTCTTTAAGTCTTTTTGTTTCCTCAAAAATAAAACACTGGTGAAAAGTTACTTGACACTTTAAACAACAAATGTATTTTTTGTTACACAAACAAACAAATTAAGCTTATGTACACCTACTGTAGACGGGAAATAAAAGCTTCTACTGGTGATCGCTACAAAGCTACTGCCAACTAAATACATCACAGAATTCAACAATACCTAAGCAGAATGTCTGACAGAATTTGAGGCTACATAGTAGGAAGGCAGTGACGACTATAAATCTTATCGTTAGGGCAGAAATACAAAATAATTTACTCTACATTTTCATTTTCTAATAGATTGTACTCTCTAGCTCCATAAAATGTTTGAGGAAAAGGAAATACACTTAAATTAAAAATTAATACAAGTTACGAAGCACCTCGTCCCCTTACACATTATTTAACAAGATGATTTTCTGGAAGCAAATGGCACCGACTCATGACGGGTGAGTTTTCATCAAACAATCGAGTTAGCTACAGAGGCCGTTTACTGGACAGAAGTTGAATGAGTTTGCTGTGAGTCTCAACACAGCAGCTCAACTATGCAGCTAGAAGCTGTTGTTTCAGTTTGGTAAACAAAGTGCAGGGTGGGGGGGTGGGGGGTGGGGTAGTGTGCTACCTGCAGGGTTCTGCTGCTGAACTGAAATGGACCACCACCATCGGTGCAGAAAACACTTTTAGTTTTTCTAGTGCAAAACTGCCAACTTTTGGTCTTCTGCTGCAAGGACAGTCTGGATACAGAGCGTCACGTCACCCTAAACTGAACACACACACACACACACACACACACACACACACACATCAGGCTGAAAACACTCGAACCTGTAAACGGAGCAACGTCTCCTGAATTTTCCATACTGACATGAAAAAATAAGCACGTCGAGTTCATATTTAGAGCTTCCGATACCAGTACGCTTGCATAACGTTTTAGAAATACAATAAACGTGACTGATGCTGGCACTAAATAAAACACATGCATGTGAACTTTACACCAAAAAGAAAACTCATTCATTGTGAATTTATGTCAATCAGAGGGTAAATCTAGGTGGGATTAAACCCTAGAGTTCATCTGAACTTCAGTCTCAAAGAGGAAAAAACCCAAAACCGATTATCAAGTTAAAACACAGAAAACGAACATCTGAGGAGAGATGAGTGTGAGAAGAGAGATGGGGGTTCCTGCAAGACTGTCAGGGTGCACTAAAGATGAACAAGTAAAATCAATTCAGGTCAGTTCATGGGTTTTTTTCTACGCTTTTAAACTGAAGTTCCATCTGAAGACAACCACAACAATAAAAAGGTGAAGTTTAAGACATGGCTGGCTGAGTGGGGCGCTGTGAGGAGGGTGGTGGTGGTGGCAGCAGCTGCTGTGGAGTTGCAGGAGTTGTCAGTGTGGGCTTTAAAACAGGAAGGAGTCTGTCTAGTAAAGAAGGATGCGGCGCTCAATGGCCTTGCGGCAGATGGGGCACTCGCTCATTCGGTCCCCGCAGAGCTGGCAGGTGCCGTGGCCGCACATGAAGATCATGTTCTTCAGCCGGTCCAGACACACCGGACACATGGTCTGCAGGAGGACACGGAGGAGAGACGTGAGTTCGTGTTTTGAATTTTATTTAACAAACAGTTCAGGTCACTATTTTTGATCTCACCTGTTCCTTGATGTCTTGTAGCTGCTGTTGAAGCTTTTGAACGTCGGCGTTGACGTTGGTGTTATCCTTGTCTCTCTGAAGTGCTGGGATGTTTCCACTGGCTGTTTTGGACACAAGACGACACAAACACATGTTGAAGGGGGAAAGGAGAATTCTGTGAGCAGCCTAAAAATGAAACAAACTATTAAGTACTGGAGCCTACCTCAGATTTCACCCTGATTCTATTGATAATCTGAAAGCAGCTTGTTATATTTTAGTAAGCCGTATATTTTAGGTAGCAGGAATGTCAGACACGTGCATTTTGAATTTTATTATCTGGCAGATCACTTCTGGCTTAGTGTTCTGGCTCGCTTTCTAATGATTTTACTTCAGTAATACACGCTTTGTACGAGCTGGCACAACACAAATCATCATGAAGTGCTTTTGGCACTGGATAATATATAGGAATTGTGGGTGTAAAACTGCATAATGTGTTACTTGAACACTAATCTTCTTGGACTGATGCTCTGTTGGGGACTCCAATGCAGCCATATCCAAAAACATCTGCCAGGAGCGGAGAAACTAATGTGATATGCTGTTTTTTTAAAGCATGTGTGAGTGTTTGGTATAAAAAGAGGTTAAAGGGAGGGGAGAGGGGCCAGGGCAGCATATGTAGAGGTGAGAGAGCTCTTTAAAAGTAAGGCTCTGATAAGGGAGGAGGGAAGGATCATGGAAGTATACTTACACCAACTTAGTGCCAGATTGTTGGGCTGGAGAAGATCCTGCGATCCCCCTGCCATAGTGTTAGAGCTCCCTGCTGGGAATAACCAGTCACATCGTTATAGCAGGAGCTGCTTTTACCAGCTCAACAGGTGGCCTGATGACCAAAACTAGCCTCTGAAGGAGGTTTACATAAAGAATCTGAAGAGAAAGCTAGAAAGTTGGATGCCTCTGCTACAGAGAGTGAAGAAACAGTCACTTCCATGCAAAAATTTTCTTTTTTTTTGTCATCACCCAATGATTATGCATGAGTTATTACCAATCACTGCGCTAAAAGCATGTTATAAAAAAGTAAAGAATAAATCAAGCAACAGGTGAAATTTAGGGTGCAAATTTTCCTTTAAAACAAACAGCATGAAGCAGAATTCTTGGGACAAAGGGATGCATGATGTAAGGATCCAATGCTGCCCCTTGCATGAGTGTATGTGTGTGTGTTTGGGTCTGTATTCTCTTTTATACACATTATAAAGGTGGAAAATTACACCTGCTGACATGTTAAGAAGATTTAATACAGCTGTGAACATGGTGGTTGTGAACTTGCGACAGTTTCCCTTTTAAGTAAACATAAAATGTGAAAAACATGGTGCGAGTAACCACTAGGGAGATGCACTAAAGGAAAGTGCAGAGAAATGGCTGATAACACAGTTCAAGATCAAATAAGGACAGATAATAAAGATAAGATGGTTGATTGTGAATGCAATCAAAGGTAAATATATTTAAAGATTACAATACTTCATGACTCCTGGGCTGGTGTGGATGTGCAAAAAAAACAATATATTGGGCACTTCTGCAGCTTCTAAACATCTCTAAATCTAGAAATGAAGGATGCTACAATCCACTAGAGTTAATATCAAAATAGAGGATAATATTGATTTGAGCATGCCAGAGTTAGTAGAGTTATTAGTTTGAAAACTAAGATGAATTTAAAACATTTGGGTTAATTTTGAACTTCTAATGGATGAAGAAAAAAAACAAAGTGCTAACTAAATGTAAGGAAAGCAACAAAGAAGCAATAAAAGAACTAAATGATAGAAAAATAAGAAAATGGGGTGAATTAAAAGGGAACACGTGGAAGATTCACTCACTAAGGTCATCATCATCATCATCATCATCATCATCATCAGCGGCATCATCCTCCATACCTTTCCCTCCACAGCAAAGAACAAAGGGGGTGCGGCGTTCCACCACAGCCCGGCACTGTACGCACTTCTTCATGAGGCTGGCACAGTCTGCAGGGGTCAAAAAGATGTTATTGTTTAAATAAAAGCTGATGAAACAACATGAGGAATCATCTAAATCAATGTCAGAGTGTGTGTGTGTGTGTGTGTGTGTGTGTGTGTGTGTGTGTGTGTGTGTGTGTGAGTGAGACTTACTCTCACAAGCGCACATGTGGCCACAGGGCTGAAATAACACGGCTGCCTTTTTGTCGGAGCAGACTACACACTCCTCAATCTACAGAAAAACACATTAAACGCAACAACAGAATACACACATATTCAGTCTATCCTTTCTACGTCTATGCCAGGTTGTCGCAGAACTTCTGGTACCTTGGTTCTGGACTGGACCTGATCTTTACATATGAGGCACTTCTTGACGCGTGGCGAGCAGAGCGAGCAGGTGGCGATGTGTCCGCACGGCCCAAACAGGGTGTCCCTCTTCATGTCGGAACACACCATACACTCCTCCAGAGACTCGATGTTGCTGTTCAGAGATGGGCTACGGGTGCCCACCTGGCCACTAGAACAATCAGGACAGAGTGTGTCAGAGTCAACAAACAATGGAACTGACAGAGCAAAAAAAGAAATATTACTTATTTTATGAAGACTTGGTTCTTTCATATAATAAACTGATTCAAAATATTTTTTAGTATTTAATTGCAGTGATTACTTTTATTAAAAATGCATAAATACCTAAAATGATTTCAGTTCCTAACAACGGGAAATTTTATGTTAATTTGCTTTAAAAGTATCCAAAATGTGTTTTCAGATATCATCTACAGCAGGGGTGCCCACACTTTTTCACCCTGTGAGCTACTTTTACAATGAGCAGCGCCGAAAGATCTACCATATATTATGTTTGTATACACACACACATTATATATATATATATATATATATAAATTAATTGCACTTTATACTAACAATACAATTTACCGTAATAAGCCATTTTTTTCTTTTAAAATAATTTTATTGGGGGACAGAATCAAATAATAGACCTGAACTTTAATATTATAAACTCAAGCTTTTTTAATTTATGAAAAAAATGCATTTCAATTGCATTTCAGTTGACTAAAACTGGACAGACCCTAAAATACAGTACTTTATTATTTTATTTGTTTTTATGTACAATTTCAAAAGGGTATCGTCTTAAAATATTAATAATAAAAGATTTCCAACATGTGGAAACACCCTGGATGAGAGAACCATTTTTTGCAGTGTTCAAACTGACCCACGGTCTGGAGATTTCTGCGTTTTGAGGGATTGGAGCTCGGTTCCGGTTCGATACTGGTTTTTCTTTTCAGAAAGGAGTAGGGATGAGTAGGTACCGACTGAGAACCAACTCACGTGATGTGAAACGGTGCCTCGATTCGGTACCTGTCCGTCTTTAATGAGAACTTGTGAGACAGCGATAAGTTGTCGCTGATGCTGCGCGCGCGTCACCAGCACTTCAGGCATGGTGTGTGCGTGTTTCGGACGTGGTGTGTGTGTCAGAGCCTCCAAATCGGGCGGAGCTGCGCAAACGCAACTCACCTGTACTGCAGCTGATTGTCTCTGTTGCTGTGTGCGGCGCCTGAGGAGCAGCTGTGTGTGTGTGTGGTGAAAGGACGGAGCGGGAGACTGAGTTTTACCGCGACCGGGTGAAGCGACAGATTTTGCTACAGGCTGGCGCTAGCGGTTGCTGGCAATCTACTAGTACTGCCTTCAAGATCGACTAGTCGATCACGATCGACGTATTGGGCACCCCTGATCTACAGTATCTATTATTTCTGTGGTAAAAAGTTCTTGTTTTTGAAAAATCACTTTGCCAAACAATGATCAAGATTTAAGACCTTAAAGGTAGATTTTTTTTTCAATTAATCAACCTTTAAAGTCATTTAAATGTAAAACCAAAACAAAGACTATAATACTGGCACATGTGCAGACTTGTTGGGACGGTTGAATCAAATCAAACTACTGTATTGGTGATGTGATTTCAAAAAGTTTTGAGCAAATTTCAAACTTTGAAAACGTGATTCTATGCATATTTTAAGTATTGTAAGCATAAAGACGCACCCTGTGATGTTCTATCTGGGCTAATGAGTATAAAAAGCAAACAAAAGGTGATTTAAAAAAGAAATACATTGTTTTGTAAAATTACAAACTGATCTGTTGCCTAACTTTTTGTAATGACTACAAAATGCCTATTTATGGTTATAAGCAGACTGATTTGTTTAATTTGGACATTAAGATCTTGAAGTTTCCTTCTCCTCTTTTCTTTGTGTTAAGCTCAGCCTACCATCTCCTGGGTCCAGCTTCACATTTACCGTATGGACAAAAGTGATATTGATCTCCTCGTCAAGTTTTCAGAAAGAAAGCCAGTAAGTGTGTTTCCCAAAATGTCACACAAATCGTGGGATGTTTACCTGCTCTTCTCTTTGTGACATTTAGCCAAAGCCTTACAGAGGCTGGGGTCAGGACACAGGTCCAACGGGGACTGGCCCTTTTTGTTGCGAATGGTCAAGTCTGCTCCGTTTGCTGCCAGGAAGCAGGCGATGGATGCTGCACTCTTCTTCTCTGCCCCCTGGGTGCCCAAACCCATGATTAACTGCAGAGAGGCAGACAAACACATAAAACCGACCAGGTCAGAGACACACAAAATGTTTTTGACATTTCATAACAAAGATTTTTATCAGATTGAGGCCAGTGGGGACAGTCTCATGTCTCTATGTTACACACTGGTACTTGAACTATTAATGCAGTTAAAAGTAAGAGAAGTAAAAGGTCAGTTCTGTACAAATTAGCCAATCACAGACACACCTTTAGATGCCTGTCAGGCACTATAACCCTCTCACCCCATCTTGCCTTTCTCACTCGCATAACTCACCACCTCACTCAGTCAACCGCAACTCAAAGCTACTTTCTCTCAGGCAATTTAGGCCTTCCATGTCTGATTCTCTTCAAGCAGTAGCTTTTACATCTCTGCGGATAGAGCCATCAGGCCTGCTAATTCAATTCTCATCCTGAGAGGATGGGAGGGCTATGGGAGTGTGACCCAGCTGTACATCTCTTAAATTAGACCTGCCGTCTGCCTGTTTCACTCCTGTGAGGGGGAACCAGAGAAGAGAGGAGAGGAAAAGGGAGTGGGTGGGAGGCGGAAGGTGACAGGTACAGAAAAATCTGTCACTGATGGAGGGTTTAAAATCCTCCCAGTAGCGATTAATGATGTGATGTTAACACGATGAGGGCTTGGGTCTGACATGCCCCCTTTTGGCCTCGACAAAGGGACCCGTTCTGGTTGGTAAAGACGCAGCAGCTGACTGAGCTTCAACCTGAATGATGGGCTGGTGCAGACACGGCTGTCCAGTGATGCAGGTGATGGAGACCACGAGCTTCCTGACTAAATGGAATCTGTCATCATCTCTCACAGCGGGCCACAAACTCATATTAATAAAGGTTTACGTACAAGTCCTGAGGAACACTGTGACAGGACAACTCTAAACAGCTTTCCAGGATGATAAATGCCAAAATCCACGACATGACGCTTGAGTGAGCCCCCCTAATGGGAAAAAACAGGTGGTGGAGTATGAAGAGTGCAACTTTTAAAGAAGCGTGAATGGCAGCTAGTCATGAGATCTTAAGACTGTTTAATCCAACATGTCATTTTTAACAAAATATATATGAAAATATAAAAAAAGAACCAGGCCCAAAAATCTAAATGTCTGGTTTTCAGACACAAATAAACCAATTCCAAACTTAATTATGTGATGCCGCATGACACCATGGTACATGTGAAACTCATTACACAGGAACAGAAGCTCAAGTTAATAATAGATGTATAAGTACTGTGTTTTTAGAGGGTTCCCAGGGCTCCACTTTGCTGACATCCTGCATATCCTGGAGTTGTCGCAACTGGGACAGCGTGTGGTGACGCAGTGCCTCGTGGAGTGGCGTGTCCCCGTCCTTGTCCTGCACATCGAGCTTGGCCTCCGCCCGCACCAGGAGCTATTAAAATAAACAAAGACATATTCAAGCAGGAAATTTAGCAACAACAGCAAAAATAACTACAATTTTAAAATCCAGAATCCACTGCACTGATTTAGAAAACAGCCTTGTGCAATGACCAATTATGGAGTGTACTTTTGTTTGGAGTCCACAAGATGGCAACGTGGCAGTCTCAATCCAACGCTACACTAAAGGACTGTGATCAACACACTGCCTCAAAGAGCATTTCCCCTCCCCTCCACAGGCAGGACCTCATTCAACTGCAGGATATCCAACCGTGTAAATTAAATGTGTGCTGCTGCCTTTTGTGTAAAGGAGAGGGACTGGCAGATAACCAAAGACAGCATGTTCACTTACTGGTGCAAGCGAGAAAGGAAACGAGGAGAACAAATGAGAAAGAATAGGAATTCAAGCATGAACACCAACCCGAACTATCTGGGTGTGCTGGCGCTCCACTGCAAGGTGTAACGCCGTCTGCTGGTTGACATTCTGAATGTCTAAGCTGGCGTTGCCCTGTGTAGAAGAAAAGAAAACAGGATGAAAATATAAATAAACATTCGGTTATACATTATGTGTGTATAAAAATGACAGAAAAGTGAGGAATTTTTATATTTATTCCCCTCCATACAAAAAAATTTTGTTTAGTAAGTAAAAGACTAACAACCTTTCTGGCTTTATGTGCCATGACAGCACCTTCTGTCCTTCTGACTTGCAAAGTATCACCAAGGGGAGTGGAGGGAAAAAAAAGGCAGCCTGCAAAAACGCTGCATGTGATTGTCATTTCCAATTGCAAACACATCAGCTGTGGAGATGTGAAGGTAAGATAAGTATTGTGATCAGGCAGTGTGTAAAACCCCAAAGTAATAAGACTGTCTGGTTGGCTGGGAATCTGCAGTGCACCTAGAAGTGTGGTGCAGTTTCTGAATAGAAAGCTGAGCCATCACTGCGAACAAGCCCATTGCAGGAACTTAGAGAGGAGGGGAAAGGGGAGGAAAAAAAAAGCTGTCCCTGCTGAAAGGGTAGCTTGCACAGCGAACGTTCACGTGTTGGAATGTTGCAGCAACATTACTGCCTTGCACCACATCCTCATTAACCCAGTTTTTGGCTTGATCAGGTGACTTTTCTGTAAACCAGTGTAAGCGTTTTAGTCTTTAGGGAGCTAAACCTGCAATCTCAGAAGGGGGAAAAAAAATAATAAAAGAGTATGAACCTATAACTGCAAGAGAAGGAGGATGTGAAGGCCGAGCAGCACTAAAGATTCCCCCTGGAGGCCATGCGAACCTTATGGATTCAATAAAAAAAGATGGCAGTTAAAGGAGCTTCAACTGGTCTACAGCTTGCTGGCTGCAGGGAGTGCAGCGGAGGCTGCGTTCATTGGTCTTTTGTTGGCCGAAGGTAAAGCTTCGGTAATGCAGGCTGAAATGATGCTGCAGTGCCGTTGTATACCAACTGTAAGGTGGAATGTCCAAAGGTATTTTAGAACAGGTGATGCAGCTCATACACAAACTAATTTATTTTGATGTTACTCTAAGTTTTTTAGAGTATTTATTAAACAAGAACTGACATATTTTCTGCACTTTAGGGAAGGTATTACAAAAAATGTGATTTAGGCACTAAATGCTCCCAAACTAAGTCCAAAATCAGCTCTACTTATGTGATATTATAGTTAGTTCAGACATGATGCAACAGAAAATGTATTGTCAAGTTTAGTGCATAAATTTGTTTGAGTGTTTGTTTTTACCTGATGTACTAACAGCTCTGCCACCTCCACATGGTTGTTGAGGGCAGCCAGGTGCAGCGCCGTGTAGCCGTCGTCCTTCTTCTCGTCTACAATCCAAGGCCTCGGCAGTTTGGACAGCAGCACACGCATGGCACTGCACAGAGAGGAGAGAGAAAAAAGAAAATGATCAAGTTTTAAAAAGCCCTTAAAAAGGTAAAGACACTGCAGTGATTTGATAAGAGGTTGAATTTACGATGCAAAAATACATCTACTACTAACTTCATTATGTACAACATACAGTATCTGTAGTGCTGATACTAAACATTTTTTAATACACTGTTTTCCTTTTAACAGCAACACTTTTTTCCCCTTTCACTTACAAACACAGCGATACCAAATCAACTCAGAGAGGGGTTGCTTCAGCCAGCAGAATGTTATTTAAATCAACCTCCGAGTAGGACAATCGCTTTAATATTATTATGTACTCTTTTCATACATAAGATACATAACATTAATGGCTTCAATCTTTTAAAGGGACTGCATTATCCTTTTACACACAGACCAGTTTTATGGTAATGTTCCTCAGACTTCATTCGGAAATGTCTGAATGTGACAGAAAGCTGAAATAGCTAAAAAAAAAAAAAGAAGACCCTTTTCGACATGTTTACATTTACTGAAGAGTATGCGTTTTGCTGCTGAGTGTTTAATTGAACATCTATAAAGTAGTCGTCAGCTTCACCTGAGGACATCATTTCTATGAAGCTTTTGATAGTGGAAGTTTTCTCACAACAGGCCATATTTGACAAACACACAGCACATTTAAATGTTGTTAAATCATGGTGAACAAATGTTTGGATGGTAAGCTATTAAAAAAAACACAATCTGTCAGATCCTTCCAAACGAAGCCCAAAAAAACTCCCACCGCTGCTTTGCTGATTTGTCACATCATTTCATACCATAAAATCTGTCAAAAAAAGCTCTGGTAAGGTTATTCACACACGGCAAAGCAGTGCTCGAGTGTTTAGAGCACCCATCTCGCTCCCATCTCTTCACTTAAAAAAGGGAAGCCACTTCTACCTTGATGATGCACACAAGTACCTATCAATGAATGGCAAAATAGTAATTACACAAGATTTAGTCGCATTCCCTCAGGTCTCCTCCAGTGAAGGTAAGGTGAGATGAGAAAGAGAAAATTGTCTTTTGTTTAAACGGTGCTGCTGAGCAGAAGTCGTTTGTCAAAAACAGCGAGTCCTGTGTGGACGAAGGTCATTTAGAGGACGTAGAGGTGTAGGAGTTAAAGAGGGTGGGTGAACTGTTACTGTTATTTATGTAAAATGTAATAAGTGTGAAAAGTTCAAAACAGACGGGAGGAAAAACAAAGCAAAACAGAATCCTTCAGGGCAGAATTGACTAAAGCTGTGATTTATTTGTACCTGGAAACAAATAGGTGAGCAGGCTTTCTCCAATTAATTTAAAGAGGTTTTACAGTCTGGAAGTTTAGTTTAGTGTTTGAAGTCATCCATCATTTCTTTGCACATGAACCGACCTCCCTCACTGCTCATACATTCAGGCATGTGCTTTACAATTATACAAAATATTTTAAAAATTAAAATGATTTCTATTTATAAGTTTGGAAAACACACCAAAAATAAGTCTCGTCTCGTCTTCTTCCGCTTATCCGGGTCCGGGTCGCGGGGGCAGCATCCCAATTAGGGAGTTCCAGACAGTCTTCTCCCCAGCCACTTCTACCAGCTCCTCTGGCAGGATCCCAAGGCGCTCCAGGGCCAAACCAGAGATATATTTTCTCCAGCGTGTCCAGGGTCGACCCGGGGGCCTCCTGCCAGCAGGACATGCCTGAAACACCTCCCTGGGGAGGCGTCCAGGGGGCATCCTAACAAGATGCCCGAACCATCTCAACTGGCTCCTTTCGACATGTAGGAGCAGCGGTTCTACTCCGAGTCTCTCCCGGATGTCCGAGCTCCTCACCCTATCCCTAAGGCTGAGCCCGGCCACCCTGCGGAGAAAACTCATTTCGGCCGCTTGTATCCGCGATCTCGTTCTTTCGGTCATTACCCAGAGCTCATGACCATAGGTGAGGATTGGGAGGTAGATCGACCGGTAAATCGAGAGCCTTGCTTTCCGGCTCAGCTCCTTCTTCACCACAACAGACCGGTTCAGCGTCCGCATCACTGCAGACGCTGCCCCAATCCGCCTGTCGATCTCCCGCTCCCTCCTTCCCTCACTCGTGAACAAGACCCCGAGATACTTGAACTCCTCCACTTGAGGCAGGATCTCTCTCCCGACCTGGAGTTGGCAATCCACCCTTTTCCGACCGAGAACCATGGCCTCAGACTTGGAGGTGCTGATCCTCATCCCAGCCGCTTCACACTCGGCTGCGAACCTCCCCAGCAAGAGCTGTAGGTCAGACCCTGATGAAGCTAGGAGGACCACATCATCTGCAAAAAGCAGAGACGAGATTCTCCTGTCACCAAACTCAACCCCCTCCACACCACGGCTGCGCCTAGAAATCCTGTCCATAAAGGTTATGAACAGGACCGGTGACAAAGGGCAGCCCTGGCGGAGTCCAACCCTCACAGGGAACAGGTCCGACTTACTGCCGGCTATGCGGACCAGACTCACACTCCTCTGGTACAGGGACTGAATGGCCCTTAACAAAAGACCATCCACCCCGTACTCCTGGAGCGTCCCCCACAGGGTGTCCCTGGGGACACGGTCATAAGCCTTCTCCAAATCCACAAAACACATGTGGATTGGTTGGGCAAACTCCCATGACCCCTCCATCACCCTAGCGAGGGTAAAGAGCTGGTCCACAGTTCCACGACCAGGACGAAAACCACATTGCTCCTCTTCTATCTGAGGTTCAACTATCGACCGGACCCTCCTCTCCAGTACCCTGGAGTAGACCTTCCCAGGGAGGCTGAGGAGTGTGATCCCCCTATAGTTGGAACACACCCTCTGGTCCCCCTTCTTAAAAATGGGAACCACCACCCCGGTCTGCCACTCAACAGGGACTGCCCCCGATGACCACGCAATGTTGCAGAGATGTGTCAACCACGACAGTCCTACAACATCCATAGCTTTCAGATACCCAGGTCGGATCTCATCCACCCCCGGGGCTCCGCCACTGCGTAGTTTTTTGACTACCTCAGCGACTTCTGCCCCAGAGATTGGACAGTCCGTCCCCAGGTCTCCCAGCTCTGGTTCCTCATAGGAATGCGTGTCGGTGAGATTGAGGAGCTCCTCAAAGTATTCCTTCCACCGCCCGACTATAGCCCCAGTTGATGTCAGCAGCTCCCCGTCCCCACTGTAAACAGTGTGAGCGAGTTGCCGCCTTCCTCCCCTGAGGCGTCGGATGGTTTGCCAGAACCTTTTTGGAGCCGACCGATAGTCTTTCTCCATGGTCTCGCCGAACTCCTCCCACGCTCGAGATTTTGCCTCGGAAACTGCCACTGCTGCACCCCGCTTGGCCCTCCGATACCCATCAGCTGCCTCTGGAGACCCACAGACTAGCCATGCCTTGTAGGCCTCCTTCTTCAGCCTGACGGCTCCCCTAACCTCTAGTGTCCACCAGCGGGTACGGGGGTTACCGCCACGATTGGCACCGGCTACCTTGCGACCACAGCTAGCAACAGCCGCCTCAACAATCGCAGAGCGGAACAAGGCCCATTCGGACTCAATGTCCCCCACTGCTCTCGGGACGCGGTCGAAGCTCTGCCGGAGGTGGGAGTTGAAGACCATCTTGACAGGCTCTTCTGCCAGGCGTTCCCAGCAGACCCTCACTATACGTTTGGGTCTACCAGGTCTGCGTAGCATCTTCCCCTGCCATCTGATCCAACTCACCACCAGGTGGTGATCAGTTGACAGCTCCGCTCCTCTCTTTACTCGAGTGTCCAAAACATATGGTCTCAGGTCAGATGATACAACTATAAAGTCAATCATCGACCTGTAACCTAGGCTGCCCTGGTACCAGGTGTACCGGTGGGCATCCAAAAATAAGTTGCAAACAAAAATCTGAATTTGTGCAAAAATTATGTAGCATAAAACACCGCATTTAGGAGCCACGTCCCCAAACTTTTGTTGCATCTTGTCTTATGAGGCACATGATGTGCCTTCAATAAACATCAAAGCAGCAGTGCTTGAGGGAACACTTGTGACCTTGTTTAACCTGAATAATTATGCAAGGCATATCTTTGAACTGCGACAAAAAGGAGGCAGCAGATTTTCTCTGACTGATACAGCTGAACGACACGCACTGGAGTGTTTAGGTAAGGTAAATAGGATCTCCAACAGTACAGCGGGAAAATGAGCTCCTGGATGAGGGCAGGAAAGGCCACATTATGCAAGAAACAGTCAAATATATGCAGAAAGGCAAAAATAAACCCAATTTATTAGCACTTGACACTTTAAAAAAGCAGAGGATTCTCTGTGGGGTAAACCTACAACTCGTTTCCCTTCTCCTAAAGAAAAACGGACCATCATCTTCTTGAGTAAAGCAGAGAAAGAGCAGCAGGGAAACACAGGGCAGGCAGTCAGCACCTCTGTTCGGATAAAGATTTGGTGGCTGGTGTACTGCTGCAGTGATGAACAGTGCAGCACGCAGATCTCAGTCTTCCTCGCTCTCTCCCTACCTCTCAATGCACACAGGCTTACGCACCTGCATTGCTTGCAGCCATCTTCAAACTACTAAATGCAGAGATGCACTCCTTTAAATCTGAGAGCAAGTGCACCCATTCCACCTAATCTGACATTCACAGTGTGTCACCGCTGTTACAAAGAAGCATTTACTCACATACTGTTGATTTTTACATCTCCTAGAGGACTTCTAAGTAATTTCATTTGTGGCTCATCCACTGAGCAGGAGCTGAGACTCAAACAAGCAAGTTATTCAAGAAAAAGCCACATCAGAGTCTTGCCCAAAGCTATTACATAAAGCGGATTCCCAGTGGTTAAAAATAACACTCGTTTAGCCTTTTTCCCAACTCAGAAAAAGAATATAAGAGAACAATCCACTTATTTATCAGAATCCTAGACACTGGTTGAAATAAAGCCATTATTATTGTGTTGATTTGCATTTTCCCAGAGGTGAAACCTCCAACTGCTACAGTATGGGGGGCCAACTCACACCAAGAAGTCAAGAACATAAATAATGTTTGTTGGTAAAGTAGGTAGACTCTCCAATACAAGACTAGATTGACAGGCTCTCTGCCATGCAGGGTAAAATGGGCAGACATTAATATTAATACCCCACACTGGCACTGCTGCATTGCAGCTGACTTATTAGCTATAAAAGAGCCCGAATTAAGAACGAAGACACATTCTACTTTTAAAAATATTTTTTTACATATGCTATTTTAGAAAAAACTTAAAAACGAACAAGGAAAGCACTGGGTTGGGACTTGAGGGGTTAATATCTGACCAACTGAGGCTGCAGACTTCTGAGCAGTTGCACAAACTTGATCTCAAGTCTTGATGGTTAAATTAAAGGAAACATAATAAATCAACATTAAAAATGGTGCTATTGTTCTGAATGGATGAGGAAATACTTTTGAGGAAAGACATGCAAGAAAGGAAGACGTGATGGAACTAGGTCACTATGTGAGGGATCCCAAAGGTTCTGAAGGAGAGTTGCAGCAAGCCTTGTTGGTTTGGCCGGCAATTTGTCATTGAACGGGACGCTGACAGCCTCAGCTTTCTGTGCACTGGCATTTGTCACTGCATGTAAGAGACAGTGGAAGTGTGCACAAGTTTAATTGTGTATGTGAATGTAAGGGTTGACAAAGCCCTTCTGCTGCCCTCGTCTGCCTGACAGCCATCTGCGCCGCGGTCAGTACTCCATATAACAACGGGTAGAGAGAGTCAGGGGACAATAACTTGGGTAGGACAGGGCAGAACTGGAACCGTCAACACTCAGCCAGAGATTAATGGCTGCGCACAAACATATGGTTACTCTGACGCAGGAGACGTGTCTGGCATAACATCTTGTTAACTACAGCTTCAAGCCCAAGGCAGGAGATTGAAATTCAGCATTCGAACCTAGTCACCAATATGTGCCACCTGTTTTGGGAAAATGAATAATACTAATAAAACTAATGATGAAAATAACCCATCCTGCAAATGTAAAAGTAATTGTACAGGAAGATACTTCAACATTTTAATCAAATATCCAACTAAAGTTGTATTAATGTGAAAAGTTTCTTACCCAAGTTAGCAAAATGGGTAGTATGTAAACAGCTACTGAGAGAATTAGCAAATTGTAAATAAAAACCTCCATATTAAGATGAAACTTAGTGTATGTATGAGTACTCATTTCAAATGTCATGCCTGCAAAATGTCTGGGAAAGGTATGTTTAAGACTTTAAAGTGACAGATCTAGGAGGTCAATTTAAAGGGCCATGCTGCTGTAATTAATGTCTTTCAGATTAAACAAGGCTTTTTATTGATAGGCAGCAATATGTGTGCATTTGTTGATGTGAAGAATATGCATGCTGTGTGCAGTAATGCATCTACAAACCACCTTGAATGATGGCTTCAGAACCAACTGCTGATAAGCTGGATGGCCCCTCTTTCTTTACCTAAGAAGAAGCAGTGACCAAGAAAATCAGACCAGAAGAAAAAAAAAGAAG
The DNA here is from genome assembly GCA_006937965.1 of Callopanchax toddi. Taxonomy (NCBI): domain Eukaryota; kingdom Metazoa; phylum Chordata; class Actinopteri; order Cyprinodontiformes; family Nothobranchiidae; genus Callopanchax; species Callopanchax toddi. Next base: position 2,817,238 of record SSNR01000048.1, on the reverse strand, counting down.
CCGCTGCATTTTTGGGGTGTTGTTGCATCAGAATAGTTTCTAATCCTGTAAAGTGATTTCAACTAAACATTTCCATTCTTCCACATAGTCTAGCTGACTGCATTCTTTAAGGTATGCCTACATATTAGTTTTCACCTATACAGTAGGTAGGTTTTCTTTTCTCTGAAGTGCAGCTCTTCTTGAAACAGCATTTCCAGATGAGACAACCTCAGTTGATGCATGTGGTATCAGTTCCTTGAAGGCAAGATCAATACCTTCAGGTTCTTTGAAATAGTGAACTCTGTCTTTAATAAATCACTCACATAGGCAGGACACTACCCCTAAATGGATCCCTTCCCTCTTTTCCACTTGCAGTTTGGAGATGCACTTCATCATGTGTGAGCGATTTGGGAGGCAAAAAATCCCTAAGTCACCAGCAGCTGGGAGACTGTCATAAAACAGCTTTACTGATGTTAAAACATGCCCCTATGAATGGAAATGTTTCGAAAACTGCATTTGTTATAAAAATCAAACAGGCTTAGTACAAGAAAAAGGATAAACTAAACTGTTAATGGCTGAGTAATTGCTAAATGACACATGAGATATAAAACCCAGCAAATAATTTAATTAGCCTATAAGCGACATCACATGCAACTATAACAGTTGAAGTTCATTGTGGCCAACAAGCCACCCCACAGTTGCAATTAGTAACAAGATGACTTTGTTAGAATCATCCCACAGGTTTCAGACATCCTGCTGTGGGCAGAGCAAATAAACACAGGTAGCACCCAGGACAACAGGGCAGCAGAGAGCTGAGGACAAGAACCTGAATAACTCCTCTCAATTATATATATAAAAAAACCTTTCATTACCATATTGTGAGAAGAATAATTTCCCCTGCAATGTGACCTTCCCCTGCCTGCCTGTACCTCGGGCTCGTCAGTGAGCATGCTTTTATTATGGACTATTTGCATAAACAGACAGGAAAGGGGTACATTTCTAAGATGTTTTGGTTATCACTATACTATTTGCTGTTGCCTTGAAGGTTGTCTTGAAAACATCAGGTGCATTTTCAAACATCCCAGGTTCAGTTTTATGTCCACTCGGGGAGATGGTGGGGAACATAAAGGCTTAGTTTTAATTAGCCGTAAATCACCTGGTGATACGGGGTGTCCCTGATTCACGGCAATTTATGGAAAAACGAGAAGGCAGCGAGACAGTCAGAGAGGCCCAATGGTGCATTAATATCTCATTGCTTCAAGATGACCCAATTATTTTCCCATATTACCTTTCCATCACGCTTAAGAACCCTCAACACCTTGAAGAAGCCTAATTTTAATTTCTGTACCAGCCATAGGAGTCATAATGTATTATTTTAGTGAAACAGGAATGACTTAAAGAAGATGCAGATATGAATAAAAAGGTACATTCTTACTGAAGAATTGTTATATTCTATTACATGTATAAAACAATACAAGTACTTAGCATTATTCCAAAGTAGGCTTTGATAGGCCTGAATCATATTATACAGAACATATAATCACTTCTAGATTATCAGTGGTGATCGTATGATTAACTCAACTCTTGTGAGTATTTTTAATCAACTGAGGTGTAACAAGGATCCAAAGAACACATTAAAAAACCTAAAACTAAATCAACTAATTCTGATTAGTGAAAATGCAAATGATATAAGTTTTCTTTCATATTTTTATTCTATAAATTATAGAAAAAAGGAATTAAAACTGTAACAGTAATAAGAAACACAAGCCTAACTTGAATAAATAAACAAAAACAAAACAAAAAACTACTTAAATGATCTCTATTCAACTAAGTAAACAGGTAAAGGAATTCCATTGTATTCAATTGGAAAGGTGCTGCAGTGATTGTGACACTCAGTGTAAAAATAAACAAAGAAAAAAGAAATATTTGACTCCAGTCATTTTGACAAACAAAAATTGCAAGAGTTTCAACAGAGGCACAAAGTGTTAAGCGGAACCGAGGGACTCCGGGTTTTTGCAGAGCGGTGGAGAATTTAGTCGCTCTGAAGGTCCTTCGATCGACAGCCTCTCCACAACCGGCTGCTGTCACCATATGGGAAGACAGTCGGAGAGGCTCCCATGATCTACAGCCTCATGACAAATCTACCACTTTAAATCACCTCTCTCTGCCTGGCAGCTGCCCCCCATGCGCACATTGCCCCTGAAACAAACACATGCTGTAACATTTCAGAGAATCATGCTAGGTCCTTAAAAATGCCTGTGTCAAAGTGACACTAACGGGTAGCTCTATTCTAGCTGATGAGTTGGGCTTGTTAAGTGGTTTAAACTTTTAGGCACAGTTAGAGGGAGAAGCTGTAACTGAAAAGGGAGTTTAATTGCAATGTTTTGTTTGTGGGGATCAAAGGCTCATGTATCAGCTCCTGCACTGAGACAACAGGGCATGAGAAGTGAAAAAAATGTCTAACAGCTGATTTTCTGATTTATGGCAGGAGAATGAAGCTTGTGTGAATGTACATTATGCAGACAGCTTCTATAGAAATGTCTGCAAATTACTCAAAAATCCAGAAGCACAGATTATTCCAGATACCAAAACATTGTTTCTATGGCAAATCTCTACATATAAAACTTTACCTAATCCCAATGTTGTTTCTTCCCCCACATAATGTTTTTCTGCTCATCTCCTTCTACCAATACACTAAAGGACACAAAGAAAAAAATGTTTATCCTCTCTGACCCATCATAATGCATTTACACAGGAGTCACTTACTTCAGTGTCCGCACAGGTTACCAAGGTAACGTGGCCTGCATTATTCAACAGCTACTCTTAGTTTGGATCTGAACATTGGCCTGAATGTGTCCCTCAGAGCACATTAGTGTTACAAATACTTACTCTACTGACAACAATTGTAGCTGATTGTACACAGGAAACTACCTGCTATTAATTAAAACCACATTTTATACATTTCACACAGATAAATACCATTTCACAACTATTAAGACTTGGATTTTTCAAAACGACTGCTGTATTTTCTTGATTTTTAAAAAGCAAATATCTTGTTCTGGAATATATTTTTAATCCCTTTATTGTTAACAAATGGGTGGTATGTAAATCCTGGTTCATTGTCAGAATTGTATTATTTTTTCATTTATACATATAGAGTAATAATGCTACAATACATCAATCTGGATTTCAAAAGAAGAAACCCAAATCTTTATTCTCTACTGTTATTATTTTATTTAAATATTATCAAGTATTACAAAGAATAAAACTGAAAGACACTTCATGTATCATAAAATTACCAACACAGTAACAGTTTCTGTAGTTTTGTGGGGTGTTAAACCATATATACCAGACTACAAGGTTTATAGAAAACGTTTATACGCATTCACTCAGCTCAAAATAATGCTGCAACCTTTAGTGTTTCATAAAACACACACCAAGGAGAAATCATTGTTCCTTAAACATAATAAAATGCACAAAATTATTTTGCTTATTCCAATACATCAAGTAAATAGATAAACCACGCAGTTTTTAAATGGGAGGACGACAACATTAAAGATGCCTGACAGCTGTGCTGAGGAAGTACATCACCTTGCTTTGTCACATTTATTACCTGCATTGCTGGGGCACTTAAAGTGGTGCAAATAAATCTGCCTCTTTCTAGGTTTGTCAAGAGAGGGGAAAAAAAGAATACCATCAGTGATTACAGCGGATTCACAGTGGGAGCTTTTCTTTCTGAATGTTTATGGTCACTTTCCCAAAAGCTCTTTATGTCCTTGAGCTGCTTCAGTAAGAGTTGTACACCACCCACTTCCTCTTCCATTTACCCATCCCTTGATTCCCAATTTCTTCCTTTTTCTCCCTCTTCTTCTCTCGCTCTGCTACCCAACATGTGCTGGTAGGAAGGACTCGATGCTTAAGCATGCCACGAGACAGAGAGCATTACAGCATGGCTGAGCTTATCTATTGGCTCAGAGCCACATTGGTCCAGCCCTTAAGAGAACTTCTGGGCATCCTGATTGGTCACACGGGGATTGGGGCATGCATCAGCTTGTCCTCTGGCTGATCCGTTAGACTGGCTCATAGAGAGAGATGGACGCTGGCGGAGCATCCACTAGTGGGGGACTTTGGAAGTCACAGCTCGTGCTGCAGCAAACTGGCACCCAGGTTTGCTGAATGAAACTGCCGCTGCGCTACAGATGGTGCTCTAATCAGAGAGCAACTTTACAGCAAGACAACGGGGAGTCTAACTGAACAACTGGGAATAGTAACAGGCTGAGGATAAATAATTACAAGAAAACAAAATTACAGCTGACCCCACATGTATGGCCTCTTAATTTATCACCTGCAATTAAGAATTAAATTTTATTATGCTATAAAAAGTGGTAATATCTAACACATGGCTGATAAACACACAAAAACTAAATCACTCTACCCAAGTAATATCCCTCTTCAATTTCACAGAGTAAAATTGAATATTCAATCACTATTGACTGTGAATTGTGTGTGGTATATATCTCTAGATGAGCTTTTATATGTCCTCAGTGGCTAAAGCATATTTCCTGTGAATAAGACCTTTAATTAAGAGTAGATTAATCTTCTGTTGTATGTGGCTGTCTTCGCTTTTACCAGCTTTGAAATTCAGAACAACAAAAAACATGCAACTCATAAAAAACTAAATAGCATCATGTCTAAACGGTGTGCAAAAATTTACCAAGGTGGCTGCCTTCCATATCAGTAAACATGTATAACAATCTGTATACAGTGAAAATGTACCATTAAAATATGACATTGTGCACATACAAAGCCTAGAAAGGAAAAAGGTATTTAAACAGACGTGAGTCACTCAAAAGTAAAAGTAACACATGGTACAGGATCAGAAGCATGAGAGGCAGAGAAGCGTTTTCCTGCAGTGAGGCTGAAGGGAACAATGGGCTGCTGGATCACAGAGTCTAACTGCCACTGGCTTCCCCCTCCAGCACCCAGGTATGTTGGCCCATTCATAAATCATTTTTATTCCTCCAAGCACTCAACAGCTTCACCTCTTCAAATGATGCACTGTGCAAAGGGATGAAGAGGCAAAAGAGGAGGGGTGTGGATGGAAGGAAAGGGGTATGACTACATTATAAAGGCTAAACTGTAAGTGGACATATTCTTCTGTTTCAAGGCTCTGTTCACACTAAAATAGGAAATTCCTATAATGAAAACAGCTTTCAGTGTTTCAGTCAGTGTGTAGTGGAGGAATGAGAAAGCTCCTTTTGGTGATCCAAGCAATTCACTGAGGGTCAAAAAATGACCTTTAGACTGAGGTTAGGGTTTTAAACTGGGACCATCCTATGAGACACTGCAACTAAACATTCAAACAAGATTCTTCGTGGAAATTAGTCCTCAATTTCTTTTTGTTAGTTGTGAATTTAACATGCTGAAATGCATCCTTTGAATGTGCAGGACAAAAGGCAAAGCTGTGACCGACAAAAAGATAATTTCTTTTCTGAAGTAAGTCCAAACATTAGTAGTGCTTCAAGACTAAAATCCCTGTCTTTACACCAGTCAAGCTGTAATGCATTAAATAGCTGCTGCAACCATTTGAAAAAAGCTACTTTAAATTTCTGCTAGCTGAGCATTTTATGAGGCTGTAAGGACTGTTACAACTGACAGCAAACCTAAACTCAGACTGAGGCTCCGTCAAAGTATAATGTTGATATTGGTGACTGATTTGAAGCAGAAAAGAAGCATCTCTTTCCTCCCAACTGCTGAATCAAAGCTATGAATCACAAGCGAACTTCAGTGTCCTCTTCTCATGACGCACAATAGAAACATGTCAAAAAGAAGAGATAAGTTTCTGTTGAACCGAGATAAGGCAAAAGGGATTTCAGAAAAGGGAACAAAACTCCTTCTTCTTGACAAACGGCCCATTGCTGTGGATAAGAAAATCTGTTTCCTTTAACTTTTGGAGCTGAAGCCATTCCCTGATGCTATATTTTTGAGCCAGCAGCACTAAAAAAAGTTAAGGTAGTGTTAAAAGTGAATTTATATCAGCAGGATTCCATGAACCTTCTATAAACTAATTGGATAATTTGATTTTAGACCACATTTATTAACTAAATAGCAAGAATTAAAAGTATGAAAATGAATCTAATCAGTTTTCATGCTTTTTAATTGAATTTGAATGGTATTATGTCTGAAATTGTACTCATAGAAAGAAAAACCTAATCCAGCCTTCATCCAGTGAAACAAAGCAGATCCATTAGTAGACCCTTAGACCCTTTTCTTATTGATCGATTAACTGCTCAGCTAAACATTCAGCCCCGTGCTATTCATCATGGAGGGAAGACATAAGCCATGCTGCTGTGTTTCATGAGCAGATGGGATGGTGGAATGTAATTGAGATTAAACTGGTGGGTTGGGTGCCTACAACAAGCAGAGTGGAAACCCAAAGAGGGAATACACAAAGCGCACAAGGGCATCCTCAGCTGAGATAGTAAGACAACTGAACAGAGACTAAAAACACCAGTTCCAACTGAGAATGAAGCAGGGCTGCTGGGAAAAGACTCCTCAATCAACCATGAGTGGTGTGTGAAGATTGTGGGGCTCTACCTTGCAACTGGTCATTTTCTTTAACAGCTGTAAAGATAACATAATCGGAAAGCTATAATTTGCAGTGACAACGCATCAATTAATTTGCACACAGAATTATCTCCAACACAAAAAAGGCCTGAGGTATAACTGTGGCTGAGTGCAAAAGGACTGTGGGATTGTTGCAAAGCTTATCAAATTAAAAGAAATGTGTGGCATGTTTCAGACTTATGAAGTTTGACAGCCTTCATTTAGATTTCTAATGCTACTGCATGATTTCCGCATAATTGCCTTAAAGATCATATTGATGTCCAAAAACATTTGCTGTGATGACATTTTGCAGCTTGAATGCAAGCAGAGTTGTAGAGAAGACTTGTGTACCGGCATGCGGGGAACCAGCAGGAAGCTCTAGGTATAAAAGAAAAAGGAGCAGAGAGCGAGAAAGAGGGGAGGGCAAAGAGGACATTACGCCTTTACAGTATAGATGTGCGGCATGATGAGACCAACTAATTAAATAGATTCTTCGGTGGGCGCGCCTCGGGAAAGCTTGAAAAAGACACTTGAAAATTAATGAGAACTCAAAAAGGCGAAAGCAGTTCAAACTTTTCGGTGCCTCGGAGGTGAGGCTGCCACTTGTCTCCTTGAATTCCCACAAGCAGCGTAAATAAATAAAGAAATGAGAAAACAATAATATTTTATGTTTTTTTCTACCCAGCATGCTTCTCTGCACTGCACCCCCCACCCTCATTGCTCCAATATGCAGTTATTCTAAGTATAGCAGGGAGAAGACAGAAGCTCTACCATAAGCAGCGTGTTGCAGCTCTATTTAAAAAGAAGAGTGATAGAGACTGGGGTTGGGTCAAAAGGACGCAGAGAGTGAGGGGGCGCTATCAGAGGCAGCAGCAGAGTTGGTTGTAACGATGCAGAGCAGAAGATGGGGAGGTTTTAAGAATATACAAGTGGAAGCACGAGAAGACCACTTTATTTGGAGCTGCTAAAAATAGCGCCGCAAATGGTAGCGGGGTCTAGCCGGCCTAGTGCTCCTCTCTCTTTCCAGGCCGGGGGAATCGATGGGCAGGGAGCCGTATGGGAGCCTTCCCGGAGCCTGTGGCCAACAGTTGCTGATGGGGGGGATGTGGAGTGGGCGGGGCAAGGAGAAGAGCAGCGTGGAGTGGAGTGGAACGGGAACTATTTTTTGCACTGCTTGACTAAATATGGTCAGGGAGGTGGTGAGACAAGACACAGGAGCAGAGCGACAAAATGGGGCCGAGGCATGTTTGAAATGCTTGGCTACCTACAAAGTGCTAACCATTCAGCAGAGCCCTCTGCAGTGGGATAAAAAGCTACCGGCTGCTTGGCCTTTTGCCCCTAATTTGCTGCTGCTGTGTTTTTTCCTGTGCACTATGCCCAACAAACTGCAGAAACATCTCTACTTGACCTATTCCTGATATAAAGGTGACCCTACAAATGCACTAGAAGGCATACTCGCGATCTACAAGAGCTAAATAAATAACAAATAAATAAAAATGACAAAATTATATTACATTTCCCTCCATCACCTATCTCTGACAATGCTAATCAAATTTACATGGATCTCTTTGCACTATTAAAAGTACAGCTGTCTGCTGCTGCAGAGGCGCAGCCACCACTTTTTAAATGCATCGGTCACAAATCTGCTCTCAAACATTCTGTAAACTCTCTTATCTAAGCTGCTGGATAAAGTTCCACTGAATAATAAAAGCACATTTTAAGAGCAGGATAAAGCTCTGGGGCTATGTGTGTGTCGATGGAATAAGAAAACGGCAGGGAGGGAGTATGATTGGTACACTTTCTGCCTCCTCTACTGATCAGGGCATCCTCCCAGCTTTCTCCCACAGAATGCACATGATGGAAAGGAGAATGCTGCAGTTTTTTTTTCCTTTACACCCCTCCTTCTTTCTCTACCTCCCCTCTTTCTCCAAATGGCAGCTTTTTATGTCAGCTCTACATCTTCCTCCTCTAAAGGTATGTGTTTGTGTGGGAATGTGTGCGCATATGTGTATGTCTATGTGTCCGCTTCCTTTCTCTCCCCCCCCACCTCCCATCCCTGACTCTGGCACTAAACCCGCCCGTCATCACCCCTCCTTCCCCCCACAATCATAGAAGCTGAATCAGCGAGTCAGGCGTGCACCCGGCACACACGATGGCTGCAGCAGCTGGAGCGCTCTCTAGGTCATTATGGCTCTCTTCACTACGAGAACAGGAAGAGAGGAGGGGAGGAGAAGTGGAGCAGCACAGATGAGAAACTGATCTGACAGGTAATATATACTCTTCTTTCGCTTTCGGACGGAGTTTACCCCCCCTGATGGCCCTTGATGTCTCACGTCCCGTCTCTTGCCTCTGTCTTCTTCGGACATGATCAGTTATTAACCGCATGGTTTGTCTGCGAGTCGCATAGTCTAAAGAGGGAGTGGAAGGTACTGTTCTGCAGCAGCGGCATCACTGGGACAGAGTTTAACCTGAGAAAACACCTATGGGCATTTATGTTCTCCTCTTCTTCTTTCCTATTGTCTTAAAATGAAGGGTTTGAAAAAGGAGAAAGTGCAAAGAAGAAGAGGATGCAGGAGGAGTTGAAACGTGGAAAAAGGAAGCTGGGGAGTTGCTATGGTCCACATGGATTTTATCCCAGTTTTTTGCACTCTCCACTCTCTCTCTCATCTGTTCTCCCCCCCTCCCTGTGTTGTCTTGCGCTCTCCCTTTCTTGTGTTCCTGGCACTGGCCGGACATGCTGCAGCAGCGGAGGTCTTTGGCTCATTAGGCTTCATGGTTGCAGCCCTGCTACTATCTAATGACGGACTTGTTAACTCAGACTTGCCCAGGAATGGAGAGATATTTCCTTACCCACAATGCACCCTCTGCATCATTTTGCGACTTTTTGTGCTACCATGACTAAAGGATCCTATAAATATTTGGACTTCAAGTTTTACTTTAGTATTTTTCAAGTTTTTTTCTCTTGGTTTTACAAGAACAATTATTTCACAAAGATTTGTTGGGGGTGGGTTCCTGCCGACTTAATTTATGTGAGGTAAGTTTGTAAAAAGGTCAGATTTTAGAATCAAGGTGTGCCGACTGGGGCGAAGGAGTGGAACGTGGTGACCAGAGACAGACGAATTAAGTATCAGAGTAACGAACAGCGGGTAGGTCATGTGTCCTGGATGGGAGGAAAAGCGGATTGACAGCACACAGCTGTGAGAAGTGCACTAACACAGATGTTGGGGGGGAGGTGATGAGGGGATATTGGACAGCATTGGCTGGCTGAGTAGGTATGTGCCACTAGTTGAAACTACAGCACTTAGGGTAGTAACCCAGTTTCCCCTGTGTTTCTCTCTCTGTAACGAATTGCTTCAGGCTAGGCAGGGCATACAGGGCACACAGTACTGCAGTACTATCATCCAAACCAGAAGAGACACAACCACCACCAGCAGGCCATTTCGCTGGTCCATCCCACTGTGAGTAGGAAGGAATTTCACCGCCTCTCTCCCCTATGTGCTCATCCTCTCAGGCAGTTGTGACATTTCCTAAACAGAATGTCACACCTTTAGGACCAGGATCCACCTGCCCAACCCTATCTTTGTGCCGAGAACTGTCACCTCCACTTACACCTTCTCTCATTACTATTCCTAAATCTTCTACTGCAAAAACATTGCACCAATTTTTCCTTAAGAAAAAAAAAAGAGTTTTCTGCCATCAAGTCTCTGAACTTTGCAGCTAAGCTGGTCTCCCATAATCCATTTTTCTGTTTTACTCCCATTGCCTTAGCGGTCAGCTTAGCATGGATGGAGGCAGTGTCGACTTGTGGAATGTGCTGGTCTGGGGCAAAGATTCATTAGAGAGTTGCTGAACATTTCTAGCCATCATGTAAATCGTTATTGATCTGTTACAGCCACTCTGCAACTTAACATCTGGTTTCACTGGTAACACCGACTGGTGAGGTTTGATTAGAGGAAAGAGCGAGTGAGAAAACATAACCATAAAACAGTGACCTATGTGTCAGAGGAGAGAGCTGGAGAGATAGAGAGGTGGGTGTGATAATGGTGGTAGAGGGTGTGGGGTTGGATGGGTGGGGGGTATGACCAGGACCAATCCACAAGTGCTGAGTGGGCATTAGTGCCTTCATGTGACCTATGGCCTGCCTGTGCGCCTAAAGCCCAAATCCTGTTCACAATAGCTTCCTGTTCAACTTGGATCACCCTCATTTTCAAACATCAGCAAGCAGTCCAGAAAGCCACGGGGGCCGCTGCTGACACCAGAGAGATAAGAGACAGACACGAGATCTGCGCATGTAGGTACACGCGAGAGTTAAACGTGGGGCTAAATTAGAAGAACACAATTATAGCAAAAGAGCCAGGCTGAAATGTGAGTGGGCGGAGAGAATTAAAAATGTTTTTGTGTCAGGGGAACCCTCCAGTATAAAGGTGTACTGCTGCTGTCAGGAAACAACAAACGATTGTCGCACAAGACTGGAAGCACCTTGCAAGATGGACTCCTGAATAATCATGGAAAAACTAATCCTTTTTTTCTGCTTTTTTTTTGCAGCTGTTTTTTTTTTTTACTTCTTGATTTAGTTGGACATTTTTTCTGACAAGAAAAAAAAAACCTCAGTCTCTGAGCGGATTCCTCCCCCTGAGCCTCCTGGTTAGTCCCGGTTGCCTGGAGGACAGCGAGGTTCACTAGGACAGTCGACTATGGTATGGACTGCAACGTTTCTGTTGTGTTCAGGGGCGGGGGGACTGGCTGCTCAGCCTTACATGGCAACCAGAGGAAAGCCTTGAGTGTTGAACTGAATTTACACTCAAAGTCACCTTACAGTGCAGACTACCATACTTGGGAGAGAGAACGGTGAGGAGAAATGTTCTGCTCATAACTTCCTGACCTTGAGAGAAGGTGAGAGAATTTTGTAACTAAGATCACCTCCTTGGTGTACATACTTCTTTATGTACCCATATGAACATATGATAGCTATGGAATGTAAAGAAGTATGTATTCTTGGTGAGGTTTAAGTCCTCGTTCTGAAAACTTGATGTTGGCCAGCGCTGTTTGAAGAAATGTTTTTGCTTTTTCTGACTGTTCTTACGCCTGTTATAATGGTGAGGAGGGGGGGGGGGGGCGGTAAAAGAAGCAAGCAAGGTAAAAGTGAGGGAGAGAGGGAGGAAAAGAGAATGAGTGCTAAGACTCATACATTAGCTATACTGTCTCTGGGCAGTCTCACTGCAGCAGTTATCGCTGTAGGGAACTTAATGCTTTCTCAAACTAGCTGACTTAGCCAATAAAAATCCCTCATCCAAGATATGGCAACAATTCATTGGGCAATTACATAAGATAGCATAAAATGGTAGTAATCATGTTATAGTTTTGATCTGACTTTAGTCACCGAGAAGTCTCTTATGACATTGTCATTTGAATTAGGCCTTCCTTCATTCTTGGGTGATTTTGCTGCATTACAGCCCCTGAAATTCAGCCAGCAGCAACTTAGCACCAACTTCAGTGAGCAGTGAGTGGTACACAGGAGCGACTCCTAACCATTAATACCATAATCTTTTCCAGTGCTTCAACATGGCTGAATGAGGGAAGGAAATCAAGGTGACTTGGAACAAAACGCTATATTTGTATGCTGTAAATAATACAAAAAACATGTAGTGTGCGCAGTCGGATGTTGCTGAAGAAGCAGAACAAAAAGGTACTGAGGCTGCTGCTGCTAAAGCTGCTGGTGTTGTATCATATGGCTCCAATGTTAACAATCTTAGGTGTTTAACCATGACTGTCCTCCCATAATGCCTTTGCCCTTCTACACACCCCAACCCCCATCAAACCGGCTGCCCTATGCTCCCCTCCCTTTCTCTGAGTCCTGCTCTTTTTGTTCACGTTTGCTATGCTTGCCAAATGCTTTGCTGGGCTGCATGGCAGCCAGATTAGACCATCAAAAGTGACAATGCAGGATCAGGGTCAGCTCTGACCTGTCAGCTGATTCCAATTGTTGACTGCTTCAAACAAATAAAGGCAACAGATATGGACAGAGGTACAGAGAAATGAACTGGGAAGAGGGGAGGGGAGGGCTCTCACCATGCAGTCGTTTGCATGGTGAGCTATTCATATCAGGCACTTTCACCTACCATGACCCCCTGTTTGCCCTGGATCACAGACAAGGCCCTATATCAATTTTAGCACAGGTCTGCATCCATTTAAAAGTTTTTAGATGCTCTCATAAAAGTTATTTTCCAGGCTGCAATTAGTGTCCAGCTTTAAAAAATAAAGCTTTGGAGGAAAATGTGCCAAGTAAATAATTGTTTTAATGAGTGGCTAATCGATACTGCACATAAATTTATAAAAAGTGATTTTTAGCTCTATAAAATAGGAAACCAGAATTCATTCATTCAATATCTACATAATAAAACAAATGTTATTACTCTAACAACATGAAAACAGATTTTATACTGAAGTGATTAATATGCCAAGTATATAGCTAATTTACTGCATTTCCTTATAATAAAAGTAATTTCCAAGCTCAGCAGCACAATCTGTCGTCACTGTATTGAGCTTACTAACAACAATTTCATAAATTTATGTCATAAACAGCTTGTGTCCAATAAATCCTATTCTGACAGTCTTTATTTTGTACTTGCTTTGAAGTTTTATTTGATGTATGAAAAACAGCAATTTTTTTTCCCAAGGAAAAAGACTCAACCTAAAGGCAAGGCACGTACCAAATTTATTAGTGACTGCTAAGCGTGATTGTTAACAGCTGTCAAACGGAATCAAATTAGTTTGTAATGAGTCAACTGGGAAAACAAGCAGCTAACGGAGAAAGTGACATGACTCTAGATACAAAATAAAAACATCTTTTAAGCTGACTAGATGCCATTTTAAAGTTTAAAGCCTTCTTCTAACCTCTTTGCACTCATCTATTTTAAATTCCAGTCCATCTCTGTTTATTGTGTCAAGGAATCGGAGGTTTGTGCGTCATGTAGTGCATGTTTCACCCTGGCCCTCAATAGCAATGACCTGATGTCTGAGTGACAAACACAGCAGATGCTGACATTATCAAATGCTTGGTGCTTGTCGTCCCCCTGGCTTTTGCCCTGTTATGGCCCTTAAATGAGGTGAGTAGCGCAGCCACCTGACTCTGAGTGACTGTGTGTGTAAGTGACAAGCATGAATGTGCATGTGTATGTTACAAATAGACCTGTCTGGTGTGCCGTATCAAGCTGGCCTTATGCTGACCTCCATTCAGTCTACAAGCAGCGCTGTATATCCCTCAGCTGTCACTGGCCACTCTGAGAATCTCATTCGTGCTTTGGCAGGAAAAAGTCAATAAATATAGCAGCTGACTGTGTTCCATAGCTCCCCCCTTAGTGTCTAAGGGACAATCAAAAATAATAATAAAGAAAGAAAGAAAGAAAGAAAGAAAGAAAGAAAGAAAGAAAGAAAGAAAGAAAGAAAGAAAGAAAGAAAGAAAGAAAGAAAGAAAGAAAGAAAGAAAGAAAGGACAAGTAAATGTCACTTAGCTGTACCCTAAAACACAATTCTAAAAAGAATAAATTGTATAGAAACTGTTTTATTTCATCTAAGAAAGAAAGAAATAAGATTAATGTTAGATGCTTCTCTAATTGGTAGAAAGTTGCAATTAACTACTGTTAAGTGGGTTTGATCATGACCACAAGTGTTTCTTCAAATTACTTCTTGTAGATGCTCATGAACATTTAAAAGTAATATTTTTTGTATCTGCACCATAATGGGCTTTTTGGACAGTAAACTTTGCTACAGTAGAGCCCTAAATGAGACAGTAAATTATCTTTCCTGATTTATTGTACAAACAGTCTGCTCCACACTCCAAATCAGTCTCTAAGACTTAAAAGACTGGTTTAAATTAATGCCGTGACTTGACACCCCTGAGTGCTGCAGTAGGAACATGAGTCAAACGAACTTGTGCATGTAGTTACGCCTCAGCATTTGTCTGTTGGCCGTCTAAGTGACCGGAGCAGCAGCGTGCCTGCAGCAGGGCCCATCTGTCAGAGCCTGTAATTGCTTCATGACTCCAGGACATTTGACTCAAGTGCACTGCCACAGATTATTATGATCCTTTTCTCAGGGAACAATTTTTCTCACTCTCTGAAAGGGGCTAGCGTAAAACTTAGAAAGATAGCGAGGAAGATAAATAGACAGCATGGGAGGCAGCAAAATCCGATGACCTGTATCTGAGTATTACTGGCGAGGTGGTAAATGGGATACAGGTGCTAAATCTGAATGTTACACAGAGTGGTTGAAAGTGATAAGGCTAAGGGAAAGAGTGAGATAAGAAAGAGGCACCACTGTCTGGATGAGGAAACTTGTAAAAGGTGTTTAACTACATGTCGTTATTTCAATGTTAACCTCTTTTTTTTCCAAAACTTACAATGCAATAACCTTTTAGTCAGTTTACACCAACAGCTCTAGTGTTTTGCTTCAAAAACAGTGAAACAATGCTTTGCTAAAGCTGGTAAAATGGAACCAAATCACCTCTTGAATGGATTTGGTCCCCTTCAACCAGCTGTAGCTATGCTTTGATGTCTACAGAAGCCACTCGTGCAATGACACCTTCAACGCTATAAGAACAGCAAGAGGTTTTTGGATAAAGACTGGTGTATGACTTTTCTTGTATCAAAAACATCCTGAATGTTCAGCGATTGTCATGCTTAAACTGTCTCTTGTGATAAATAAAGAAACCAATTTCAGCTACAAAACTGTTGTATGGTCCCCTTTTCTGACTGATTGTTGATTCTCTGTTTATAGAGGGATTGATATTCTGACCAGACTATGAACTACTGTTAAAAAAAACTGAAGGTAGACATGCAGCAGCCAGTACTATTTCTGAAACACATCACTGATGTGTAAGTGTGAGAATGTTTGACTGTCCTACTAAGATACTTGTTAGAATGACTGTCACTGGATTTTAGCAGTCAGTTACAGTTGGAGCACAGGGATAGGTGACAGAAGAGGAAACTCATAAAAGGAGTGGTGTTGCTCAGAAAACGGTTTGAAAAAAGAAATATTACTAAAAATAATTCATGAAGCAGTAAATAGTGCAAATACAGAATGTAGACTAATCAGATAAAGAGACCTTCTCTTCAAGCATCCTGCCATGATGTTAGTGAACAGAGAAAGACTTAATCTGACTGCACAAGTCAAAAAAGCAGACACTCATATGGTTATTTTCTATATTCTCATGCCGTGACTGCAGAGAAAGCAGGCAAATTGTCTCTCTGTCAAACTCCTTTTCCACACTCTCTAGTCTTCCTAATTTGACAAATAACCATCTCAAGTCAGTATTTAAAGCATAATAACGCATTCATTTTATATAATTATGACTTTTTCTAATGAACCAAACAATTATTGTCTCCTCTCACATGTGCTAATGTGTTAAAACAAAGCTGTCCAAAATTACCAGACATGTCTGAAACTATAAAATATAAACCTCAGTCAGAACTAACCATGAAAAACAAAATCTTTAGAGATCTAAAACAATTCACTCATCCAAAATGTCAATACTCCCTTTTACAAAATTGCTATTATGCTGCTGGCTACTAGTACAGACAACACATTTGGAAAACTTATTTCAGGGCAGCATGAGTGCTTCCAGATCCCTCCATCTCCCCGTGTGGTGCAATTATAATTTTGGGTCTGTCTGAATGAGGCTTTATTAAAAGACAGCAGAAAGAGAGGAGGGCTAATATTACAAGAAGGTGATGTGTAAAAGGTTACAGACAGCCGCTGCAGGGCTTGTTTAGAGCCCATTTATGAATCATGGGCTATTAATCACTTTGTTTACAGTACTCTAGCAGCTACTGACTGCTAGCAGCCCGAGGGACAGACACCGAGATGAGACAAGCTCCGCCTTGTTACTGTCAGTTTAAATTTACTAATTCCAAAACCTAAAACTATGCTTAGTTTGTAATAAAACACTTTTCTTTTTTTTGCAATGGAGTAATGTGTATGAGAGTAACGAGCTAATTTTGCAGTTTCCCTGTAGGTAAAGATGATTTCTCTTAGTATCTGTGACTCGAAGTTGAAAGATCCATCCGTCACCCACAGCTTTCTTCCAATGCATCTTCCTCAATCTTGTTTCCACTTCTCTTCTGCTCTCCTAAAACAGCCAGTGATATTACACACACACCAGGCGCTCTGACAATTTTTCTATTAAAACCCAATACAGCAGAACTTGATTTTAATAACTTACAATTTTTAGTGTAAAAACAGAGGAAGTTTTCTTTTCCTCTTGTTTTCTAGGAGTTGTTCTTCAATAGTTATATTGGGAAAAGATATTTTTGATTTGTTTGGGCAAAGTATGCCAGAACAATCTGTACTAGTAGTTAATCTAAACAAAGAAAGAAGATTCAATTCTCAGAGTTATCACAGGTATACTGTCTGCTTGTTTAAAGCCCAATGGGCTTAATGTGATATTCTGTATACGGAGCCTTTTGATAAGCATCTAAGTCCAGGTATTTTTGTGGACAGAAATATGAATCTATGGCAGAAATTCTTCAAAACACTCAATCAAAACAACTGTCCCCAGACTAAACACGCCGGACAAGGTGCTTTCACTTGAATCTAGGGAGAGATTTTCGAGGGCTTTAGGACTTGTGGACTCTCTCCCTAATATTGCAGGAGCTCGAGCGTGAAATAAAAGTAAATGGGAATACTGGAGATAGGGACATATATCTTTGTTTCTCTGAAGGCGAGGGGACAGAGCGTGGACCTGGGCAAGCAATGCACACACACACACACACACACACACACATTCTGCACAACAGAGAAAATGCTGTACTCCAGCACTTTTGGCCTGTAAATCAATGACTCCTACAGTACACCAGCTTTCTACTGTATATTCAAAAACCTGGTTTACGCACACAAATTATGCACTCTTTGCTTTCAAATATCTACAATGCAAATGACTTCATTCAATTTTGCTATTCTGCAACTTTGCTTATGTCCACTTTTATTTGCTTTAGTTTAAAAGTTGTGCAAAGGTCCTGTAATTCTTTTTCCCCCCCTTTTGGATAACAATTTCAGGGCAGGGACTGCATATCATATAGACAATTTTTTTTTATTCCATATAAATTAAAACAATTTTAGAACAGACTTTTATAAAAGCTTTATATAATTGTTTTTATCTTGTATCTTTATCTGAAACAGCAACTTTTGGTTAATAAGATGAAATAACAGATTTTATCAGTGGCAAGTAATGCTCTAATATTTATGTCTAAACCAGTTTCAATCAAATGAATAATGTTCTGTACAGCTATGTAAGCTTCGGATGAGCTACTCTACGCCAGATGTGCAGGGTTAGGTCTGTCCTGGACTGTGACAGGTGATCCACAGTCCTCTGACCTCAATTCCATTTGCCCTTATGTTAAGGGGAGAAAAATCCACAGACAAGTAGATTGACATTTACTCTGTAATAGACATGCACATGCCCAGTCATATACACAAACACCCAAAGCAATGAGCACATTAAGCAATTGTAATTTTTTTCCACAAACCACAGCAGCCTTTCACTTCCTGGAAAACTTTTATCCACTCAACCTTTACATCAGCTGTGTTAAGCAACCTGATAAAGATGACATCTTTACATGCCCCTCCTGGTTGTGAGACCAAGTATAAAGCAGGAAACGAGTGGATCAACAACCTGCTGCCAGAAATAGCTGCAGCCAAGGACAAGATGAAATGCCGTTGCACAGACCAGATTCCTCAGGCCAGCTCTGTGCTCACGACACACGTTGAGGGGAAAACATAACACTAAAAAGGAGGCAACAAATTAACTTTAAAGGCCATTAGCTTTACTAACAGCAGTCAACTTAAGAGACCCTACCATCTGTTGGAAAGACTGACGCAGCCTTTAGGAAAACTTGAAAATTAAACTAAATTGAGATAAACAATTCAGCAAATTAAACATTTTCTACACATGATGGTTTTACTTTAAAAAGTTTAAATGGAACATGTGGAGAAAAATTCTTAAGCACGTGATAAATTTAAGAAATTAGTATATCAAATAACATGCTTGGGAAGATACACCACCCACAACAACTCAAAATTGACCTTTACAGCAAACACAGCACAGCCTCAACAGGGTTATTTGCCAGATAATCAAAATCTGCTTACATCAGAGAGACTAAGCCTAGACAGTCTCCTAGTTTAAACATTGTAAGCCCACATTTTTCATTCCGAGAGAGGATGGTTGAGTAACATATTAGAATTCTGCCAAGCCCGCTGCCCTCTCATAGCTGACACACACCATCATCTCTGTAGGTAAAAGTATGATGCATAGTTTTGTATAAATTGAAGATTAAATTGCAGATATTTAATTTAAATCCTTGTACTAAAAAGTAAAAAAGCAAGAATAATTTCCCAATTTTTGCATAAATTGTGGATAAGAAAAATCAAAAAAGTTTTTTTATTTTTTATTTTAACAACTAAATTACGTTTGAGACACTTTTGTTAGTATTTAGGATAGAACCTCTACAGAATCCACCTAAATGTACCCTCATTACTCATAGCAGCTAGGTGTGGCAGCTAGCAGCAGTGGCAGCAAAGTGTCACATACCTGGGATTTCCTCGCAGGGCAGCATGATGCAAAGCATTGAAGCCGTTGTTGTTAGTGATGGTAACATCTGCGCCGGCCTCCAGCAGCACTGACAGCATGTCGTCTCTCTTCTTGCTAATGGCATCGTGCAGTGGTGTGTCTCCTTCTGAATCCTGGAACGAATGCTTATGTTACTTGTTAATGCTAATAAAATTTATGTCTACAATCTCGAACCTTGCTGATATTTTCCAATTTGCCTGCAAAAACAAGCGGAAGTGATAGATACCTGAAGGCTGGGGTGGCAGCCAAAGTCCAGCAAGGTCTTAACCACCTGTAGATGCCCCTTGTTGACCGCTATGTGTAAAGGAGTCTGCCTTCGCTTGTTCCTGGCATTCAAGTCCGCACCACCTCTATGCAGCACTTCAATGACAGAGCCTTCATCTCCAAACGCTGCATGGTGCACTGCCCTGTCTCCATCTTTATCCTAAGTGCAATGACCAAAAAAAAATTGCATTGGTTCAATGACTTGAATCCATTTGCAAGCACGGATGAGCAAAGATGAGGGTCAAGGATTTTTTAAAATTTAAATTATACCTCAGCCTCTAGGTCCACATTGTGTTTGAGCAGCAGCTTTAGGACATCCACATGACCGTTCTGACTGGCTGCCTGCATAGCAGTGTGTCCAGCACACTGCCCGTTCACCTGCAACCATACGGACAACGAGTGTGCACGTTATTATCATGTTTAACCCCCATCTATAAAATTAGCCTTTGGGAGATGACAGATTTGTGAGGGCGTGTTTGCATGTGTAGATGTGCATGCGTGGCTGAGTGTGCATCTTTCATCACCGACTGCAGCACTGCAAAAAATAAGAGCATAAATATTAATGTGGAGTCCTATGGGAGTCTCGAGACATCTCTTGTCCTGGCAGCCGGATCACTTGGCCAGACTCAGTGTGCTCAGCTTTAAGCAAATAATTCCACTGAAAGCCAACAGGGCATCTGGCCAGCATTCAGCAATGACACACACGCTCATTCACTCTCTTGCTCTAAGTGAAGACAGTATTGCAGACTTTACGTAAGGATTTTTAATAACCTCCAAGAGGCACCAGTGTTTTGCTCATCCTATAGCCTGCATTCAAACATAATCTACAAACATATGGGATTTGTAGTTCTCCACGTGTAACTGAGAGTGGATCAGTCTGTGCTGCATTGCACACCAGTGCTTCTTGGTGCCTCCTCTGGGCCCGCCTTAATGTTTTTCAGATTAAGAGAGGAGCATGGGTGGGAGGATCTCAGAGACCTATCCTAGGAAACAGTCGACCTTCTAGATAGACTGAGAGAAGAGCAGAGTGCAGCTAGTGATACTCTTCACTTCCCTTTGTACAAGTACTCAGATCTAACCTGTATATTATAAAAAGATTTGGCAAAAAGCAAAAAACTGCAAAACTTACATCCACGTCAGGTCTCTTAAGTATGTCTTCCACTTTGGCAAGGTCTCCATTTGCTGCTGCCTTGACCAGCTCCTCGTTAATGTCCCCGGACTCTTGTGTCTCAAAAAGCTTCTTTAACAACTGAGACAAACGCTCTGGGAAAACATGGGGAAACAGAGATTGATTTTATGTAGGTGCCAAAGAAAAAGGAGCAGTGAGAACAAAGAACTAATATGATACTCTCTGAGCTTCACCAGGGCTTGTTCACACGTACCTCCAGAGGCATTGCTGACAGCGGAGCCAGAGGGGGCGATCTTAGTGACAGCGGCAGGATTGTACGTCCACGAAGTCCCACAAACCTCGACCTTCAGGTCACTGTCAGAGTAGATCTGCTGCACACGGCCTACCTTGCCCAGGGTCTGTTTAAAATGTTGCGACAAACTCATTAGTATTTGAAGGCTGTTCGCTTGTGGCTATTTATGAAAGCTGTGTGTAACAAAGTGGCAGAAGACAGATGGAGAGAGACTGGGAAGAAAACCGCAAAAGCAGGGATGGCAGGAAAAAAATAAAAATGGTGAAAACACAGGTTTAATAACGCTGTCGTTCTACAAAGAGCAGAAACTACGCTCACAGCAAAAAATTACTTTACAAAACTGTAATACCTGAAAATCAAGCTATGTTCTTATCATTTGTTGGACATAAGGATGAAGATGGAAATAAAGACAACCATCTTCCTGCAGGACTATTTCTCTTCTATACAGGCAGTACACAGCAGAGGACGGGGCATAATCTTCCAATTTTGAATTATATCATCTCGATGCCGGCTATATGGGAGAGCTGCACTCTGATTCTATTGAGCTGGGTCTGACTGTCCTCAAGGATGTCATCAATAACCAGAGCTGCAGCAATAGAAGAAGCAGCAGGCGACAAACAGCCATGGTTAGTGATCAAAGCTACAACCCATCTCGGGGTTTTACGGCTCAGTAGCTGCTGAGGGGAGCCGGTTTCAATGGGACAAGTGGCATACTAAAGAAAACTGGCATTACAAAACATGTGGCATTCTCTGCAGCAATGAATACACTTTGTATTAAGGAATCAGCAAAGCATGCTGAGAACTGGAAATGGTTTTAGAAGAGAATGCATAAATAAATGAGTACATTTGTTAAAAAAACAAACAAAAAAACAATTTGGGGGAGGAATCCTGCTAAACTTTAACATACATCTTCTATGTGAATAATTTTGAGACTCTTACTGGCAGCATGGCCTCAGCCCACTCTCCGTGACCTCTTTGTAGCAGCTTGATGCGGTCGATGTCGTAGCAGATCTGTACCAGGTCCCCCACGTGAAACTGGGAACTTCCACCTTCGGCACCGGCTGCAACTTCACCACTGCGAACTACGTTGGCTTTTGTCAGCACCGCTGGGTTAAATGTCCACCTATGGTTTTAAAGATATATATTTTTTATTAACGTAGTTGATAACAGAGAGGATAAGACTTGTGCAGCAACTGGCTCAAAAGAAAATTGGGACTTTTGAGAAGTGGCCCTGGCTGATCCTTAGACTTTCATTAATATATTCAGTTCAGACATGCAGTTTTCCTTTAAAGGGGTTCAATAATTTAAGTTTACAAACTTTACAGCTTTAATAGGAGTAGCTTTGTTTAAAAGGTGTCATTACATTTTCATAATACCACCTTTAATTATAAATGCCACTACAAATAATTTAAGGGTAGCCTGTTTTATGCATTACTAATTAAAGTTTGGTCTGTGAGGTATTTTGCAAGTGAGTTTAGGTGAAAGTGATCCTATAAAACCTAACACATGATGGCATCCAGTTATGCAGTGTGATGCAGTTTTGTTGGGCTGATGCATCAGAAGCCAGAAAATACAAACTGCACTCGCCTGTTCCCACTAGGGTACTGAACCACGATGTCGTGGTCCTCGTCAATCCCACAAACTGTGCCTGTGGTGGTGAGGGTCTCAAACATGCCGTCAGTCCATCCCCCATGGCCGTGCTGGAGGGACTGAACGATCTCTAGATCCAAATCAATGTTGACCAGGTCTCCGATCTGAAGGCCGCCAGGATTTCTGTTGCCGTTCTGCTCACCTGGGAGACACAAGTAACTTTAGATTCATCAATAAAAACTGCATTAATAAGCATTTTGCACTAAGAGCTTTAGAGTGTGTGACATTTTTAGAAATGTTTTATCATTAAAACTTTCAGAACCTCACAATATATTTAATGATAATTTAACAAGAGAGAACATTTTTTTAAATTCCCAGAACACTGAAACTGCATGACCTGAGAATGTCTCGTTTTTTCCTCACCAGGTGACTATATAGTGCTGACATCTAGTGGCCAAACATAGACAACTACAAGTAAACTCCTCTAATGCCCTTGAATTCACTGCGCCAGAACAAGAGGTGAGAGAATTGGTGCAATAATGACGATAGACACGCATCACTGGCTTACTTACCTAAAACGGGACAGTGGTCTCTGTAAAACGAGCCTCCTTTGGCATCCTGGACACACTTCAGGTCAGACTGAAAGGAATTAATAATAAAAAAGAAGGTAAAGGGTTAGATAATTACACAAAGTAATTCTATTAGAGTAGCATGTTCATGAATAATGAAGGAGAATTTACACACTTGAGCTCCTCTGGCATTAGTGTTATATATGCTAACAATATCAGTGCCCTAGACACGAGGCAGGGCGATGATACCAAGAGAAAGCGTTGGATCATTTGTGATGACTCAGACGTGCAGTCTTTGTGGCGGAGTTAGAGGGCAGAAATAATTATAAGGTGAAACTCACACTACTATGAACTGATGGAACAGCAAAGTACTGACAAGCCTCGACAAATATCAACTCCGGTCAAGTGTTCTGTGCTCAGACTGCAATTAACCAAACTAAGCTGGAAAAACAGAAGAACAGAGCTGTTTTGAGTTTAATTTGATTAATCTACAATCATTTTCTTAATCAGAAGCTAATATAAAACAGTTAGTATGGGGGGTCTAATTCATGATTTGCTCAAGAGGCAGATGCCACCTCCATCCCCTTCATCCTATTAGAATAACAAAAGACAAATCTGTTACAAACCTACAAAATCTGATTGGCTGTTTTCGCAAAAAGGCAAGGGGCGCTCTCAGCCAATGAAGAGATTGCTTTACATTTGGGACGCGTGTGTCGCTTTGCCCACAACAACCTGAAAGTTGACCTGCATGTTCACTCGCTCCCCCTAAAAAGCAGACGGAACAGATTGCTTTTATCATGCAGATATCACCCCCTTCCAGCTGCCTGCACAATGGCTCCCTACACATGCTGGCTGTGCGACTCTCACAAAAGGCCTGGCAGCAAAAGAAAGAGCCTCATCCCAGTGGCCAAACACAAAGGCCACCTTACAGCTGTTCTTCTAAGACAGACTGTGTGAGTGAGTGAGTGAATACATGGGTCAGACTGAAGTTTTCCCCTCACCATTCCCTCAAAGCCAACTCTGTACAGGTTCTTGGCCCCGTTGTCCCACAGTACGTAGGCAGCACTGTGAGGGCTGGCTGCACTCCAGTCCTGGATCTCTGTCACCTGCAAAGGAAGAAAGATGAGAGAAGTTAAGGGCACTTTGAAAGTAAAGAGTTTTATCTGAAAGTACAAAATTAAACCAATGAAACTGCTTTATTTGTGAACATTTGCAATTGTGTATTTTTTTAATCAGGAGCATATTGCAGTAGTTATACATAATGGCCAAACTGAAGGTCAATTTAAACGGTCGTATTGTTTTTAATCATAAAGCAAGTAAATTGTAATGTTTTACTGTAGACATAAATAAGTAAAAATTACATGAAAAGAACTAAAAAATTCATCCTAATTCATAAAGAAATTCCAAGATAAGATTACCTCTCTCCATCACACGCACATTGGTTCCACAACATTGTTAGAATGTCAGATGAAGAGCTTTACTAGAGTAAATTAATTTAAAGGGTGTGCCTTAAGTAAATACAGAAACCCAACTTCAATTATTTTCATATCGCTTTCACAGCTAACTGATTAATGTGCTCTGGGAGGTAATATTCATGCTGACCTAACAGAACATCTCAGCTGCAGGACATCTTCTACAGAACGTATTGCTTACAGTGTCATAAAACAATAATGAGATATGTCATTAAATAACACTAGAAAATAAATTTTATATTGCCTAAAGGAGCTTTGAAATTGAACACTCCAGGGTCTGCATCAGACTCTGATGCAAACACTTCAGAGCAGTTAGAATAAATAAAAAAAAAAACTGAAAAACAAAAGCAAACTTCTCAGAGAGTAAACTATATGCAAATAATGGAGAAGATACATTTATTTAATTGGAAATATCTGCAATAAAAAGCTCAGTTTATGCTTAAGAATGAACAAGATATAGAGCAAAGAAAGTAAAAATTATTAAGTTTTATATATAGGCATCATATAGCTTATATTATAAGCATTTGAATGCTTCTTTACTATATCCACGCAACTTCTTTCCTTGCTTTATACAATAAAATGTCACTTGTATATTTTTATTTGTTAATGTAAATGACTAAAATTAACGAACATATTTTAGCAAAACAAATCTTGTGGAGGAAAAATGTATTGAGAAAACAAAAAAAGATTTAAAAACTAGTTTTTTAAAGCCTAGTTGTTTGAGCTCTCTCGATATAAATTTTTAAAAAATCACAAAATATGGGAACTGTTATTCAAAATTAATTCAATATAATCCAAATCAAAATTTTAGATTGACACAAATGTAACAAATCCAACCCTGTATTAAATGCATGTGGTCAGTTTGTGCACGTTTTCCTTTTCTGTGTCCATTATAGGAGCATGATGAATCAGGCAGTTCCCTTCCTGTTGTGGCTGAAGCAGCTGCACGTTTCAATCACATCATATCCTGGGGTGGAAGCTTGCATTTTTCTCACAAAGTTTGTTTAGGGTTAAATGTGCTTGAGCCTCCTCTTGAAGGCTCACCAAGTCGGCTATAAAAAAACAGAACCAATTTGCAGATAGTTTTCTGCTGAGACCCCACAAAATAACTGCTATAAAAAGTTGTTTTTCATGAAAACTACTTAAGGAAGCAAACCACATTTAATAAACTTTACAGGTACTAAGAGAGAATACAGTATCATAATGGGAAGGAGAGCTTTGCTCTTCTGGTTGATGCTGTACCTTTCCTCTCCTCCCATTGCCTCCATCCTGGTCCTCCCATTGCCAGTCTACTCCTCTCACGACTCGGCCACCAGCGAAGATCCCTCTAGCTGTGATTTTCTTTGATTTGCGACGTGACTCCAAAAGAACTCTGATCAAATAAGACATTTATATGTTAAAAACATTTATTTGTGCTGTAAAGATTAAATCAACCATGTAATACTCAACAGGAGTGGCTTAGAGGTGCTCTTATGTTCTAGTTATATATTGTTTTCATTTCTAACACATAACTACAGTGGAAATGCCAGCACCTGCACCTTATAATAAAAAAAACATCGAGCTTCAACTTTATGCAGTTTATTTGAAAAAAAAACAAGTTTTTAAGTGGATGCATAATAAATCGCTAATTTATAATTATCATAATAACACTATGTGCAATATCAATATTGTAAAGAACTGATTGGATTGCAAAAAAAAAATCATAGTATTGTTTATTGCACACTCTTTGTTCTCTTTAGTTTCCAAAATGACAGAAAGCAAAAAGGAAAGGAAAAAAAAAAGGTGCAATTTTCAAGTATAATTTTTCCTATTGCATGTATCATGGAGGTCTAATTTGCGGCATGTCAAAAGAAATGACATGTAAGCACATTCTGTTTGAGGTTTTCACAGAGTTTTACAGATGTGATGAAGTTTTATGTTTTCATGAATTTCTGAGAACTGTAAATCAAATTGCCTCTTAGTGATAATAAACATACCTTGATCAAAATATGTCAGAAACTCCTATATGACTACAAGTCTGGACAAATTACAGATAATTGTAAACAGGAACACCCAGCTTGGTTCTTCAAAAGGGAAACGTGAGCTTTAGCAGACATTGGAGCCACTCTGTATATCTAACCAGTGCAAACAGCTTGCAGTTTAGACCCACTCTCTTTTCAGAGGTTAATGAAAGAATCTAACGTGGTGTAACCAAACACCTCACCAAGCTGCAGCAGCCATGTGAACTGAGCAGACCTACAGCACCCATTGTGCATTATGCAATAGTCTGTCTCAGGGGAAACTGGGTTGTGCTCAGTAGGAATAGGCTGCCAGCTGTTTGGCTTTGGGTTTCATTCACCAAATTATGATGGTTAACGTAAGAAACCTGAAGTACAAACCAAGATCTGACAGTCTAAGTGTGTTCAATATCAAATACAAGTTATACAATTCAGTGAGTGAGAGATGCTCTCGTTGCTTATTTGCTCTCCCTCGTTCCTTTTGTGATCAGACATAAAAATGTTCACACCCACAATTCCACATCATGGAGGAGTTTATTACCACAGAGACTTCAGTCTGATTACGACAGAGCTAGGCACAGTCTGTTTTTTTCCAAAATGGAAAAGTCTTTTGCACAAACCCTGAAATATCTAAGCAACAGCCTAAGTACTTATGTTGTGGAGACATTAGCTAAACTTCCCTATACATTTCCTAAGAAATCTTGTGAAAAATATGAAGAATTATGTCTTCAAAATGAACTTTCAATGAAAATTTGATTTATTGCAACATGATGGAAGCACTAAACTAAGAAAAAGTATATATTTTTAGAAATTATTGTGAGGAAAACAGTGGTCTGTTCAATTCCTGATTACTTTACATTATTATTATTATTACATTATTATTATAAAAAAATAGATCTGCAATTTCTCAATTTGAGAAACATCCCAGAGCCTGATGCCTTACCCCTGTGCTTGTCCAAATTTGTTAATAGCATAAAACATTTTCTAAAGATATATCCAACTGCCTTTCAAAATTGTTCTGTAGTGCACACACAGGAAAGTTGTGCTATTTATCCAAAAGCTATCATTGTTCCCATGTTTCCACATCAACCTGATGCTTACTAAATTAGATCCAAGGCTCACTAACGAATGACTGATTACAAGGTTTAAAACATCTAAATACAGAATGAATAAGAGAGAAAATTCTATACATATCAGAGGGAGGCATTACGTTATAAATACACATTTTTCTTTTTTAAAAAGGAGGTGACTGAATTTAAAAATA
The DNA here is from genome assembly GCA_006937965.1 of Callopanchax toddi. NCBI lineage: Eukaryota > Metazoa > Chordata > Actinopteri > Cyprinodontiformes > Nothobranchiidae > Callopanchax > Callopanchax toddi. The sequence goes on along the minus strand of SSNR01000048.1, from coordinate 2,789,454 downwards.
AGGCTGAGCAGTTGCTTGGCAACTAAAAGCTAGGAGCATTTAGATAGATGTTCCCTGTCTCTTCTGCAGGCAGTACAAAAAGCTTCAGATGTGGCACACTCAGATAAGGTAACAGAGAAAAACAAGTGTAAAAGGACCAACCAATCACAATGAGGTGTGAGGACACTTGTTTTTTTTATATACAACTTTATGAGATGCATAACAATAACAAATGTTCGGTTTACAAACCGTTCGCTGCCTGGGGTGGTGATCCTGTAGAACCGATGTCTCAAGTGATGCTTGTCTCCATGGTAACAGGTTGTGCAGAGGTCATAATTGGTGCACTCCGCACATTTCCAGCGAATCCCAATGATTGGCTGCTGACGACAGGTGTCGCACATGGTTCCATCATGTTTTATACCTGAGGAGAATTGATAATTATAAGTCATTATCTGAAACGTTCTTGTGTGACTGTATGTGACACTTTTATAACTGTTTACTGCTATGCATATTTTCTGTACAAATTTTTCATGATTAACAAATATTTACACAATGATTGACAAGTTTTTGAAAACTGCACAACAATGGTTCTTTGTTACTTTTAGGAATAAAACACTACTGTATACAACCTTCACACAGTATTGACCATCATGCCTGCTCCTTTAAGATAAATAGATGCTGGCCACTAATTAGCTGCTTTTTCAGACAACATTTAAAAAGTAAAACTCTTAAGCGACAAAACGTTTTAAGAAGCAGGGAGTTTCCTTTATTCCCCCACCTTCATTCCTGTTTTCTTTCTTTTTTTACAAGCTACCATCTGATTATTATTACAGCTCCAAACTCCTGAGATAAAATTTTTAAATGATCAGCATCTTGCGCACAAATACTTTTCTGTTGCACTGAAACTTCCCATGCGTCATAGTGTAGTGAAAACAAATTGACAGACGTAGTTACCTGTCGGAGCGCTGTCTAATATCCTTATGTCATAAGCTCCGGAACAACGGTAGTTAGCAGCAGTCCCGTTATCCCAAACAACCACCACCTCTTCTGGACTTTCAAAACTCCTGACAGTGCCAACATGCCCCTCTCCACCATCCTGCTTCCCCCACTTCCAGTCAGGTCCGCGGACCACTCTGGCTCCAACTCCTTCCATCATCGCACGATTGTTCCTCCCGGTAGTCATTTAAAAAGAAAAATATCTCGCAAAACCACAATAGAAAAAGAAAAACAAGTTAGCGAGCTAGCAGGCTTTGCTAGCAGGCTATCGTTTTGCTCGTAGACAGTTTTCCAGTGAAGTGAGAGCAAGTCTTAACAGGAAAAAAGACTGGAAATACCCACAAAGACGAACTGCTTAGCTTCCCGAGGAGGGTACTGGATCCTCTCCCAAAAACTACAAGCTAGCGTCAACTGCAAGTCGGTGCTTACTACTGGATATAGCCCTGATAACAAGGATCTAATTATACCAAAAGACTTAAAATATATAAATTTATAATTGTATAAATCTCTGTTCTCAACAGGTTGACTGTTACCCCTCTCCGGTTCACACTCAAGAATGCCACCTTTTCAACTTAGCAAGCTAGCAAGCACAACTGCTAGCGATAGCAACGCTAGCCATATAAATTTCTCCTGGCTCCTTCTCGCTGAGAGCGAATCTGTTCTCCTTTTCGCTGATTGTCCGTAATGCTGTTTTCGAAAGTGCAGGGCGGAATATTCAGTGGGTTTCTTTTGTCAGCCCGAGCTCGCTCCATGGGCTCAAGTCAGAATAAACGCGTCGCCATTATATTCAATCACCGTTCAAGCCTCAGACGAGCAACAACTAGCTACGGAGATGTACGATGAAGCACGAAGACGAGAGGCTTTGTGAAAACAAGCAAAAGTCCGCCCTCCACTGCGCATGCGCATAAAGGCCATGTGAGGAACAGGGTGGAAAGAAACACCTTTGCTTATGAAATTATAGAAAAGCTAATTTACTAAGTTTATTTATTTCCATATAAATCTGCCTACTACTAGGGGTAGACAACGTTTCTTCCTTCAGAGGACAATTTTCACACATTTAAGTGAATCTAAGGGAACTGAAATATGGCTATGTGTTGTTTATCATACAAATCATGTCAGAAATGCTCTGCCATGCTTGTCTAACAGCTTGTATTTAAATTTTATTTTTCAATAAAAACAGTTTTATAATGTTAGTGTGTATGGTATAAGACTAGGAAAAAAAATGATCAAAAACTACGTTTGCCAAAACTGCTGTTGTCTCTTTGCTCATCATACATATTGCCAGTGAAAAACAAATTAATTAATACTAAAGTCCAGTTCTATTTACATTCAGAATATGTCTCTCTGTTGAAAAGACTGACCTCCAGAATAATTATTTAAAATAAGATTTTTATGTATTTATTTAGCCTGGTTTGAGCTCTGCAGGTGGTGGAGAAGGCCTATTCAAGTGATTTCGTTTGTTATTTAATGCTCTCCTGACTACAGAACTGCATCTTTGGAGGTCTAAACATGCATGAAAATCTTGAACCTTTGCATGCACATAAAAAGCCCTATTGTGCTGTATTTTAAAGGTGTGAATAGTAGGCATGGCAAACTGCTTCAACAGCACCACATTTTTTGGCTGCCGTCCAAACAGTTTTACAGTTTTCATCACAGGGTGTGGGCATTGCTAGACCACAAAAATTGACTTGTCGTCATAAAACATTAAGTTGTCGTAACTTGTAGGCTAACACAGTGTTGGTCATCTGATCTACAACAAAATACATGAGTTTGAACATGTTGCTGTTCTTGTGCTAATATGCTGTCAATAGTCTGCTCTCTTAGATCATGAAATCTATGTTTAATTTTCATAACATAATTATTTAAAACTGTGTCAAATAGTAGACAGTAGGTTGCTTTAGTTGTTAAAAATAGATTTTTTTCTGGGACCCATTTCCTACACCAAACAGGAGGTTAGTCATTTTGGATTAAATGTTTTATTTAGTTGATTCCATACAAAACCACTGGATCAGAAACAGTAGTGGAATTATTATAGACATTAGAAAAGCATTTGACGCAATAAATCATATTTTATTTAGACAACTTGGACATTAAGGTATCAGCGAAAAGGTGTTAAACTGGGTGAGGATTTATCTGACTGACAAGAAATAGTTATAGGACGCTAAGTAACTTCTGTTTAACATATTTGAATATTCCCTGTGGTGTCCCTCATGGGTTAGTGTTGGGCCCCCAAATAATCTATTTTGTACATTAATGTTCAAGGTAATGTGTCAAAGGGATTTAATCTGGTTTACAATACAATTAGGTGGAGCAAATGGCAAGAGTTAATGAACCCAATTTCTTAAGGGTGATAATAGATTAATTGGAAATTGCATATAAAACATAGTCCAAAATATAAAGAAACAGCAGTTTTAAATAATGCAAAAATGTATTTGATCATAAATCACAAATCAACACATCCTCTATGTTCACCAGTTGTTCTATATTTAAGCTACTGTGCAGATTTGTGGGGAACTATAATTGCATCAGTATCCTATACAGCCATTGTCCATTCTGCCTAAGTGATCAGAATCCCACAGGGCAGACTATTGAGATCACACAAACTCAGTTTTTACTGTCAAATTCTTAGGATTTAAAGATCTCAAAGAATCACAGAGAACAACACTCCTTTTTTAGGACATAAAACAACCCTTTATCAGATTTTTTTCAAAAACTATTCTATGAGAAAGAAAGCAGCTAGGATTTAGAGAGATGTTTTCGTTACAAAATGTACAGGATGCTCATGACAAAGAAGTTTCTGCACAAATGTATGTGGTGTAATGATGTGGAATACTGTGAAAGGGAGCACAAGGAATGTTCAAACATAAAACACAAATTGACTCTTATTTTTTATTTTCAGTGGACTGTGCCAAAAAAATTAACTAATTGTTAAATGCACATTTATGTGCACAAATTACAAAAAAGTAACTACAATAGTAAGACCTTTAAACACACACTGTAGCCAAAGATCGTCTGATGAGTCCCCTTTAGATTATAATTGTTGCCTTGGGGCTTCAAGGATTTAATGATATTTTCCATTAATTAAATTACTGCAAGTAACCACATGGTGAAGTTGAAGCATTTAGGTCCCATGTGAGTTTGTGCTCACAAGGGCATTCCCAGTCTTTGCTTGGATAATCCACCACTGCACTTAATCATAGAAATGTTATTTTCTCGGAGCTGTTTGCATTCCGTCATCTTATAGAGTCTGTAAAAGTATTTACGTTGATTTGTCCATATTTTTTCATTATATATGATCTGATTTGGCTGATATGCTGCTGATGAGAGAAGATGAAATCAAGCTGAATATTGTGCACAATAATGCTATGAACAGCAGGGGGCGACAGAGTCACTCCTACGGCTTGTCATCCCTGAGCCAGTCAAAGAGCGCCACCTGTCGTCCATATTTATATCTCCCCATCATCAGGTCCCCTTGACTGTCTCCTTCATAGTTGGCTCGCTGGCAGACACAGCGGATTCAGACCGAGCTGGCCGGTGTACTCGCCCTACAGGAGACTACAGGGACCTTGCAATGATCTCGCTGGATTTCAATTTCAATATTTTGACAAGAGACCTGTCGCATTATTTGGAAAATCAAGTGAAAGTTGGACTGTTCGGTTCGGGAGTGGGTCTGTCTCTAGTGCTGGGCTTTAGCGCAGCTTACACCTGCTACTATTTGATTTCTGTAGCCAAGGTAAGTTAACGTTTATCGGCTGCTTTGAAGGGGCAGTTTGTGCTGTCGTAGCTTCTGCACTCAGTAGAAAAGCAGAGTGTGGTTTTGTCATTGAGGAGCATCCTACTGTCAAGCCGGCGAGTGATGACAGCCGGCGCTGAAGTTAGCTTCCGATTAGCCACTGGGTTAAAGGGCGATCCCATCTAATGTTCCTCATCTGATCAGCTATAGTTCAAAATCTACACTACTTAGACTACTCAGAATCAGACTAGATTATCATACATAAAAACAGAACATGTACAACGCAGTTTGTAATTTGAGAAACCTTTGTTTAATTTGATGAAGTAGAAAACTTTTTGGGGTGCATTTCTACTTTATAACCAGTCCAGTAGACTGTTCAAACTTTATTAGATTATCCTACACTTATTATAATGTGATTTATGACACTTTTATTCAAGAAAGGACAATTTAGTTCTTTTGGGGGGACTTTCACTAACTGACTAAACTTTTAATGAATCACAAATCATGTTCCAAATATTTAGCTTTTAGTATAGAATAATCTAGTTCAGGTTTGAACAGAATCGATATTATAGTTTTTGAACTAGAGCTGATCAAAGATTTGGAAAATAAGTGGAAGCACCTATTTTTTTTTTAGGCTGGATGGGAGTCGGAAGCGAACTTCAGCGCCGCCTCCTGTTTAATGATGGAGAATTCGGTTTGGTTGCATCTCCCCCGGTGATGAACTGTGTTTACTGCACGTGGTGTAGGTTCCGACAGATACACTAAATATTCACTTTAAGACATTAGGAACACCAAAGCACATTTACATAACGGCATTAGAGTTTATCAGGTCGTTTGTGAGAGCGGTAGTTAGACGTGGGCTTAGGTAGGCCAACATCACCGGTTCGCTAGAAAACCGGTTCGCTTCAAGGGTTTTATGTAACATTCTGCTGCCGCTTTTTACTCTGTAAGCGATACAAATTCATCTCATACAGCAAAACATAGAGTATTTTATCACGTAGGAGTTCAATTTCAATAAATGAGTGCTGCTAATGTATCCTAAACGACCTTTTACGCAATGGGGTGGATTTAAAAGCTACATTTCTGCAAGCTAGGAGTTCAAATTGTCCATTAAAATTGTTGTCTTGAACGTTAAAGTCTCTACATTTATGTCATCGTGTCCACCAGTAATAAAGGGAGTCAGATATGTTTAATTCAGTACAACTTTATTTATAAAGCACAAGTTAGAAACAATGAAATGCATAAGATGAGACACAATACAAAAAAATAGGATTAAAATGACTAATATACGTATATATATATAACAACAACAGGAGGAATAGCAAGTGAACAAGTAAAGCTCTTAAAGGTCAAACAGTATTCTAGTAATAATACACTCTAAAACATGTGTTTCTGTTACAGTTAGACTTAAGTTTAGTAAAACTGCAATATTCATATTCCTTTCTGGGTTTTTGTCAAGTACATTTGAGAAGCTTTAAGTGAGGAAAAAAATTTAATTATTTTATATTTGATGCATATTATATTTGTCGCATGGTGGCGCAGTTGGTTAGCACTGTTGCCTTGCAGCAAGGAGGTCGTCCTTATATCGACCTAAATTGTCCTTAGGTGTGAGTGGGTGTGTGGTTGTTTGTCTCGTTCGTCTCTGTGTGGCCCTGCGATGAACTGGCAACCTGTCCGGGGTGTCCCCCGCCTCTCGCCCCTTGACCGCTGGAGATAGGCTGCTCTCCCGCGACCCTCTGTGGAGGATTAAGCGGCTGCAGAAAATGGATGGATGGATTATATTTGTCAAGCAAAAACTTTGTACCGCCCAAGATTTTCCCACATTTTTTACATATAAGAAAGCAACTTCACTACACAACTTCACAAGCTCTTTAGGGCTGTAAGAACATTAAAGTGACAATAAAATTGAGATATGACAAAAAATAATATGTTATCAAAGCAACAAGTCTTTTCTCAGAATAAATAACGTTAACATTTGACATTCTGTTGACACGTTTGAGCATATTAATGATTTTACTGAAGCATGCACTGAAATAAATAATGTCTAATTGACTAAAATAATTTAAAAGTATGGGAATTTTTTGATAAAAAGTATATTATTTCAGTGCATTATCATTAACAATATTACTATGACAATTTAAGTACTTTATATTATATTATAAACAAGATTTCCCCAGTTAAATAATACAAATCAGATTTTTTTAATTGCTTTTTTCTTGGTGTGGATGTTTCAAAGAACTCAAGAGTTTTTGTTTTTTTTAATTGAACCTGTGCCAAACTTCATTCACTTCTATTTTTCAGAAACCTCAGCTCATTTCTGGAGGTAAAAAGTTCTGTCAGTTTCTAAAGGACCAATGTCCCATAGTGTCAGAGACCTACTACCCCACCTTTTGGTGCTGGGAGAGTCGCATCCAGACTCTGCTGAGGCCCTTTGTCACTGCCAAACCCGGAGTCGTCTATAGAAAGTAAGTCCTTGCATCATCCATCATTACAAGTTTTCTTTTCCACAGGTTGATCATCTAGTGGCGCTCATTTTGGCATAAATCAGATGAATATTTGTAATTTTTACCAGCTTCACATTATTTATTATCAGTAAACTGTTGTTTTTTATTATTATTATTATGTAATTTTTCTTGTCATGTCAGTATATTTTATTTATTTTTTACTTATCATATTATTCATTTATGTTTATTTTGGCTTTGCTTTTTATTGCTTTTTTCTATTCTTTTTTTGAAATATTGTTCTCAAGGACATTCCCCCTTTTGCTTTTGAATGTCCCCTTGGTCAAGGAGACTATTATTCCCACAATGCACAGGGCCTGTATCCATCCCGGGGCAGCACTAGCTCAGTTGGGAGAGTGGCCGGTCTGGTAACCGGAGGGTCACCGGTTCAATCCCCAGCTCTGGCTGGGTTAGATTGTCGTTGTGTCCTTGGGCAAGACACTTCACCCACCTTGCCTGTGTGAATGTGAGTGTGACTGTGTGTGAATGTTGGTGGTGGTCAGAAGGGCCGATGGCGCAGAATGGCAGCCTCGCTTCTGTCAGTCTGCCCCAGGGCAGCTGTGGCTACAGACGTCTGTCGTAGTTTACCACCACCGGTGAGAATGACTGTGTGAATGAATAATGCAACTCTGTAAAGCGTCTTTGAGTGACCTAGAAAAGCGCTATATAAAACTGATGCATTATTATTATCCCAGTGGAGATCTCTGTTATCAAACCCACTAAGACTGATGGCCACATTCACTGTAATAATGACATTTGCTCTGGGGACCATTGGACCCCCCCCCTCATTGATGTTATCCAAGGTTGACCCAAAGACGTATGAAAACTGTCCTATTTGTCGCGGGCTGTTTGGGTGAAATTCCACTCACCTCATTGTCTGAAGGGAGAATTAGAGACACCCCCTCCCACTTTGTGTGCTTGTTGCTCTGCATCAGCCCTCCTTGGCTTTAAAGCCTTGCCTCAGGTGTATATTTCATGGCAGCTCTGTAATTTCATGCTGATGTCTTCACCGCAGGCCAGCCAAGCGGGCTCACCGGCAGCTCTGTGTGTGGGTTTTGAAAGGCGCTAGGACTGAACGACCTCATCTACTACGCTACGGTTGTATAGCACAGAAATTGATTGAGCATAAGAACCCACTGGTGCAGTGCCCACCGCTGTATCTTAACTGACTGTGTTGCAGAGTCCAGTGAAATGATGATCAGGAGGCAAATGAGGTAGCTGTCAGTGAGCTGAGCGCACATATCTAATTCCCCTCTATGTCTGCGATGGATACAGTGATGTAATCACTACCTGGAACTCAGCTGAAAACCTAAACTGTGCAGCGAGTGGAATCAGAGTTTTTGAACAGTTTCTAATGATCTTAAATTATGCACACAATCCCTAATTTACCACCGATAGTCATCATCGTGAAAATGTGATGTTCAGCGTGTGTTTGTGTGAATGAGAGTGTGATGCAGATGCAAGATCAGTTTCAAAGAGACCCACATTTGAGCTGCGTGTCCCACTCATCTCTGCAGTGAGCTTATTAAGGCAGCAGATGGAGGACAGATATCTGTGGATTGGTTTGATAACGATGACAGCCACGCTTATCCTGACCCCACCACCAGGCCCACGGTCCTCCTCCTCCCTGGTCTGACCGGCACCAGCCGAGAGTCCTACATCCTGCACATGGTCCAGCAGAGCCGGGATCTGGGCTATAGGTGGGTGGTCTTGGCTGCGGTCCAACACTGAGCAGACATTCAGGGCACTAAATCACAGCCTGAAAGTGTCTCAGCCTTTCTCTTTTCATTTACCATTTAAATTACTGATTTCTTGTCCAATCAAAGACAAATATCTCTTATGTCTTATCAGTATTGTTTAAATAGTAAAACCTGATGATCTGCTTTTTAAAAATAACATCAGAAATTGAGTCTGGGGTTATTTTAGGTGAAGTGCACTAACAAAAGGAGCAGTAAAGCCTTTCTGTTTCAAAAGCAGCTTTTGTAAATAGCCAGCACAAGCTACAAGAGTTGCATATGGATGCAGTTTTCCTCCTGGTTTCCTCCGTCTCCAACAGGCTCCTTTCTGTGTTCTCCGCACTCATTCTTTCACCCGGATTCGGGATGACTGGGAGGAGAGCCGGCAAACTCAGCATCTTCCACCCCTCATGCTTGTCTGTGTAGCTTAATTAATTACAGCTTATCCCCGTACAAGCTTTGCAGCTTAGCTCCGACCAGCTTCCGTGTCTCTGCTGCAGAGCATGTTTAAGCACCCCACTGTCGCTGCCCCGCCTCCTCCTGCCCAGCGCCCCGTGTAGCTGCACAACGCTGCTGACTTACACTGATAGAAACAGCAGGTCTGACTCCAGCACATAATAGATGACTGGTGAGGCGTGGGGCGGAGAGATGCTGGTGTCTTTGCTTTGCAGAGTGTGCAAAATGCTGCAGCTAGGTGCATCAGTTTCTGAGTAGTTATTTGTGTAAGAAACAATAAAATTAATTTAGTGATTGTTGTCATCACTTTTTTGGGGGGGTATATTTTTCTGTCAGATTTAATGTGTTGTTTCTTTCATTCTGAGAAGATCTGAACATACATGTCAGATCATCAGATAGTTTAACATTTTTATTTTTATTTCAATTTAAGAAAATTGTTTAAATATAAAAAATAAATGTAATTAAATCATTTTGATGTATTAAATCAGGAGACATTTAAAATGTACTTCAAGCAAAAGCCCAGTTTTTAGGAGGTTAAATAATAAATTAATGCAAATCCATCCATAAAAATATCTATTTTAGAATAAAGCTATTAAATATTTGCTTTTTGATCCGTTTTTTTATTTATTTGAGGTTGAATCTAATCACAATAAATTGTTGTTAATATGTATACTGTCAAAATGTATTTTAAAAACACTTTTGAAGCTGAATGAAGGTGTTATATTTTACTTTTTTTTTTTTTTTTACAAAAAGACACATAAAGTCAGTACCCCTCACTGGTAATCTGACCAGCACCAGAACCGTTTAAGTTTTAGAATGATTAGAATTAGGGCTTCAGTTTTCCATAAACATAAATGTTGTTAAAGTATCTTTTTATTTAAACATCTTTGAACTTATAGTTTTACCATTAATAGATAAAGTGATAAAGACGATGAGCTCATTAAGTTTTTTCTTTGTTTTTTGTATTTCAGATGTGTAGTTTTCAACAACAGAGGGGTTTCTGGTGAAACACTACTGGTAAGAGTGGTTCAACATCTCATTATTTATTTTTTTTAAACTGTATTATTTCCATTTCCAGAAAGGGGTCTTGAGCAAAATTGAGAGTTTTTCCTTTTAGCTTTGTGGATTTGTCCTTTCCTGTTGTCCTGAAGTCTCCCGTGCTCGTGCAGCGAAGCCCACAGGACTCCTAAGTGGACAGAGAGCACAAATAGTTTTGTGTTGTTACACTGCTGGGATTAAGTTGCAGACACACACTTGATTTTTTATGCAGATCCACAATAGTATGACCTCGGACACCTGGCTTAATCTGTCCTTCCACATCGAGGTATTTGACCACCAGAGTCGGGCTGTGTGTTTTTATTACTGGTGTGGATTTTCTACAATCAACCTAATGTTCCCCTTTGTGCACATAAATATGAATCAGTGTGTCTTGCTGCTGTTTTAACAAAAACATCATTCATTTTCTCCTTTAAACACTCAAACAAATTCAGGTTGATTAAGCCTTAGTTGTGCTGTGGGTCACATGTAGAGTTGTGTTGACTCAGCTGTATTTAAATTAAAAAAGGACCCTGTAACCTTGGAACTGAGTCAAGTGGTGGTAAGGAATGTGTTTCCTCCAGTATTTCAGTGGGGATTTGTTCCATAGTTTATGCAAACGATTTAGCCATTGTTCACTTGTGTCACTCTGTGTTCAGTTACAGTGAATAATATCCTTCATTGTTTGCCATAACCAGTGCATTCAAACAGCCCACTGTGTGCAAGATTTTCCTGCAACAGACTAAAGCCCACATGTTGTGTCCTCTTTTTAGCCTTTAAAGTAGTAAAGTAGTTGTGAAACCTCTCCTTTAAGTGCTTCTAATGTATTATTTTAGTTACTTTTTGTTGTTTTTAAACTTCCCTGTTTGCGAGTGGGGATTTATTTGCAGACCCAGTGGAGAAACGGTAACAGAGGAGGAAAAAACAGGAATTTAAACTGGCTGAGTTTCTTCTTGAATCCTAATTTAGAAGCCTTAAAGAGCTGAACTCCATCCTGAGAAAGTGTCTTTGTTAAATAGGCTCTGTCAAGCTGAGGTGGCTTGTTTTAAATATTAAGTAACCTGGAACCAAAGAGGATTTGACCACTTCTCACAAGAAAATGTAAAAGAGTTCTTATAGTTGCCAAATAGCCAATTAAACAACAATATATTTAGCCAGTTTTTGTTTTCATGAACTTTAAAATAGGATTTCTTTTCTACATTTATAGTATGCAATAGCTAAAACACATATCATGTCTTGTTCACGAGTGAGGGAAGGAGGGAGCGGGAGATCGACAGGCGGATTGGGGCAGCGTCTGCAGTGATGCGGACGCTGAACCGGTCTGTTGTGGTAAAGAGAGAGCTGAGCCAGAAAGCAAGGCTCTCGATTTACCGGTCGGTCTACCTCCCAATCCTCACCTATGGTCATGAGCTTTGGGTAGTGACCGAAAGAACGAGATCGCGGATACAAGCGGCTGAAATGAGTTTTCTCCGCAGGGTGGCCGGGCTCAGCCTTAGGGATAGGGTAAGAAGCTCGGACATCCGGGAGAGACTCGGAGTAGAGTCGCTGCTCCTCCATGTCGAAAGGAGCCAGTTGAGGTGGTTCGGGCATCTGGTAAGGATGTCCCCTGGACGCCTCCCTCGGGAGGTGTTCTGGGCATGTCCTGCCGGCAGGAGGCCCCCAGGTCGACCCAGGACAAGCTGGAGGAAATACATCTTCAGTTTGGCCTGGGAACGCCTGGGCGTTCCAGCTGAGGAGCTGGTGGACTTGGCCGGGGAGAAGGTGGCCTGGGCTGCCCGACTTGGAATGCTGCCCCCGCGACCCGGACCCGGATAAGCGGAAGAAGGCGAGGCGAGACATATCATGTTTGACATCCCGTGGCAGAGCAAAAGCCAGCAATGCAGAGAAAATAAAACAAAGCCCAGACACAATAATGACCTTCCAGTCCCCTTCCATATCAGTTCTGTCTTATCAGCAAAAAAAATAATAAGTTGGCTCTGTTCCCTTTTGGTATTTCACACAGTGCCAGTCAGAGGTAGCTCAGCGTCATGTCAGCCTGTGCTTACGTACACAACTCAGAGGCGTTTCATCAACTTCTACCCCCTCATTCCACCTCAATCACTTTATGCATGACTGGTGCAGGAAGGAGGCGTTTCAGACCTAAATTTAGAGCTGTTTCTGTATTTGTTTTGTGATGACCTCATGTCCAGATTATTGTGCTAATTAAACCTGTGTAGACTAACAAAACTCAGTCAGACTTAGCTACTAATGATTCTTTGGCTCCATTTACTTTTTTATTTAGATGCGAAATACTGAGAGGCAGAAAGGCTTTGTGATGACATAAACACTGAGCTAGCTGTTCCTCTTTGCCTCAGGCTGCTGCTGAACTGCAGCAGTGCATTCTAACCGTTTTTATCATGCACTGCAACATTAAAGTCCTTGTGCTCGGAACCGATGAACTCAGATTTCTTTTTCTTGTTTTCTGAACTCAGAACTTTCTGAACTTTGGTATTTTCAAAAGAAGGAATGTTATATTTTGCTTGCAAAAGAAGTCACAAAATGTTTAACCAGATCAGATTTTTAATTATTTTATGAAATTGGGGGCAATTTGTGTTTATGTGAGTGGCAGCATAATAACATTCTAAAAATTACAGAAGACAAAGGTGATAAAAAGTCATTCCTGAACTTATTTTTTCTTTTTGAAAAGGTGTTATTGTCTCCTTTTTACCTGGTAAGTTAAAGTTCTTCAAGGGCGACTTGAATTCTCATGTCACAAATTGGCAAACCACCAACATGAACCACGGTTTGTTTGCAGAAAACTAGGCTTTGTACTCCAAATGTGTAATGTTAATCCAAGTTTTTCTGTAGAGATTCTTTCCGCAGCGTTATCAGACACTTTTATTGACATTCTGAGTCTGTCGGTAGTACGTGCAAACATTTTTAATCTGCTGCACCTGACTGCTGACTGCAGCTACGTTCATATGGATCCAGCACCACAGTTTTTCTGCCTGGCGATAAATTAAACATACTTAAAAGGAAAAATAGAACCCCAGGTTGAAACATTACAGAATTTTTATTTTAAGATATAGAGAAGTGGGTATTGACTATGTTGTTTTTGCAGACCCCGAGGACCTACTGTGCAGCCAACACCGAGGATCTGGAGACTGTTATTGAGCACATCCAGAAAACCCACGAATCTGCTCCAATCATGGCTGCTGGTGTGTCCATGGGAGGGTGAGGACACACTTCAGTAGCCGCAAACAATAACAATAATATTTCTCAGAAAATGTTCCAAATTTGGTGGCAGTTTGGCGTTAGCTAAACGCGCCACAGACAAGCCAGTGCTCTATGGCAAGGAACACATATTTTTTCATTGCACAACACTAATCCCCTGAATAGAGATTGGTCTGAAATAAAATCCCTTCTTTTTTTTTGCCGCCTTCATCTCTCCCTCTCACCATATTCAGGATGATGCTGGCCAACTATTTGGGGCGCAAGGGCCAGGAAACCTGTCTGAAAGGGGTCATAGTCTTCTCAGCAGGCTGGGACGTATTTGAGTGCTCCGCGTCACTGGAAAAACCCCTGGACCGTTTCCTCTTCAACTCCTACCTCACCAGCTGCCTCCAAGCCTCTGTGCACAGGTCAGCCAGGGCCAGAGCAGGATTAACACAGCCACCAGAACACGACTCACAAACTGCTTTTCTATACAAGTAGCTTCACCTCACAGCAGTTTAGTAACAGTCTCACTGATGTTCTCTCCTGCAGACACAGGCCGGTGCTCGAAAAGTGTTACGACATCGATCACGTCATGAAGGTAGGGATTCTTATCAGCGATGATTATGAAGTTTGATTGAGTTAAACTGTTATAATTGGTCTCTACAGGCGAAGACCATCCGAGAGTTTGATGAGAGGTTCACCTCCATAATGTTTGGCTATCCCACTAATGACGACTACTATCGTGACGCCAGTCCTGTCCACAAGCTGAAGTCTGTGCAGGTGCCAATGTTGTGTCTGAACGCTGCTGATGATGTCTTCTCTCCCTCTCATGGTGAGCTGTCTCAAAAAAATAAAGTACAAATTCCCCTCATCACTAGTAGTTTTTATTGTTAATTATTATTTAAGGTTTTATGACACTATTCAGAGTTGCCTAATCTATTATAGGTGACAGTAATTTGTATTTGCATGATGATTTTTAGAGCATCTTTCTTCAGTGCAGTAGCAATCCTGAGCCATAGGATGCAGCTGCCACACTTTTTTACTCAGGATCTGCAGAACCTCCTACAGGCCTGAGGAGAAAGGTCTAAAGCACTGCAATTAATTACAGCTAGACCTTATTTCTTTTCCAAAATTCTTGTGAATTTGTATTTTTTTATTGCTCAAATGGTGTTTTTGCATTGTCAAAGATAGATATTTGAAGTGGGAGATGTAAATTATGTGCAACTTTCAGCACTAATAGCATAAAGCACAGCTGCTCTCCTCAGTCAGGCTAAAGCTAGTATCTCACTGAGCTGTGACTGTTAGTGATACATTCATAAATGTCCCAAAATGTTTGTTTTCAATTTCCTGGTGTGAGTCGCAGGGTCTCGCTCTCTTGTCCCTGCTAGAGCTTGGAACATGTTTCAAAAAATTTCTCCAGACAAATTTCCTTCCCAGATAGCCACAGAGTTGCCTCAGGTTTCTGGATTCTCTCTTTTTTCAGTTTCTGTGAGTCAGAAAGTGAGAGAAATGAAAGACAACTTGGGAAGGGTTGACAGCAAAATTGTGAATACATTTCATCATGATGAAGACACTGTGTGACAAAATTGTGGCTTTAAAACCTATTAAAAATTGTCAAATGTACCTATTTAACATGATTCAAGAGGAATCTGTGTAAATTCTTGCACTTTTTAGCCAGCTCATTCAGTCCAGTGAGATAACAGCTCAAAGGTTAATTATCTAATCATTGTGCAGCAGCACTGATCTGTTGCACAGTATTTTTTATGTGGATGAAGCCTCTTGACACCTCAGAGGAGAAAACGTGAACTGAGCCCTGTGTTTTGTTTGCAGCCATTCCGGTGGAGGCGGTGAAGCAGAATCCTCACCTGGCCTTGCTTATTACCTGTCACGGTGGCCATATTGGTTTCCTGGAGGGCCTGTGGCCACGACAGAGCACTTACATGGACCGAGTCTTCAAGCAGTACGCGAAGGCAGTCATTGAAGAAGGCAGTGGACTCAAAGACCTCTTTTGATAAGAGAACTTCACAAAGTGTTCCTCTAATTTCACTTCCTCTCTCTGCCTTTTTTCCTTGGCCCTTAATCTTTCTGTGTTGCAGTCCATCCACTGTTCTTTCCTTTTATGTTTCCATTTTTGTCTTCCATGCCTTTTCTTTTTTATCAGTCTGTCCTTGATATCAAATCTCATTCATCTTTGCTCCTTGCAGTGATTTTCTTTCATTGATGCTTTGCATACATCCGTACCATTTTTACATCCACCACACTAAAAAACTAAAATTCTTTTTTAAAGGGCATATTATTGAATGCATCTTTTATTTAGTTGTTGCATTTACCAAGTCTGTATTCATGTGCTCAGTAATAAGCGTAGCTGCTCATGTCACTGCTGAAAAGCTGAATCTGCACCATGTCGTTTAGTTGCTTTAGTTAGGTAAAGAATTCGGTGATTACCCCGTGCAATCATTTTTTTAAAGTCAAAAGAAGTACTGTATATGAGGATCCAACCACTCTATGTTGATGAAATGTCCTGTATTTTTAGCACCTTTTATAAGTAGGATTTTAGCCCTCAGGGAGTTCAGTTTGATTTCTTTCCTTCTTGTTTAATTTCACCACTCACCATGAGTTTTCCTCAGTCGTTTACCAGTTCATACCTGTGATGCGTTTTAAGTTATAACCTAGTGTGTGATTTGCACTTGTGTGCTTTCTTTCAGAGAGTTAAAAAGGCTGATTCTATGTGATGTTGAATATAAACTTAGTGTCAGGAGACATATAGCTTCTGAATGCAGAAGGAGGCATGTGAAACTATAAAATTCTTTTTTTTTAAAGTGTAAGAACATCACATTGTGGCAGTGGAAGAACAATTTTCTGGCCCTTCTGAGTGTTCAGATTGCTAGCACACTTGTGGTGAGTGTGCAGATCAACACCTGTGTTTTTACCTGGTCTTCATCTTCTTCTTTTTCTAGTTTCATTGGAGTTTTTGACATTGCCTTAAGCTGTGTGGGGGAAACCGGCTCTATGATTGGAGACAGTTCCCTAAATATTTTAACTATCCCTGTAGGCTGAGCGCTGAAGCATCACCAGAGGTCAAAGTTGGAGGTGTATGAATTAAAAATGCTGTATCTTTAAAGCCTATTTGATTTTATAGATTATCACAAGAACAGCATTGAGAAATATAGTAAAGTTTAGTAAGTAAAGTTTATTTATATGGCACCTTTCACAGAAATATACCAAGGTGGAGCTTAGCAGAATTTTTATTTTACTAAATTGTCTGAAGATCTGCTATTTTATATTTAAATTACCTTAAAATAGGTAATGTAGACTAAACTCTTTGTGCAGAGGAAAAGGTTGCACTGTGGTGTGGTGGTTTTATATCATCACATTATAAAAAAACAGGATTAAATCTTTGCTGAGGCCCCTTTTGAGTTTATATGTTCCCAGTGAGATTGTGTGTTTTTGTGCCGTTTCTCCCACCATCCAAAAAAGTCCAATTTAGGTTAATTGAAGACCCTAAATTGGCTATAATTTCCATAATTACTTCCAAGCTGGCAAAAAGGACAGTAGCATTGACATCTAAAGATGCAGATGCATTTAGAGATTTGACATATTAACACAGTCATGTTTTTTTAAGCATCAGATACCTAAATACAAAAAAAAAAAAAACATTTTAGAAAACTAATTATTTGAACATACAGCAGAATATTAAGAACTATAACCTGGAAAAAATATCTGATTTGCAATTTTTAGTCAGGAAAATGTCCCATTCATTTACACCAAGGGGCTTATAAAAGCTTATACTGCAGACAGCCTCTAGGGGGCGTTTGTTTCAGACTCAAATTCCTTGCTAGGTTCCTCTGTCCAGTTATCACTGATGCAGACAAGAAGCTAAAAGAAAAATGTATCAACTTCCAAGCTAAAACGCTTCAAAGACATTAAAGCAACAAAACATAGCCAACTTTTAGGGATCTTTCCTTTGATTATATTTCTTGGCGTGGCCTTTTTGACCTCCTCATCACTGTTTGCAGACATATTTATATTTAAGATTTTAATTAAAGAATCATTCTTAAACATGTTGAAGTACTTAATTCCTCCTGCTTTCAGTATAACTAAAAGACACCTGTGTGAAGTTTAGATTCAACAAACATGAAATAGAATGATGACAATCTCCTGACTGGACTCTCTGGAAGAAAGCGAATTGGAGTTTTTATTTGTAGGTACCGGTATTCTGCACGCACTTTTATTTTCACTTACTTTACCTTCACGCACACCAAATAGTTTTACAAATGGATGATGATGTGGATCATTTTTTGTCATTGACAAAGAATGTAAAATTGCACTTTTTGAGTTGATACTATCATGCCTCTAATTCCTTACTGCAAAGCACTAACTTGATTAGAGCTATGGGAGTTTATTCTAATCGCTGCTTAACCGAGCAGTTTGTACATTTCTTTATGAAAATGTCGGCAAGTGCTGTAAGTCCTAAGGGTGATTTGACACACCTTGATTTTAAAGAAGTCAAACAGAAAGCGAAGCGTGTGCATTGGCTGTCTGAAGTTGTGTGTGCTGCTTTACAAAATGTGTATAGCTGATTAGAGCGAGTCATTTTTGCTCTTTTTCTTGTGCCAACAATGATACAGGGGCTGGCTACCATAATTGAGTTGGCATGATAGAATCGAGTAGATTTGACAGATGTCCAGAATTTCTTTAAAAAAAAAAACTGCATGAGACTTTTTGACTTTCCATTTCTGTGAAAACTTTAGAGTCCTTTTGTTCTTCAAAGTTTACATTAATTAGCTCATCTCCGTCATGTCCTGAACCTTAACATGACTTTGTAATCTGTAGCACAAAGGACATGTTTGTTTTTATTTTCATGTCATGCTGCATTTTCATTTTTCTCACCACTTAAAAGAAGAGAAGTAACATCACTTGTGCAGCAATAAAACTTTAAAAAATGAGAAGACTCTACAGTACTAGTATGTTGACATCATCATCATCATGGGTGTAATATGCTGTATTTGTTAAATTATTAAATAAAGTCTAGGTCCGTTTGTGTTCTGGTTCTGTTGCTTTTGTTTGTGGTGTATATCAGTATATATATATATTAGTATATCAGCTGTATATTCAAACTCTAAACCAGGGCTATTCAATAGGTGGCTCGCGGTCCAGATCCGGCCTAAGACCCGCACATTTCTCGCCCACCAGCCATATACGGAGGGGGGATTTTTTTGCATGAGTTTATGAGTGTAAGTGTAACTTTTAACCATTTATGCTGGTGGTGATTTGAACCTGGGTCTCCCAGGTGAAAGGTGGCTTTCTCTACCTCTAGGTCCCACGGTCTCCTCTAAGGAACAGATGCTGTTTTAATAGAAGTTAGAGGGTTTTTTCCCCAGGCTTACATACATTAAAAAAACAGCTTAGATTACATTTATATTTCAATTATGACAAACTACTGCTTTCACAATAGCAAAATAATTGCAGCTGTACAGTTTAAACATCAGCTCTCTACCTCTGCGAGTCAGTGCGGTTAGACAACCCCCACTCCCGGCCCGCAGAGTCTCCACGAAGTGTCACGTGACCCTTCCTGGTTTGTAATTGAATACCCCTGCTCTAAACCTTCTGCGTTAAGTAAAAAAAAGTTTTACTTATTCTTTAGTAACTAAGTTACACAGAATTTACCCAAAATGTTTCTAGAAAAAGTTTTAAAAACAAAACAAAAAATGTCAGAAAATCAAACAGCACAGTCTAAACAGCTTATCTATTATTACTTATTCGTAAAACAGACCATCTTTTTATATATTTCTTACTATTGGATGGAATATGTGTTTTTTTGACATCTAAAATATTTTTGATGTCAACTTGCCTCAGGCTTTTACTGCAGTTTTTTCTAAAAGGAGCAACTATGAGCTGCTATAATCTGATTTTTATCCTGACAAGTTCAAGCTGAAAATACTCATGTGTCAAATTGGGGTAAAGGAGATGGAATACCAACATTGTCCTTCTGCCAGAGGGGATCCCAGCACATCTTTATTTATAGTGGATGGATGCAAAAAAGGTCATTTAATAAAAAAAATTAAGTTAAAAATAGGAATTCCACTTCACATTCCACTTGCATCATTCAGTTCAGTGTGCCCTGTTGAATGCCAGATCTAGCTCTAACAAATCCTTTATCTTAAATGACCTTTTCACCCAGCAGTACCTAGACTTCTTTTTTCTAGTTGAAACGTGGGAACAAGATGGTAACTTTGTCCATTCTAATGAAATCTGTCCTCCAGGTTGCTCTGTGTTTACCACACCACGCCCCTCACGCCGTGGTGGAGGTCTCGCTGTGGTCTTTAAGAACAAACATGCCTGTAGTCTGATCAACAGTGACTGTCTCACTACTTTTAAATGTCAGATCATCAAAGTAGGGTTACAAGATGTATTTTACTGTGCTTTAATTTCAGATTTCTTATCATCCATGATTAAGCTGGAAAAGGTTTTAATTCTGGGTGACTTTAACTTCCACATTGATAACCCTGAGTGTAACACAGCAGCTGATTTCTTATCCATCACTGATTCTTTTAACTTTGAACAGCACGTTTCAGAACCAACCCATAATATGGGTCACACTTTGGATCTAGTCTTCTCTCTGGGACTAAACATCAACCAGTTACATGTTGAGGAGGTTCATGTGAGTGACCACAGCTGTGTTTTCTTTAAGATTCAGTCTAACGTTGATCCTGTCCCTCACAAACTGAGTTCAGAAAGATGCATCATTAATCAGTCAGCAGCTGATGGTTTTTCTGTAATGTTTGATAGAAACTTAGTTCATGGTGAACATGCAAACTCCTTCATCCAGTCATTTAATCAGCAGTGTTCTACTATCTTAGATAAGGTAGCTCCAGTTAAACAAACAGCGGTATCTCATAGAAGGAACAGTCCCTGGATGAACGAACATATTTATAATCTCAGAAGGACATGCCGTAAAGCTGAGAGGCTTTGGAAATCAACAAGAATGGAAATTCACCGACTGTACCTTAAGGAATTGATAACATCTTTAAATGAAATGGTTAAAAACTCCAGAGCTGTTTACTTCTCTCAACTAATTTCCTCAAATAAAAACTCCAAAGTTCTGTTTGACACAATCAATCAGATAGTTTCACCTAAAACGCCCCAAATCCCTGTGTTCTCAAGGTCTGATTGTAACAACTTCCTTTCATTCTTTGACAACAAAATTAGAAACATCAGGTCAGGTTTCTCACCCCCATCTGCTCCCTACTCTCCCATCCACCCTCCTCCTTCCCATACCTGGTCCTTCTTCACACCTGTTCATTTTCAGAACATCTGTCTCATTCTTAAAAACATGAAAAAATCTTCAAGCCCAGTTGATATTCTCCCAACCTCTTTGCTTTTTAAAGCTTTTGACCTAGTTGGCCCATGCATTGTGGATTTTATCAATCTATCCCTCCAAACCGGCTCTGTCCCCTCCATCTTTAAACACGCTGTTATTGAACCCATCCTTAAAAAACCCAGTCTGGACTCCTCTCAGCCAAATAACTACAGGCCCATTTCCAAACTGAGCTATATCTCTAAACTCTTAGAAAGAGTCGTGGCTGATCAGCTGGTCTCTTTTCTGGAACAACACAACGTTTTTGGTAAATTCCAATCTGGTTTCCGTAAAAAACATTCAGCAGAAACAGCTTTACTCAAAGTATCCAGTGACATCATGATGGCAGCAGACTCCGGGGAGTTTACAGTCTTAGTTTTGTTGGACCTTTCTGTTGATCACAGCACCTTAGTGAACAGACTCCGTGACCTGGTGGGGATCTCTGGAACAGTTTTAGACTGGTTCAGATCGTACCTCTCAAACAGAAGTTTCAGTGTCCATATAAACAACATCATGTCAGATACTACAGATCTGTTCTGTGGGGTACCCCAAGGCTCTGTTCTGGGTCCACTCCTGTTTTTACTATATATCCATCCTCTTGGACAGATCATTAATAGATGTCACAATGTCTCCTACCACCTTTATGCAGATGACATTCAGCTGTACTGCTCCTTCAAGGACTCAGAGTTCTACAAACTGTCTGAACTACTGGAGTGTCTGTCAGCTATTACTAACTGGTTAGAAAAGAACTTCCTTCAGTTAAACCCTGAAAAGACTGAATGTCTGATTGTTGCCCCTGATAGGACGGTCCCTCTGATCAGTCAACATATTGGACATTTAAGTTCTGCTGTAAAGTCAAACCTGAGGAATCTGGGTGTTATTTTCGACCAATCAATGTCTCTTGAAGGTCACTCAAAACAGCTGGTCAGAAACTGTTTTTATCATCTGAGAAATATTTCCAAACTGAGAAAGTTGGTGTCAAAACCTGAACTGGAAATGGTTCTTCATGCTTTGATCTCCTCCCGTCTAGATTACTGTAACACACTTTTCACATGTTTGAACCAAAAAGCCCTTTATGGCCTTCAGCTGGTCCAGAACTCTGCAGCGAGGCTCCTCACTGGAGCAAACAGGAAAGATCACATCACTCCTATTCTGAAGTCTCTGCACTGGTTACCTGTTAAATGTAGAGTTCATTTTAAAATCCTGACTCTAACTTTCAGGGCCCTACATGGTCAAGCTCCTCTTTATGTTACTGAACTGATAAAGCCGTACGCTCCAACCCGAGTCCTCAGGTCCACAGACCAGAATCTCCTAACAGTTCTAAGGACCAGATTTAAAAGTCGAGGTGATCGCTCCTTCCAGTCTGTTGCACCGCGACTTTGGAATGACCTTCCTTTAGTTTGACGCTGTATAGACAGTCTGGACTCCTTTAAAAAGCAGCTAAAATCTAAATAAAATAAAATAAAAACAAAATCTTTTATGTTCTCTTGTTGTTTAATGATTTTGATTTGTAATGATATTTTTGTTTGTTTTATTGATTTTATTTTATTTTTTTATCATATTTGATTCTGTTTTCTGTGAAGCACTTTGTGATTTTTGTCTGTGAAAGGGGCTATATAAATAAACTTTACTTACTTACTTACCATCCAATTACTGTGCTAATAGCTGAATGTGGAATGAATTCAGAGCGTTATGACTAATATCAGTTATTTTGTGCAAGTAATGATTTTGCTTACAGACCAACAAATACCGGTAGAATCCCTGTAAAAAGTCAAGCAATAGATGGGGAAAAAAAACAAAGAATTTAGAACTAATCTTTATTACATTCATAAAATTTCAACAACAATAGCAGGACTCTACTGTTATATTATTCACAGCCAGCAATCACAATGGTCAACATGAGGTAGATCAACCAGGCACCAAGGCTACCACTGAGCTGCACAAACACATTAAACACATTTTAGTGAAGATTGTGAGAGCAAGTTGCATATTAAGTATTAGATTTAAAGGAGAAACACATTCGATGGACCAATAGAGAATGATACCTGTCTTATATTTGGACCAATTTTCAGGGAGCAATAGTTTTGCTTATATTAATCAGCTTGAATAGTGCAATTTCCTATCCCCAATGACATTCAATATATTTAAAAATCATCTGTTTGGGTTCCTGTGCAAAGACGTTGTGGGTATCACACTTCAAAGGGATTATTTCTCCAAAATGCTTGTCAAATAAATAAAAAAAATCCCTCACGGACCTTTTTTTTGTTATTAAAATCCAACATGAAAAGATCAAGGCATACAGTTTAAAGAAATATCTAGGTAGATTTCTTCTTGCCTCCGTAACATAATATGGAGAAAGACAACCAAAGGTAACAAAAACTAAAAAAAAAGAAAGACATTAACCATCAGAGGAATAAAAGGGAGGGGATGATAAAATATATTAATAATGTAAACAAAGCTTTAAACAGTACAGCAGTCCAAAAGCCAACAATTTGATCTTGTATCATTCATACAGTCCAAATCTTTGCCTCACAATCATTCTTCATTCTCATTGGTCGTTGGAACAGGTTCTTTGTGACTGTGTTTACATCATTTAAGGCATATTCTTTTGACAACCCTGTGGAGAAACACAGAAAAAACACTTTCAAGTATGGGATCGGCTGCTTTTGACAACTTTTTGAGTACCCTTTTTTGTGTTGGGTATATGTTTGTTGGAGGGGGGGTGAGGTACACACAAACGACAGCTGAGATAGTCAAAGAGATAGTCAGTCTAAGAACACGACAACAGGATCTGAAGTCCCAGGCACAACAACCTGCAGGATAACTGGCAGTGAGGAAGCTTGATTGTGACATTTGGCTCCGCACTAGTCAGTAAATGTCAAAATGCAAAGTATTTGTTTCAGAAATAGGTTTACGCTGCTCTGATTGGCGTTAGCATGTGGATTCTGTATCTAAGTCAGGGTTTTATTCTCTAAGTTTGAATTCAAGTCATTCAACAAAAATAAAACCATACATTCTCTATAAGCCACAACTTTGTAAACTTCCTTAGTTGTGAAATTTCAGTCATTTGGACAATAAAACCACCCTGATGCAGCTTCCTGTCAGAAAAGATTATCGATGCCACAAACAGCTTAGAGGCACAATAGATAAGTTTTAACGTGCTAAGATTAAATAGTTGCTTACTGTTCAAATCTCGTTGATATAAAGAGTAGGATTTGATCGTTTCGTCGATGGAAACTTCTATTTTAATATAACGAGTTAATAGGGTCCATGGAGTTTCAGAGGCAGAGCGGAAAGCAAAAAGAGAGAAGGCAAGGTGCAGCTGAGTCTTTGGTGCCAACATAAGTTAAACATATACTGTGAGCAGGGAGGAACGTCCTAACTGAGCTACATCCCTTCCATCTCCCTTTACTTGGAACCCTGAGATAAACACGCACGTCCAGAACTGGACGCATTGGATTCAACGTTCATGGACACACAATCCTCCAATAGTCCTGTTGCAGATTGGAGGGCATCCACTTTTGCAAAATATGACAAAAAAACAAATGAAGTTCAAGTTTAGGTGTGCTTTTTCTCCCCCTACAGCAGTCTTTTTTTGGTAGAACAAGTTCAAGTGGACACAAGTCAACGAGTCAGGCTTAGTGCACTGCTGCAGGAGTACGGATCCAGGAACAGCCAACTGCCCCTTACAGGAATTGTCGTTGCTGATCTACCCTTAACTCTGATCGCGCTTCTCCAGCAGAACCACTTCAAACGTGACGACCAGTCAGAAAGTAGAGGGGCCGATCCTCGCTGCAGTTGGCCGTCTGGAACTCGTCCCGGAGGCGGAACTGCCACTCGTCCTCCAGCTCCAGTCGGACGATGGTCTGACGCAGAGAGCTTCGGTCCTGACAGATCACACACAGGGTGGCGCCTGGGAGCAGAATCAAGATCAAAACTCATTTATTTTAGACCAAATTCTGACTGTTAGCAAAGGAAACGACTTCAAGTACACACGTAAATCACCTTTCAGAAAACGGAACCTCTTGAGGAGTCCAGACACAACGAAGGAGTCACAGAGATAAAGCAGGAGGCCACTGAACACCAAACCCTGATGATTAAGATTGGTGGAGTGTGGACGAGAGTTGATGTAGCACACGGTGATCTGCGACAAAACAAACACATGACGCGTCAATATTTCTTCTACTCCAGCAAACTTCCTAACGAACTTTTTAGATTACATGTAATAAAAAAACAATTCATTTTAACCCTTTTTTCTAGTTTGGTTTCCTCTGATAAAGCAAATGTGTTGGAAAAGCAAAGATAAGGAAAAAAATGTCCACGCATGCAAATGGTTTGTGCTGAGATTTTTCAAGGACACAAATATGATGTCATATGCAAATACACTGAATTTGCCTTGTTAGCATTTGCTGCACATGTGTGCATAGGCAGGTCAGGATGTTCTTCGCAAAACAGAGGAACACTGCAACGTGCTTCTGTGTGCCGTAAAAATCTTTTTATCACTTTTACAGAGTAATTGCAACATTTAGCATCTTAAAACGAGCTTTTATGTAATAATGGTTCAGCCACAGGGACGAGCGCAGCCTCTTGTGTCCTACCTCTGGGCTGAGGTTGAGGTAGCTGTCGATGGACAGAACTGGGTTGTTTCTGTTCTGAACAGCTTTTGGAAACAGTCTGTGGCTGCAGCTCTGCAGAAAGGTTTCCAGCAGGAACTGGGCCGGGGCGTCTAAGAGGGTCTGCTCGCTGTCTGGAGCGCAAACGTACTGCGATGGGCTGATCGGAGCCTTGTTTTCTATCTCCTGGAGAGACAGGAAAGCAGTGTGGCATTAGATGACGGTTTTATGGAGAAATGTATGTTTTTAAATCTTTTTTACAATCTACAAGTTTATGTAGTGTCACCAAAATACTTACCACAAGTTTAGGTTTGACCACAAAGTCTTTGTTTCCACCAACTGGAATGTGTTTCTTCATCAGGAAGAAATCATTGAAGCGGCAGAGGAGCAACCCACTGCTATTAACCCTCAGATTAAAGTCCACCTCCTCACAGCCATACCTGCAGAGAATAAAACATTAAGTATTAGCGCTGTACGCATCGTTAAATTACTGGCTGTCTGTGCACAAACCTACCGGTTAAGATCGTACTGAACGTTCTGCGTCAGGTCCACGTTAAGCATGACGAAGTCGTGGAGGTGACATCGACTGAAGGGGCTGCTGGGAGACCTGTGAGCTACGCTGCTGCTCCACTTACGAATACCACACATCGCGTACAGGGAGATCTTTGGCGTGTTCTCCATCTGCTGCAGCACTGTTTTCAGTGACACGTTGGAGAGAGTCGAAATTCCATCTGATGTGTCGCTAAAAAACACATTTCAGGGAGGAAAAGGTTTAGTTAGCTTGAAAAAGTCTGTAAAATGTAAAATCCGAGCATGGTTACGAAAAATTATAGTTTTACCCCTAAAACAATAATCAGAAAAGGTGTAGGCTGTAGGATTTACATGCTTACCCTTTATAATACAACTCATAGAATCATTTACATACTTTCCAATCAGGAAGTTGACACACAAAAACTAGTCAATAAGGAATTTAATGATATTGACATAAATAGACATAAATATCCGTGTACATGAGTTTATGCCTGTGCACATTAGGAACAGCATGTAACTATGTCTTTCAAAACTATAATTACTCTTTTGAATTCTTAACAATTGTTTTTATAAAGCAAAAGAGGTAAATCTGCAAAGTCCCCAGTTGCTGACATTCATTTCAACAGGAGCAAATACTACCATACAGATACTGTACTTTATCTTTACTTCTCTAGAGTTTTTTGTTCACAGGGTCACACCGGCTCCCCCCTCCCTCCCTCCCTACCTGCCATCTGCGGACTGGTAGGTGTTCCACAGCACACAGGAGTCGTCCATCATGACGATGAAAGGCCACACGTCTTGTCTCTTGACACCTTGCTCCTCCAGGCGGTTTCTCTCCAGCTCCAGGTTATGATATGACAGCTCCTTGATCATGAAGCGAGCAGCTCCTTAAACACACAATTTGTCATTCTTTCTCTCTTAAACAGAATGCACTTACTCACAATGTCCTTCAACCACAACAAACACCTCAAATGGGTATTAAACGGCGCAATTCACTGCAAAAAGTGAAAAGTATGCACAAAAATGGGTATGCATTAAAAAAATAAAGCCATGACCTGAATGATTCTGCACATAAATAATGTTATGTTATCCTGAAGCAAAACACTGGCATATCAGAGGTCATGGTAACACTGCTGTCATTTTTCTAAGCTTTGCGACACCTGATTGGCTGACTTTCAGATCACCCTATCACACATGCTGGCTCTCTCACATTGGCTAAAGGGAGACTTCACCTTTCACCTGAAGCAAACATGACTGTAATAACCAATTGTCTCATTTACTGCAATCAGCAGCAGGCTGATAAGATGTAAAGATGTGAAACAGAAATCTAAATGAGAATTTCATCTATAAATGTCTTAGATCTCCTGGCTACACTAATAAACTTTGACTTATTTAGTCATTGAGACGCTCACCAACTCCAGCGTTGTTGAACATCGCGGGCAGGACAAGCAGGATGTGGTTGGGCCAGTACTTCCTGTAGTGGGGCATCTCAAACTGTTTGACCACCAGGATGTGCAGATGAGCGGCGCCCTCCATGGCGTGGAAAAGGTTGAGCAGGCCGTGCTCTTGGCGTCCCGTCGTTGGGGTGAAGATGGGACTTTTTAAAAGATCTGGATCCTGAACGGAAAATCCATATGAAGGGTTACGAGGTGAAAAACACCGATGCCCACATGTAGTAGATAGACTAACCTTCGTAGAGACCAGAGGCAGACGTAAGCTCTCCAGGTGGCTGCCCTCTTGACTGAATACGAAGTGATGCTCCTTGGCTTTAGGAATGAAGAACTGGAGCTGGACTTCCTCTCCCAGCATGGAGGAGCAGAAGGTGAAGGCGTGTAGGGAGCACTCTGACAGCTACGACACACACATTCATTAGTTATTCCCAGAGTAAAACGCTATTTATGAGTGTAATAAGGCAGCTGTATCTCACTTGTGTTGCAGGAATGGCCTCGCAATAGTGGTGGCACTGCTCACAGTGGTGAAATGCATTGTGGGCGGAGAATCTACTGAGCCGTATAGACTTGGTCACTCGTTTGGCCTGACTGCGGCTCTCTTCTTGATTAAACCCTATAAAGACATTGAAGTAATCATGTTTAATTTATTATTTAAGGAGCGTTTACAGCTGATTGTCAATAAAGATCTCAGAGAGGTCATTTGTTGTGTGTTTTATGACCTCTTGAACACTTTGGCATCTTGTCACAGTAAACAGGGCTGGCATTCTTGAACTTAGGGTCTCTGGGGTTGGGGTGAAAGGGCAGCTTTCGAATATCCTCTATGTCAGGCCACTGGGGATGTACAGGAGTTGTAACGTCGGACGTTTCTGCAGGTTAAAAATGGATAGAAATGTGGGAAAAAAATCACAGTTTTCTTAAAATGTGTTTGATCTTTTAACAATCCAGTACCCCCCAAAATGATATGTTTTGTTTTTAAATAAAAAAATGATGATATTTTTCAGCAATCTCTTCAAAAACATTCAGATGGGTGGAATGTTAAATAGAGTTTTATCATTTAATGTGAGAATTATGGAGAATAGTTGCAGCAGCAAAATATTTATGAAAGCAATTCTTCTGAAATAAGGACTTTATTTAAAAAATACCAACTATTACAAAAAAATATGCTTAAATTGTGTAAGTTACCTTTGCTAAAACACTTATTCACTATCATGAGACATTAATGACATTTTTCATGTTTTAAACATGGAGCATTAAGCAAAAAATGCACAGACAACAGAAACATTCTCTATTTGGATTTAAATTAATATTATTTTTCTTTAAGGATTTGTAACAACAATTACAAGATAAATGGTGAATTGTGTTAAGCGGAAATTGATTTTTGACAGGTAAAAATCCTCACTTGAAATGTTTCAAACTTTTCAGGATATATTTTTCTAATTAAATCATATCACTAACTGATAATAATTAACATTATTTGTAGTTTGGTTTACATCCATTACCGGCTTTTTCATTTGTTTGTTGCTCTTGTCCAATTAAAAAAATGTTGCTGATATCAAGTTAAAATAAACATTTTAAAGGAAAAACAACAAAAAGTTGTTCCTGTGAGAAGTTTTGTAACCTTGTCCTTGGACAAGTTTTAAAAAAGACATACTGATTACAAATGTACAAAAATGCATTAGTGCCTTGTTGGAGATAAAAACAAGGATTACTTCCAGAAAAAAAAAATTGTAATGTCAAGAAAAAAGTCTGCCACAGAAGTAGACAAAATTTTAGTGTCTCTTATCTATAAAATGCCTCATATCTTAAAAATATGACTAATTTCTAATAATAATAATAATAAAAAAATACACTGAGTAATTTTTTGGCATTACTTTTGTCTCAACATTTGAACTGTAAAGGCACACTATGTAACTTTTTAATATTTTTACATCTTTATCTTGAGCCAGTATGTGCTAATGTGCTTTACAGGGTTAATGAAAAGTCATTCAGTCCCATCTGCTGCTTGTGTCCAGAATACCACATTTGCAACTTCTGAGTCTCCGGTCTGGTGCCCCTGAAGTCTCACAAAGTCACGTATCTCGCAAGGGTTAGGTTAACCCAATGTGGCTATCTGATATGCTAGCACCGGAGTGTTTTTAGCTCATGATTCCTGCTTTTTAAAAAAATCTCTCCCTGCTTGAACACAGCTGATTTCTTTGAAGGAGTGATGAACCGCTCCAGTAGAAAGCAGTGAAAGCGGAGGAGACATTTCAGCAGTTAGATTTAGGTGTTTCTGAGCAAAGACAATGCTAACGTTTTTATTACAGTGATTTAAAACGGACACTAGGGGGTGCTAAAAACATGCCAAAACTGCATAGTGTGCCTTTAATCTCAACACTTTGTTCTTTTTTCTTTTTCTTTTTGTGGCACTAATCCTTTTTGGTACAAATGATGTGCTAAATAATGTTTGCTTTCTTTATGTCATTTAAAACAAAAACAGAAGTGAAGAGATGAGTAATAATCTTCACCTTCCTCACAAACTTCTTCCTCATCACATACGTCCACCTCCAACAGTCTGATGAGCATACGAAACAGAATACGTAGAAACTGCAGGTAGGCACCGGTTTTTCCCACCTAACAAAAACAAACCAACAAAAATAATATTAATAATAACATGTAAAGATGCATCTGAATTTGATTTCTGTAGTTTTTAATAAGACAAAAGAAAATTAAGAAAAGATGCACAGGAAAAAAAAACTATTTATGAGGAGCTTGTAGAGTGAATGTGTGTGTTTTTTGTACCTGTGGTGGCCCGCTGAGCAGCAGGCGTCGTGGATGCGGCTCAGATGGTGCTTCATAATCAGCATGATGCTGCCTGGCAACAGTCCACTGGCGGTAGTACAAGCTCTGCTCCGCCCCCTGCAGGTTGTGAGTGATGAGAGGCCTCAGCGGGCTGCTCCACGCCACATCTGCATGAGGCAGCAGCGAGAAGGAGATCAGCTGACTCCCAGACTCTCCCGCCAGCAGGCTGTACGCCGCTCGAGACAAAATGACAGTCCGAGGAGACACCCTGGAAGACTTGGACGCCCGACCGCACTGAGTGGACTGGCTGGGCCTCTGGGTGGAGGAGGAAGATGTGGAGGGGGAGGAAGATGAGGAGCTGGAGTAGATAGATGGAGGAGCATTGGAGGTTTTAGGAGGGTTGGAGGAAAGCTGGCTTCCTGGAGAGTCGCATTCCTGCTTGAATCTGTCAGTTAAGGTGCCAATGTCCGTGGTTAGGACGCCGTCCGGTTGGGAGGTGGAGGTGGAGGGTTTCTGGAAGGAATCGGCTACATCTGATGAACTGACCCCGTTTTCAGCCAGAGAGCCTGTGGAAAGGGCAAAATGTGAAAATTGTGCACATCAGTGAGAACATTTTGGCACATTTCTCCTTAATTTAGGAGATTAGCAGATTGAGATAAATCCAGTAGAGCCAGCTGAAGGTGAACCACATGCAAAATGTTTACGTGAAACTCACCAGATGTCCTGGTTGCAGCGCTGCCGTTACTCTGAGGCCTCTCCAGCTCATCTCCATCGTTCAAACTGATGGTGGTCTTCTCACCATCTGAGTCCCGAGGAGCCATGGTCGTTTTGGACTCCTGGACCACACCTGTAGACACATAGGTGCAGGCCAGACCCACCTCCTGCTCCAGGGCCGTTCGGGTCAGGTAGCTGGAGTCGATCAGACGCAGGTCGGTGTACTTCAGAGACCTGGAGGGACACAAAAGTAAAAGCAGATGATGAGAATGTTTTACATTTCATCTAAAATTTTAAATCTCAACCTGGGAATCAGCCTAATAAAAATGTAAAAAGACATTTTTACAAACAACTAGAAGAAAAATTATTTTATTTGTTGTTTTTGTGTTTGTGTGTGAAATGTGTGATACCTGGGAAAAGTTTCTCCCAGAGGGTCTTTCCCCGTTAGGATGACGATGCAGGGCAGTCCTTCCAGATCTTCATACGTGTGCGGTACCCAGTCTTCACTCTCACAGCCTCGCCACGTCTGCAGAATAAAACACAGAATTAACACTTAAGCATAATAAGAGATGCTAACCTAATCTCACTACTCTCACCTTGAGAAGGCTGATGAAATTTCTGGACAGGTTGAGCTCAGACACAGGACTTCCCAGCAGCACTGCGAAGCACAGCTGGAGACCCAGTTTGTCCCTCACGTCCTCTAGTCGCTCTCGAGCCAGCATCGCCAGCTGCAGCGAGGGAACTCGGACCAGCAGCATGTGGCCGCGGCCCTGGGAGCCCTCGCGGCTCGGCGCGTTGATCAGGTCCTCCACCATGGCCAGGGTCTCAGGGGTGATGTGGTCCCTCAGGGACGGGGAGGAGGTCAGAGCCATCATGGCCTCAGTGTACTGCTGAATCAGCAGGTAGCTGCGGATCACCATGCTGTGGAGGTGGGGGTGTCTGGGGAATGAGTCAGAGAAAAAGTCTGATTATGAAGCTTCTTCTCAACAGGATGCTGAAGTTAATTCTTAGTTTTGACTGGACACAAACCTTTCCAGTAGAGTATGAACCATTTTCTCAAACGCATCATCGCAGCGTAGGATGGGGCTGGCCACGCCCCACTGCAGGGAGCTGCTGTAGTCCCTCAGGCCAAAGTAGACACAGTCCTCAGGAGACTGCTCCCTCTGCTGTAAGGCAATGGCCACATTAATCTCCCTCTCTATCCAGATCCTATTTGTCATGTTATTGGCTGCAAAAATACAGTATAACAGTTAAAGGAGGTTATTTAACTGTTGCAAAGTGTATGTACCTGGAGTTTAGTTTTATTCATGTTAAAACAGAGAGTTTAAAGCCTCCTTGTTTGTTTTGTTTTACACAGTAACATGTTTTATCCAGCAGGTGGAGTAGCTGAGCCATTTACCAAAAGTAACCTGCAGAAAAACAATCTAATTTTGACTTCAATAATGAATATTTTCATTAAAGTTTTTAGGTTTGATTTTGAGATTCACATCAGAAAGTAATGATTGTATCTTCTGGCTACACTTTAGAGGTGATTGTTTATGTGTTGGGTTATATTTGAGGTTTTTGGCTTCAGCAAAATACTCACCAGACTTTCACTGGACGGCCAGTGAATCTCATTGTGGATGCTGATGCGTGATTGGCGGGTTTGCAGCGTGTGAGGGAAGCAGCTGACCTGCAGGACCAAGAGGTTCATGGCGTCCAGGACTTCCTGGCAGTTCACTACCCGGTCAGCGAGACCCTGCAGTTCGCCGTGGCACACAGATCCTGACAGAGCACTGGAGAGGAAGTGTTTCAAACGAGTCATGGATTTTTTAATGTATTTTTTTTAGTAACTGTGCTTTTCCTTTCATAATAGATAGGAAATAACGCTCAGATCTGGGACATAGTTCATCAACAAAAGTTTTTTGTTTGCTTGTATACCCTCCCAGTGTGTTTGTGTGTGTGTTTGTGAGTATGTAGGGGGGAGGTTAGTCCAAAGACAAATGTTCTGAAAAACAGGAAGTGATTTATGTCAAGATTCTGGCTGTGAGAACTGAAGTCTTCTTGACAAACTAGCAGCTGGAGCCTAAGACTTTTTTAGAAACATGATCAGAACACCAAAAGCAGAGTTCTGCAGGCGATTTCTCAGATTTTAAGAGCCGTCTTTACCTCGTGAGGTCCACGTGCGAGTTGTCGTGAATGAGGACGAACAGGGTGTAGGGGTTCTGCTTGACCTTCTTCATGAAGGCCTCCATCTTGGTGTGAACGTCAGCGTCCAGACGCACGACATACTTTTCTGATCTCTGGTGAGCTGTGGAGGCGTCTTCATTTCCCAGGTCGACAAGCACCCCTGCAACGGAACAGACAGTTGTTTAAAATAGTACTGGAAATGCTAAAAGTCATACGTTTAGAGACGGTCTTTCACAGGAACCTGATTGTCGGATACGCTGCGCCGTTTGGTGAACCAGAATGTGAGAAGGAGGGACCAGAACTAGAAAGTCCACTTTACAAAAACGACCCAAGTCCAGGTTCTGGGTTCCTGAATCAGCGATGGAGCAGACCTGAGAGAGGAGGCTCCGAGCCACGGTCAGCTGGGCAGGATAGATCTGAAAGACCTTATTCAAAAGATCTGCTACAAACACAAAGCAAAGCTGTTATTAGTAAAAAATAGTTTTAAAAAAATTTATTTAAAAATGATTTACTACCACTAAAAAACACTGTTACAAAGTTGCTGTAAATCTTGAATAAAAACTCACACAGTAAACTTTTATTCTAGTAAAAACTGACTTCATTTCATAACACAGTCTAGGAACAATTTTAAGAAGATAGGTGCTCAAATTTGGAAAAAACTACCTTTTTGTTAATTAAGAAAAAACATCTTCACACACACACACACACACACACACACACACACACACACACACACACACACACACACACACACACACACACATGCAGAGTCCAACCTGTGTCTGATGGTGGCGACATGCTGGCAGCTTCCTGGGAGTGGATGTGGTCAGTGACATCGCCCTGAAAGGGCTGGATGACCTGTCCTTTCCGTCTGCGCTGGTATCGTACGAGCTGCTTGTCAAGATTGTCCCCTGGAAACAACCAGTCACCACACACACACACACACACACACATGCACACACACAGGCATAAGGGCAACAGCTGTGCACAAATCTGATCTGCAGCTCTTTTCTTCTCCCGTGTTCTCATCTCCTAAACAATTTTATTGATGTTACATTTAATCAGAAGCATTTGTAGGATATTTTTAAAATAAGCACTATGAATAATAGCTTTTGTCTGGTGTGTATTATCCCATAATAATGAGCAAATGCTAAACGTGTTCAGCGCCTACCGAGAGAAGTGGTTTTGAAGTGAGATGCCAAGACGCTGACTTTCCCTGTGATGAGTTCGTAGCTTATTTCCTTCAGGAACTCGTTGGTTGTCAGCATGCCTTCAGCTAAGGCACGCGCTTGGTACTTTCCTGCAAGGGACAAGTGAGTTTAGAATAATTTTTACAAAATGTGTGCAGCTTGGTCAGATGTAATCAAGGTGAATCGGAGATCTCACCCAGAACGAGCACGCAGAACTCGTTGCTGTTTATTTTGGAGGCACATATGATGACCACGTAGGTTGGCAGGCACCGCTGCTGGTGAGGAGGACCCTCGCTGAGAGTCCGCAGGGACTCAGAAATGCCCTCCCCTAAGGAGTTGTGGGTAACGAGGACTTGGACGCTGCCCCCAGAAACGCTTGCTTCGAGCCGAGCCAGCCATGGGAGCTGGGATGGGGAGATGGCGGGGTTCCCGGGACAGCACAGCATGGCTTTGAGAACAATCTGCTCCAGCTCCTCCCTCAGAGGAATCTGCTCGGAACCTGTTGGAATTATTCGAGTTAAAAATGCCGGAGATGCTTTTTTTTTTTTTTGTTTTTACACATGCTGTCCTCTGGGATTTTGCATTGGCTGCTCACCTAAACGTGCGAGATACTGTAACGTGAGCAGGATCATCATCTCCACGCTGAGCATCTGGCCACCTTGGAGACCCAAAGTCTCCAGAGTTTTCTCTGTCAGCTGGCTGCTCTTATAGCAGCTGACCAGCAGGGGGCTCACTACTATGTTGCCAACGTTCCCATAGAAATAAGGTAAAGTGCCATGGCCTGAAAAGGAATGCAGCCACAAACACACAAAAACTGATGAAATGGATGGTAAATTGGCTTCAGACACACCAAAAAATTCAACTGAAATCAAATATATTCATCATAATAAGAAATGCACCGATGAGGATGACAGGGCGAACTCCTGAGGAGCTGAGCAGGTTCTCAGGGACGATGACCGTTTCTCCAGCGCTGACAGGCTGAGGCTGAATGACGCCCGTCACTGGAGGCTGAGGGGAGGTGACCGCTAACACAGGACCTGAAGAAGCGTAAAGGAAATAAACGTCAGCACTGATACATGACTTGTTTGCGTTTAACAGACGTAACTGCATGTAATTCTCCTTCTTTCTATTGCTTTTTTGTAGTGATTGATGCATAGTGTCCCAGAGGTGCAAAACTTGTGCACAAAACAGATTCCTTGAAGCACAAATTCTGTTTTAAACAATTTGTTGGGAAGATTTTACTGCAACGTAACAGGACCAGCAGTCATTAGTCTGAGTGGATCCCACCACATGCAGCCACTATGTTGATTGCAGAAACGTTAGACAGTAGAAGCTCAGGTGGGCTTCAAAAGCATCTCTGAAACAGCTCTAATGCTATTGTGCATGGTGCGTTTGGAGACTCTCGCTGTGTTTGTGCAGATTCTCATTGATCCAGATGGTGGTACAGCTAAATGGGTAAACAGAAAGCCACTGAACAAATGTTTCATCAATTTGATTATAGATTATGCAAAGTCTTAACCTAAAATTGACCAGTTTTGTTGCTTAGGTTTAAATTTTTTGTGTGTTTTATCATTGGTGCGATGCAAATTCAAGTTAGAAATACTCAGCCGTTGAAATGTTTGCTTCTTTAATTTAGAAAATGTACTTTTATATAACAGAAATATGTATTATTTATGTTTTTTGGTGGTTTTGAAATGACAACTTAAGTTAAACTGTTTTTTTCCCCTAAAATGTATTATTATTTTCCAAAATATTCTTAAATATTCTCGGTTTTTTAAAAATTGTTTTCTTCTAGCTCAGTGCCGCTACGTAGAAATGCTCTAAAATAGTTCAAACTAGGACTCCTTATTTGAAACACTGATTGGATAACTACAGTTGCATAATGAAGCTTCCCTGTGAATGCAATCGTTAATAAAAAAATATTTAAACTGCTCCAAGCTGTCCAGCTCTATCTCCATAGCAACACTGAGTGAATCATCCTTATCAACCAGTGAACCTAAGAGACGTCAGTGGAATACTCATCTGCACATCAGAGGGATGTGCAGGGAAAGATGCAGCCTATGTTTCTGAGGAGGAGAGACACTGCTCACAAGGTCACAGACACACACACAGAGAGAGTTAAAATAGCTCACAGGACAAGACATGATGCAGCGAGGTTGATTTAAAACAGAAACAAACCCGGAGAGCAAACTATCGGTCGAATCGCTGGAACAGGGACGGCTGTCGGTGGGACGGGGACCAGCGGACTGGGGTGCCAGCTGCGGTGCCGCTTCTTCGGAGGACCGGAGTTCATAGCAGACGACACTGAGCATCAAACAGAAACAAGAAACCATCATAAAATAGAAGAAAACAACAAAAAAACAGACAAAAACACACCAGGATGAAGAGAGAGAGAGAGAGAGAGAGAGAGAGGCCTACCAGGGCTGTCTCCTAAATCAGCAGGGCGGTACGCTGCAACCTGAGGCCCCAAGGAGACCTGGGAGGGGTTCAGTAAGGAAGGATGCACATCAACACTCAGGCTATTAGTTGGTCCGCTCACCCGAAGAGCTGTGGGTACTGAAAACACACGCATATAAAAGCAGAATAAGTGCAAAACAACATAATATAGATGATGCTTTAAAATGATTATTCTGCTGAAATAGATTTTGAAAGAAGGGGGTTTGTCAGCCACTAATCCTAATACAACGATGCCATTTAACCATCAAATAGAAACTTATTTTATTCAACAGGCCTTCGTGCAGGTTTACAACACCCTGACCCACAGCCGTTCTATGGCAGATATCATTTTGTGGCGGTAACCCAGCCCTCGATTGCCTCATTCTTAAATGCTTGCAGAAAACGTCATTTTCTTTTGTTTGTATATCAACAGATTGCATCATGAGGTCAGGGGGGAGGTGGGGGATAAGTCACCTGATTCCTAAACATGGGACTCGTGAGTGGGAGTCAGTCTCACCTTATTAGGAAAGATCAGTTAGAACTTTCCATATTTGCATGCTCAGAAAAGCATCAGAATTATACTTTTACAGTTCTTGACCAAAACCCACGTTGAACTCTGCAGAGGTGAATATTTTTTTATATATCTGCACAAGTTCTCCTTGTCTGATCGCCTGCATGTAAGTCATCTCACCTGAAGTCTTTGTGCATTTGGGCATCATTCTCTAGACTTGTTTTATCCTGAGTGTCTTAAAATATCTGTCCTAAACTCATAACTGTCTCATGCATTAATAAACCACCTAACAGCTCCTTCCTCCCCACTTCTGTCTGCACCTCCAGCTGGCTTCCTGTTGCATTTCATTGGACTTCATCCAAAAGGTTAGCAGTTTAAAATAAAAAAACACAAAAAATGTTCTCTAAGCATGCAATTGTCTGCCGAGGACAAGCAATAAATAAAAATGAGTCAGTACTAACTGTGCACTATTGATTTCCTATACATGTAAGTCAGTTGCGAAAGGAGATTTTCTCATCTCATATCCACCATGTGTGCAAGATGCTGCAGCACTGATCGTTATGTGTAGGCTTTACTTGTCAATACCACAACCTTGTAAAGCGTCTAATGGGTAGCAAGGCCTTAAAAAATCATTACAGCATTTCTTCCTCTAGTATTGATTGGTGCGTGTGTGTTTGTGTTGTGTTTACGTGTGTGTGTGTGTGTGTGTGTGTCAGAGAGGAGGCCATGGCGGAGGTTAATCTTTGCCTCATGGTCGACTCCTTATGCTTCACCGCATGAAAAGATGACCTGTTTCTAAGCAACACCGCCTCAGTGTAAGAACAAGGCTCACATGAAGGAAGATGCTTATCAGCACCTTTGCAAAGGCTGCTTATACTGAGAGTGATTTGAGCTTTGGAGTTTTGCAGGAAATAAAAACAGAATAAAGCTGTAAAAAAGTGATAGGTGAACAGAGAAAGATCTTCACCTATTGGCAGAGTCTTGTTTCCCGTTGTGGACGTCAGAGGTTTGAGGAAACTACAGTCTCTTCCGAGGTCCTGGTTGCCAAAAAAGACAGAGGATGATTGTGTCATCCTGGTGGGTGGAGAATCTAAAGGTGAAAACAAACATAGAGTTTAACTAAACCACTTATTAATCTGTTGCTCAGCTCTCAGATACCATTCGACAGTATTCCTCTGTTCCATCAATTGATCTGTGGCCTGAAATTGGACTTTAAACAAATTTGTATACAACCTCTACGCACAAAGGCAGACTGTGAGCTTTCTATGAATTAATATGACAGAAACAGACATCTGGAGGCAGGAAGAAAAGGTGCATGTACCTGTAGGGACAACTGCAGTCATCTGATGATGCAACAATAACACCCTGAACCTCAAATATTTTGCATGTTCATGTTTACGATATCAGCTGACAGGATTCAGCATGAAAACATTTTAAAATTCCCATCATAAGCAGCAAGAAAAAAGTGCTTTTGCTTTGAGATGTTAGAAAACATCAACATTTCCTTTATGAGAAGCAAAATCTGTCTCAGAAATCCTCTTTTTATTAGGTTATTCATAAAAAAATAAAGATCTCAGACTTTATTTGTTGTTTTAAAAGCTTAAAACAAAACAAATTTGCAACTCCTATTAAAAATGGACACATCATTCGTTAATAAATTATTAGAATGATGCATACATTTTTTTTGTTCAATAAAACATCAGTAAACTACAATATATAAGACAAAAAAATAATTACAGCAAATAAAAGGAATGACATATAGTGCTTCTTTTCCCCCCATGAACAGACTCAAAAAGCTGAATGTAGCAATTTAAGCATCAGACCACGCTGACCTCAGTAACAACACGACTTAGCCACCACATCCTGTCCCTATGGCAACAACATAAACCTGCAAGCATATAGCATTAAAGACAAAAAACATTTCAGCAACTACTTAGATATGCATTCTAATTCTATCTCCAAAAGGTTAAGAGGGTTAAAGTGCATCACTAATAAAAATAAAAAATAGCACCTGCTTTGCACATATCACCTGAGAGGGAGAAGGGTGAGGAGCTGTGTCCACCGGTGCCACTGTTTTCTTTACTGCTTTGTGACGAAGATGAGTTTGGTTTGGAGGCGGATGCACTGCTGGAAACCTGACGGGTTTTACTGTCTGGGATCACACAAAAAAGACGAGAAAAACACTGCGTGTGAATGCCAGGAAATAAATCTACAAACCTCCTAAAAAACATGGGGAGGTCTGGCTTAGTTCTCTGTAGCTGCAAAGAGGTAAAGGAGCAGCAGATGGTTTCAAAGGGATAGAAAGGTCAAACAGTTTTACAAAACTTTGAGCAAGATTTCAAGATTATTTTATTTATTAATTTAACCCTTTAAGGGGCGCTCACTGAAATACTTGGAAATGTATTTTCAACCGTGTTTTGCTTTTCTTTTATTTACTTTCATTCAGTTTTACTTTTTTAAAATACATATCTTTTTAAACTTCTCTCCGTTATAGGATAAAGATCCAAAACATGCCTGAAAATGTAAAAAGCAGATCCTTAACTGGTACATCTCTCCATCTCTTAACTTTGTAAACTCACTTCACAAAGTTTTTTTTTATTTTTGTTATAAAAAACTCATTTAAACATATCATTTTTACCCTGAAAACAGTTTTTTTTCTTTGTGGATTAATAATTTTTGTTTTCTTAGAGACTTTCACAGTGGCCAAACAGATAAAACAAAGTTGTGTCGAACCTTTCCAGCAGATAAGGGGTCCTTTGCACAGAGCACCTTGAGAATTCTTCACCAGGTAGTATTTTAAGTGCTTCTGCTTCTTGGGCTGCGTGGATAACTTCAGGTTGATGTGATTTGAAAACTCAGTGAAGTATCTAAAGCCCTTCTCACCACAGCCAACACAGTTTCCTGAAAAACCTGTAAGCGATGCAACAAAAACAGAATTAAAACATTATTTTAGACAAACGTCTCACCTGTAAATATATATAGTACTCTTTATAACCAGCACAAATAGATTGTTATTTTACCAGGAACTCAGAATAAAGTCTGTGTCCTTCGCTTCACCTGAGACCACGAGAGCAGACTGACCTAAAAGTGCATTTTTCCCGTTTTCATCAGGTAAAAAGCGGCGGTCCACGGCGCACACCAGAATGTGCTCGGGGATGCTGGGGGACTTGGCACCGACCAGTTCAAAGCCTGCTGGGACTTCGATGGACTCTGTTGCTATGGTGACCAAACGAAGGTCCTTTCCAGCTTGACAGAAACCTACAGGGGGAGGATGTTTGTAGTCAGAGTGAGAATCTGATATAAAAGTTTTAATAATGTTCTGCTTATTCAACTATTTATACTCTTTGGGATGGCTGCTATTGGGATATCACATATCAACGGCAATTTCACTTAAAAAAAAAATAAATGTGTGGAGGTGATACCGTCAAGCGTGCAGCAGCCATCTGGTGCAGGAGCTTGCAGGTAGGGAAGAGGAGGACTGCTGCTGTCGGAGTCATCCTCCTCCTCCTGCTCCTCCAGGTCATTGGAGGAGTTACCGTTGGTAAGTTCATGCCCCTGGTGATCCCCGCTGTGAAGCGCCATTTCAGCTTTGGGCTTCACATCTGCTACAAGCACGACATGTAACGAATATCATTATTTACCAGATTGAGTTCCTTGATAACTTATAAAAATATATTTCCTTGGAAAAATAGTTGAACAAACCCACACAAAGTTAAAAAGGTAGCAAATAAAACCTTTTATTAGCCTTATAAATCTAAAGTAAAAGCTATAGTGAGTATTTTGAGCGAGGTAAATACTTTCTGTTTTATTATTTTCCTGTGAACCTTCCATGTTACCTGGATAAGGCTCCGGCTCTAGGTAAAGCTGCGTGAAGATGGGCTGTGGGTCTCCGCTGCTGGAGCGCAGCGACGCCTCTATCGAGTTGTGCAGAGCCTCCTCAAAACGAGCGGACTTCAGCTGCCCCGCGTACGAATTCCCCATTATCTGTGTGAGCAAAGAGAAAAGGGCAGCGTGATGAGCCAACGTGCACAGTCACGGTGCTGCTTATCTCTGCTCATCGATTTGTTGCTCACATAAAGCGAGCTCAACAGACAGCAAAGCCGCTACAGATGTTTTGTCCAGAGTGGGCTTTTATTTGTTTTGATCAACAATATTCTGTGGTTATTGTATATTATTGATGTGATATTAGATTATTAAGGATTGGAACATATTGACAAAACAGAAATTATTGTCTAAACATTTGACCCATTGCTTGGCTGCAAAACTGCACACATTTTTTTAACCTTTTTGTTTAATCACTGTTTTTATAGAGAACATATTTTTAGTTTAGTTGCACCTTTTGGTAACATGTAACACTTAAAAAAAAGTAAATAATCATGTCAAAACTGGGGTTGTGATTTTACTGTGAAAAAATTATAACCTTTTTTTACCATGTTGCAAAAAACAACAACACAATCTAGTATATCTTGTGCTTTTTTTGTTATTAAATGAACCAGGAACATGGTATTAAGCTTAAAATATAAAGTTGCTGCATTTTGATCCCCAAAGTGACTTACTTTTTACACTTTTTTCTAGTTTTATATTGCTTTAATCCTATAACATCTATACCAAGAAAAAAAAAGTAATAAAGACTTGATTTTTTTCTTTTAAAAAAATTGGACAGTATGCATTATTGTGCAACCTAATGAATATTAAAATAACATTAAACTTAACATCATAAATATAATGGGAAACAATGTTTATTCTTTACTCAACACCCAAGTATTTTTTCTAGCAAATGCATTTAAATGCACATAAAGCATATTAATTTTAATTAGCTGAATGTTTTTACAAAAAAATGTGGCCAGTAAAGACACACACACTTGCACTATAGCAATCAAAACACATTGGACAAGGCCAATGGCTTTTTCTAATCGCTTTTGGCTCCTCTCCTTGTGTCACTCTGCCTGCTCGGCCCCCGTGGCCCCTCCACCCCAGTGTCCACTCGGGGACATCTGCCATTGGTTGGCAGGTGGCAGCTGGACAGAGGGCCAAGCATGTGGTCCTACAAGAAAAATAAAAGAGCAAGAGGAGGAACAGCAAAAGTAGAAAGCACTTTGAAAGTGGTAAACTAAAAAAAAAAAAAAAAAAAGAGATCTGAATAATGGCTCTGCTCCAGTGGAAATTTCTTATCCAACTCCCACATTTCAGTTTGTCAAAACACATCAGAGCTGCTGCTAAACCGAGATTTCAAACTGTGTGAGATGAGAAGCAGAAAAGGGAAATAAAAAGAGGCTTTGGCTGCTTTCCTGACACACGAGTTTGACCTGAAATGCCTCTTTCATGTTTGTCCTTGGACTACATCTGACTGGTGCAGACCAGTGTTGTGGTAAACAGCACAACAGCCAAGTGGAGGCTCAGCTTGAAGACTTCAGCTGTTTAGGAAGAAAAACCCCTAATCCCCACTCATTATGGTCTCCCTGCTAGTCCCCACGGCTTTTCAAAATTAAAGGATTTTGATTAAACACAAAACTCATGCGATTTAATGAACATGGAGCAGATTTTTTTTTTTTCACTTCCAAATTAAAATTCATGTAATGTGTTTGTTGGCTGAAAAAAAATCCTTTTCTTATCAACCTTTTTGATTAACTGTGTTTCAGCTCAGACACAAGTCAAAGTGCACATTTCAAATCAATACGTTGTAAAGTCAAATAATTACATGCTTAAATTTAAAAAAGTCAAATCCTTCGTTAAGTTTTATTCAACGCCTGCTGCAGTGTTATTTGTCAGTTTGAGACTTGACATTTACAGCTGTCAGGTGCAGGTCACAGACTCCCAAATGGTCTTAAAAAAAAAAAAAAAAAAAGACAAATCTCAATAACAGGAAGGGTGGGAATTTAGTTGGAGGTGACTTTTCTCCTCCCGCCTGGACAGGTTCCAGTCCTCGTATTTACCTAACAACCTTCCTGGAGAGGAATCTGACCAACCCAGACAAAAGACAAGATTACCATTACGCTGAATGTGCTGTCACACAGATAAGCAGCTTTAAGAGAGTAAAGCTACAGTGCTTCTTGCTTAACTGATGGAAGAAGGTGACTGCACATGGAAACAATGACAGAGACAAAAGAGAGAAAATGATCGCCTGAGGGTATTTCTGTGTGCCTGTTTGGATGCAGGGTCTGGTGGCTGTTTTTTTTTTTTTTTTTTGGCTGAACCCCAACAGATTTGTCATTAACCTGCTTGTAGGCCGGAGGTGAGAACAGAGGCTGACCTTTTCTCACCTGTGCGACTTAAAACAAGCGTGAACCTGGCAGCGGACGCTTGTGCTGCATGACTCAGGTGGTTGCTAAGGCCAGATGTAGTATTGGTGTGTGTGTGTGTGCAGGCTGCAGTTGATTTGATGGATGGTAAAAACAGCAGGAAGGGTTTGTTGCTTGAAGCCTAATGACTGAAAAGCGAGCGGTGCTGAGTCAAGGCCAGCTCACTGGGTGGCATCAACAGATTGCATGAATGTGACCCTGGGTCAGAATGAGTGTGCGTGATCTTCGATCTGAGGAAAGAAAGGGGGGGATAAAAACTGTATGAAACTTAAAACAAGGCTACTTACAATGTTGGTCAGGCGTGAAGGGACTTGTGTACGTCTGCTACATGCTGGATTTCTACCAATCAGCTGAAACGCTCAGCAAAGACATGTCGTTCCTTACAACAAGGCCTGCAGGGGGACAGCAGAGAGGTTACTAACTGTAATCTCACTTTCAGTGCAAAGTAAGCAGCTTTTTTTAGGTTTTCACGTTGCAAAAAGAAAAAACTTGTAAATGTTTTTATTAAATATACTGAAACCAATCAACTGTTTCTCTGTGCTTTTGCAATTTGCAACAAATCTTACAAGTCTAGGAAGAAAGAGAAGCACTTGTGGCCACTTAAACATTAAGTGCAGCCCAATCCATGACACACGCACGCAGGACTACGAGGCTAAAAGAAATGCGTTACACGACACCACCGTGGCCTTGGGGCTATTTTCATGGGTGTTTTAGTTTGTAGCAGCACAAAGCCAGCAGTTACTTTGACCCTTAGTATTGTCTAGCTGCTCAGGCCCTGATATCCTCTGATACAGCAGAAGCAAAGTTCTCTTTGCCTGTAAGACAGCTCCTGGTCTGGTCTCGGGTCCAAGTCCTTCCAAACAGCAAGTGTACGCAATCTGCTTCAACTTGCATTCACTCACCGACCACACTGGAGTTTATTTTGTGAATGATTAGCCAGCC
The DNA here is from genome assembly GCA_006937965.1 of Callopanchax toddi. Lineage (NCBI taxonomy): Eukaryota > Metazoa > Chordata > Actinopteri > Cyprinodontiformes > Nothobranchiidae > Callopanchax > Callopanchax toddi. The sequence goes on along the minus strand of SSNR01000048.1, from coordinate 2,744,829 downwards.
TGACAAAGCAAAGAGTTAAAAACATCAATGTGTCAAGAACGAGCACGTGTTCATTTACCTTCAGGGCACCTGACTCGCTTAAAAAAGGGTTAAAAGAAGAATTTTTACTCTCCAGCACAACATTTGTTTTTTTCTCCGCCGAGCGCTCCAATTAATGGAGCTCGACTAAAATCTCTCACGCTCTGCTAAATACTCAGGGTGGAAATATTCAGATTTTTATCTGGTTGCAAGAGACCCAAATGGCGCTGAAATAGTCGTAAATCTAGACACCATCAGGCCCCCGAGGTGCTTCGTTGAGTGTTTTTTTTTTTTCTTGTTTAGTTTTTGAGAGATGAGAGGGAATGCTGACATGCTGGTTAAATTTCTAGGAGGATTCCATGTGCTGGTGCAGCTTTATGCAAATATCAGACACACCCTCTATATGCTAGGTCGCTATTGGTCATATTTACTATGAAATGCACAGAGTGGACTCTACTTCTTGCAATCGAGTAAAATCACATAAAATGTAAAATATCAGATTTTTATTCTTTTTTACATTATTTTTATTATAGCTTAGCATCATTTGTAACGTTTTTAAATTTCAACATGAAAAAGATTACACAAAATCACGCCCACTTCAATTTGTTCCTCTTATTTACTAAATGATTTGTGGTTTTAATGCTTTGCTTTAAATTTAACGCATAAGTGAAACTATTTTTAAAATACAAATCAGTGTACAGCTGCATGTTTATATTATAGACAATGGCACCGAAAATTAGTGATATTAAACAGAATCAGAATAGCTTTTTTAAAATTTGCTTTTCACTGTTTCTTTTTTGCACCTTTTGCAAGAAAATGTTCACAAATTTAAATCAAACACATGTTGCAAATTCTCCTCCTAATCACAACTAATATTTTATTATAAAAAATATATGTGGAGTTTTTAGTTTTGACCTATCTGTCCATTCCTCCTTTTGTTTCTTGCTAAACAACATAATTGCATTAAAATATTTACATTACAGGCAACAGAAGCAGGATTCATTCCTTCTATTTTGTTTCTTCATATTTTAATTAAGCTGATATTTTACATTGAAATGAAGAAAAATAATCATCTGCTTTCAAAAAAAAAATCCCAACAAATAAAAGTAAAATGTATTTAAAACTTGCTTATAATTTGATTAATATTTGCTTAATAAATATATTCTGTCAAATAAAAATTATGTTCAGGATTTGGTTTAATTAAAACTGGCTATATTTCATTTTTTTTTAAATAATAAGAATAAATTAACATAAAATGTTAATTCAAATAAACATAAAATATCTCATCGTTTTCACCTCATTGTTATCCTGTAACATTCAAGGTAAATATCAGCAGTTTGTATGCGAGAAAGAGCTCAGCTGCCTCTTAGCATTAGAAAAGACACTACCCATCAAACATGAGAGAAGAAAGGGGGATGGGGTTAAGAAATGAGGGGAAAAAAGGACTAACATCACTTCACATTCTCTAAATGAGGTGCTAAAAGCCCATATCATTAATGCTGTTTAGGGGCCACATGTGGGACACAAGCAGCTCAAACAGCTTCTCCTGTACCTTCCATGACTCCTCAACCAGTTGGCAAGCCTTTGAAATCCAAATGCTGCAAATTCCCCACAAAATGTGCAGGCAGATCTTCAAATCTACTCCATTTTACGTCCTTTTTGGGGAGAGTTGACCCAGGCAGTGTGCATGCATGTGGATTCAGCCCTTTCCTGGAGTCAGCTTTGTCATGTTTCTTCACAGAAAGAGTTGGGAATTCCTCTCAGCGGAGCAGAAACCCTCCTTCCCTCTCTGCCTCTCTATCTCACTCACATGCAAACAAACACACGTCCACACAGACCCCTCCCCCTTAGTCCCTCCACGCTCTCCTCTGTCCCGTGCCATTTGCCAAGGAGGGAGGGAATCCACTGGGGGCTCATTCATCTCGGCCCTGCTGGCCCCCTGTGGTGACAGATGCTCTCGGAGGCCCGAGGAGCTGAGGAGGAGGGAGACAAAGATGTGGCCCCACATCTCCAACGCTGCCACGTGTGACCCCCCACGCATCAAGGCATCCACTGTGGGCACCATGTCACAAGGAAGTTTTCATTTTCAAGTAAAAGGCGTTAGTGGGGTGATGGTGGGGGTTAAGATCAGACTTCTGCTCTCACGCTCAAACTCAGCTCAAGCTGCCACACCCAACATTTTATTGGGGGCCAATTTAGAGACAGGAGAATCCATCTCCGGCAAAAGTGGCGACAGGAATGTCGGGTCAGCTCCAGCGTTTTGTCTCGGTAAGTCTTACCCAGGCTTGACCCCGCGCTGGACTTTTTTACTCCTGCTATAAATACCAGGGGCTCATCTGGTCAAAATAAATAAACAAAAATGCATCGCAAATCAACAGCTGCCAGCAGATGTTGGGGGATTATACGTCACTAGTGATCACCCCGATCATGATGCTGCCAATAGAACAGGAGATCCCCAAAGTTATTCTCATAATAAGACGTCAAACCCATTTACAGAAATACAGGTAGAAAACTGAAGCAGATATCACTTTAATCTGCTTCAGCTTGTTGATGAATCAGTCTAAACTGGTAAGGGTTTAATAGCTCTACTAGCTCTACTATTAACTCAAGATGAACCTTAAGTGGTTTTTACATTTCCTGAGAAAATGTTTTCACCACGCACTGGCTTTATCCTCTCATCAGCTATAGGCAAAACTTAAATGAGATAAGTTTGTTTTTATTAAATTAATTAAGTAAAAATTCATCTGAGCTACAATCAGAAGCCAAATTAACCCACATGTTGTGTCTGTTAGTGTGACTTCAGCAGCTCTGCTACAATATGTCACTATATGCAAACTACAGTAGATTACTGTCCAAAATTAGGGCAATGATACATTCATTTACCATCAAATTCATGGAAAAAATGCATGTCTGAAAAAAAGCTTGAATATCTTCTAACACTGAAACAGAAATGGACATTTAAAACACAAAAACTAAACCCAAAATGCTGCAGAATTTCCCCCCAAAATACAGTGAGTTTAATAAATACAATGCATTTTAGTAATATTTAACAACAAAACAACTATAAAACTGACATTTAATTTTGAGAAAACTACAAAAAAGGAATTTTTCAAAAGACAAATTCAAAAATGACAAAAAGCTTCTAATATTTTCTAAAACATCACAAAAAAACATGTTTTTATAACAATAAAAAGAGCAGATTTTGTAGTTTGTTTAATTTAATGGTGTGTATAATTGTAAATTATATATATGTTGTATTTTACTTTAGCTGTTCCTTCTTATGTTTCTTGGTTTTGATACTTTTAATCAAAACAAAACAACAAACTACTTCCTGTAAGATTCTCAAACTGTTCATCTAATGCTCCTACATTTCAGACACCTTCATTGTGTTCCTAACTGTATTATTTAGTAAATAATATTATTGCACAAATAAAGTTGCAGTACAATGTATCCCACTCTGAATCAGACCTCTGTCTGTTCTTCTGCAAACTAATTCATGTCCAAAAATGTCAGCAAGAATTTGTCAGGTAAACAGTAAAGTCTGGGTAAACTCACATGATGGTGGGGAAGCTGCACGGGAGTTCTCCAAGTTCTGACTTAAACCGGACCGAGCTGCATTACTGGCGTTCCAGTTCATTACCACAGACATGGTCAACAGTTGTTTTAATCAAGTTGTGTGCAGCTCTTCTCACCTCTCCTCCAACGGTTAGATAATAGTACTTTCAGTGTGAGGTCTGCAGTAAACCACTAAACCAGCCAATCAGAGCCACCGTTATATGAAGGCCTAGTTTTCCCAAATCTGACACATTTGTCTACACGCACAGCTTGAGTTTGGCTGAGTTTGCCCAACTGTTGCTAATTCGGACCACACACTTGATCGTCTGATCGTATTTGAGGTTTTAAATTGATGGATAGCAACTACATGCTTTTAACATGAGTGAAATCTTCACAGGGATCCATCAGATAGCGCAGCCCCAAGTTCAACTGGGGGAAAAGAGCCGTCAGTGGTATTAATCTCCAAACTTTGGACTGTGGCGTGACCTGTCTTAAATAGCCCTTTTAAAATGGAGATAATGAGCAAACCCAGCATTTTCTT